>CM067219.1:51487662-52035001 GCA_034190945.1 Octodonta nipae
GAAACCTCTAGACTCTAGACCTCTGAATGTTCGAAAAAAACGAACACAAAATTACAAAAATAACGACAATTTGAAAATCCCAAATGTGTGAACATGCTTGGGACCTTGGTAATAAATGACAGTTTCAAAATTCAGTTATATTACACAAATAAGAACACAACACCAAAAGAAAAACTAAAAGAGTCTGCCTTAATTTTTTGTTAAATGAAAACGATTGTATCGCTACTACCTCCGTAAATTCAGTCGTTCCTGGTTGCCGATGATTAAGGAAGAAATTGCTAATGGTCATGTCCTTGTGAACAACCCAATATCGGGATAGTTCATAAGGTTTTTCCTAGGTTTTCCCTTATCATTTTAATGGGATCACTGAATCAACAAAGTTCTTTGGTCGCATTTTTGGCGAATGCACTATCTTATAACAAAGTCGCACCTAGGAGCGCCACATAAAATTCTGAAGATCTCCCTTTCAATTCTTCCAATTTGAAAGGAACTTTATGATTATATGATCTTTAGAAATTTTTGTGCTACCCTGTATATTACAAATAAATTCTCTTAGTTACGTCAAAAATCAAATAATACACATTGTCAAATATTTTAATTTACATCTTACAATTGTGCCTTTTTAATCCGTAGTTTCTTAACCATTGACAACGGGGTCTGATCTAGACCCCGAAACGTTTGGAATATACAGCAATTTTCTTTAAACTGTGGTGTTAGTTCCCAAGAAGCACTTAGACATTGAAAAATATGCCACAAGTATCATCAGAAAACAATAATTTGCTTTAATCCTGTTTAATGGGGCAATATTTATAACAAACAGTAGATGTATTGATAGAGATCAATTTAGTAAATACAACATCTACACATAGTTTATATTATTTTTATGCAACGATAACCTTAATTAACAAAAAATATTAAGGCAAAGGAAGCAGTCATACTGTGCTCTTTGCCTAGGGCCTTAACAGAATAATAAGAACAAACACTACACTTTTATTTCAACAAGTGACAACAGACACTAGGTTAAAAATTACTTAGGGGCCCTATATTACAGTATATTTTATTTTGATGGTTCATTTTTTTCACTTCATACAATGATTTCTGTAAAATACAGAAAAGTTATGTAATAGAAAATCAAGGTGTTGCATCTAAGGGCGATTGTGGATCTCTCTCGCAGCATTAACTGCAACGCACTAAGAAAAGGGAAATCAAAGAAAGTGTCTGCATGTTATAAAATAACGAAGGAATTGAGACGTTCTCTGTAGAGATAGCGGTACAGATCCTGTCAAATGTACTTCAAAGAGGAAACTTAAAAGTCAATTAATCAATCACTTAAAAATTTTGCAAGACAAGTAAACTAGTATTTCTACAAATTGCTTCAGAGAAAAACCATGTTTGAAAACGATTACTGATCCTTCATTCCTTAATATTATATAGGAAAACTAGTTGGCAAATCATAGACCTACTTTCTCTCATTCTCTCTTGTGAGAGAATTTTTTATAAGAGGGAACTAGTGTTCCAGGCAGTTTCTACAAATTATGTACTACACCTCGATTTTCAATTATCTATTTTATCTATATTTTGTAGAAACCATTACGAGAAGTGAAAGCTCAAATTAATAATCAAAATAGGTATTTACATCTGACCTCTTCAGAGATTAGTTAACATAATCAATGTATTTTTATAAAGCAAAATTGAAAATAAAACAGCTGGTATTTAAAAGTGCATAACTATTTTTTAAAACGATAAATGTTTACTTAAAAAATAAATAAAAAATTAAATAATTTCTAAAAATAACTTAAAATATTTTCATTAAAAAAATATTACAAATAGGTGGTGATGTTTATTAAAATAAATGCTCATTTTTGAGAAATTGGGTCTACAAAGCTCTCAATAACATTTTGAGTGGGAACTTTCTTGAGAAGATCGTGTTCTATCGCCTATAAAGAAAGATGATCACCTGAATTTCCTTTATGACTTTTTTGCTTTTCTAATTTAGACATTATCACCCTCTACAGTCAGGTATAAAAATGTCCTTAATGCAATTTTTAACTTTCAAAAACTATACTTTAACGTTTCTGTCTTATTCACCTTAACATTTCTTTGGATTGGTAAATCCAGAATTACTTTTGCCGATACAATATTTAAAACAAATATATCCGCCTCCTAAATCGTTAGGAATTTGTTCTGGAGCAAATTTCCCTGTATTATATTGTTCTGTTCTGAATAATTTTCTATATATAACAACCTAAATATATTTAAAACGTTAACACAAAAAGTTTGTCGCCTATTAAGTTTCTCAAGTTATAACAGAAAATATTTATGAGCATATTATCTCTACCACTGAATTCAATTTCACTCCCTTTGTTTTCGTCAAATTGTATTTTTTAATTTTTTTACCACATTTTTTGTAATATGCAAAACATTCTGGTTCTTGTCAGACATGTTTAAATGTCAATTACACAATTCGATTGTTAACGAATAGTCGATATTAGCAGCTTACAACTATTTGCTAATTTTATTGAACTCCGTTAAAATACTTACGATTCTTTAAACGTAGAAAATTTTAAATTAATTGCATTACAATAAATCGCGAGAGCAGACTATCGAGCAATATAAAAACTTGAAGTGGTCATAGTACAACACACAGCTGCAGAAGTTTCTACCTAGTCACAATGGTGCTGCGCAGAGTATAAATAAAGCTAGAGCATAGGTATCCAACATAATTTTATGGAGGGCCAGGTTTCGTACCTTTATAACCGTAGCGGGCCACTAGATGCACAACAGCAAATGTGTAAGTAGGTAGGTATTAATGTCTTGTAAAGTTTGAACTAGGTCGCGGGCCGGATGAAGGACTTCCACGGCCGCGACAATACATAATGTATAATTTTTGCCCAGTAGCTTTTTTCTGCAAATATTCTTTCAATTTGTGTATCTAGTCTGCCTAGAGTATTAGAGTTGCATAGATTTATTCTAAATAGTGTGAAGCTTCATGCATTTCAATTGGGTATCTGACTATATTAAAAATATGATTCGGGCTGGTGAAACCCTAATGATTACTTTATGAACATTTTCTTAAGAAATATAAATTAATTTTGTAATAAACGCAAAAGAAAATTAACATTTTAAATAGCAAAGTCACGTGATCAAAAACGCTCTGAAATTCGTCATGAAGTAGACACTGCCATTAGCATAATTTAGCTGTAAAATTTGTTCTGTGCATAGGAAAATGACCTAAGTGAGTTCTGGGTGTGGTTCTGTGGTGATGTGTGGATTTACAGTATGAGTTCAGTTGTGACCAACCCTTTGTTTTGTTGTGAAAAACAATTTATTTGGATTTAATTTAATTGAGTAGATATCTATTAATGGAACCATTATACTGTAAACAGAAGTATGTTACGTTTACTTACATTAAACTGGTCTTCACAGAAATAAAGTGTAGAACTGATCTTGACATCAACAGAATATACAGCGGCGAATTTTATTTCTTGGAATATGTATACACATTTTTCTGCAGAATTAATTGTACACAGTGGCACTAAACATCATTTATTAACCATTATACCGTTTAATAAAATTTTAAATAAGGTTATAAATCCGTTATGTTACTTGACAGCTGATATGATTTAATAACCGTACAGACCCACACAGTCGTCACAAAACAAAACAATGAAATAAATGTTCTACGTTCGTTACGCCAAAAATAATAAATAAAGCTTATACGTGTTGTTTATTTTCATTTGAATTTAATTCCCGATTTTTTTAGAAAATATTGAAAACTATAAAGAAAAAACATACTGCCACCTTATTCAAACATATTGACAATTAAAGATGGTTTAAAAATACAGTCAAATACCCAATTCTAATTATATTTTTAAATTAAATCTTTTAACAAAGGATTTTCACTTTCAAAATATATTTTTGTTTTACATTTTTACCCTTTGGTTCATCAATTTGAAGAGGGCTATAGTCTACTCAGCATATTGGGCTCTGATGTTCTCATCATCTTTCTGATTTACTTGTTACACTTCTTATTCATAACAATTTCCTCTTGAGGAAGTGAAATTTTTGTTACATGAAAAACATAATGCGATGAGTTGAACTATTTCTGGGAGTGAGTAAAGAATTTTTTACCAAGTATGCGTCTTTTCTAGTAACCTTACAACGAAATAATGGACGCCCGCAATTATAAGAGTTTCTTTAAACTTTTTGAAATTTATTGTACTAACTTTCTCCAGGACTTTATCGTTAAAAAATATATTTCGTATAGAATAGACGGATGATGTTTAAAATATATCTTCTCCCACAAATGCTAGGGAAATTCCAATTATTTAAGGTACAACCTATTAAAATTAGTTATGATAATGTTTATTGAGCACACTTTCTATCTCAAATCTAAATTACTAATTATGTACCATTTGTATTGAGTTGTTTATTTTCAATCCCTTTCTCACTTATTACTGGGTCAACACTGTATACCTGTAGAAGCATTTATCTAACATCAAATTTAAAATGTCTAGAGTACTGTTTGTTTGGTTTTAGCATTTTCTATATATTTTGCACAGAGTATAAATCTAATGGATACATTAATATAGCTCTAGGAACTCACCTTTCAGTGACAATATAAATACTCCCCTTCTTCAATTCAAGTTCATCTGCTTTTTGTGGTTTGTATGGATATAGAGCTACATATGTTGCTGGTAATTGTACCTCATGTACAGTTATTGTATCCCGAAGAACTTTTCGCATTTCTCTCAGAATACTGCGAATGACTGCCACAAACACTTTGCCCGTCACTGGTTAAATTTTCAGCAGAATGTCTGCAAGAATTATTATAATTACTTAATAGCATATGCCTATCAAGATAATAAATCACTAATATATAATAACAATACAATATTAACAACAGCTCAATTTTGATCTATGTATTGAATTATCTCATATAATATATAAAAATCATAACAAATTATTGGAAAAGAGAAATTACCCTCTCATAAAAGTTATTTAACACATAAACTAGCGATGGTAATGCCTGACAGTACCATATTGGGACCATTACTATATATCCGTTACATAAATTACCTGTTATTTAGCTTATAGTGTAGGGAACTTAGCATTGTTTTAACGCCATTTTTGCAAAAAAAAATTCCACAGGTATTTGAATGGTTTTTCTTGAAGAAGGTACACCGCGTAACACAAAAAAAGTTTTGTTAACACATTTTTACTTCTTAGTTAATTATACTAGGTGTTTAAAATAGCAAAAACCCTAATTTTGGCAGTTTTTGTGACTTCTCAGCAACAGAGTAACAATTTAAAGTATCAAAGGGAAAGTGTGATTTTTAAAAGGCGCATTTTTCAATAACTCGTAACTCTAATCTAAAACATTTTTAGAACCTACTAAACTTTGATCGATAGGATTGGTAAAATGGGCGCTATTTCAATAACTCGTAACTCTAATCTAACACAATTTAGATAGATTTTTCCAAGCAAATTACGTTATATACGAGGGTAAATCAAATATAAAGGGACATTTTGCTATTCTGCTTAGAATGCAGTTTCGAGCTAGATTATGTTGTTTGGAGTAGATGTTTGGTTTATGGACACTGGGGAACCAGCCGGGTACGCGCGTATGCTTGGCTTTGTCCTTAATACCTATTGTATGATGTGTGGTCAGTACAGAGTCAGTCATGACTAAGCTAGAGTTACATTCGTCTGTTGTGCAACAGATTATCATATAGTTTTTAACCAGTAAAAGCCTTAAAGCTTCAGAAATTCTAACTCATTTGCACATTTTGGGGATAGTACACTGTCGTGTGTATATGTGGGTGAGAAAATTTAAGGGTGAACGAGAATGATAACCATGATCGACGCACAATGACAAACCTTACAGCTGGCAATGCCAATAGTGTTCGACAGCTTATTGAACGTGAGCGCCGATTAACTATGGAGGAATTTCCTCAGAATTGGGTGTTAGCTATGGAAGTGTTCAATCAATTATCATTGATCAACTTAGTTTCTGAAAAATTAGTGCTCGATGGGTTCCGAGGTTGTTGACTATAAACTAAAGATCGCTGATAGACTTCTAAATAGATTTCAGCAAGAAGAGAAGGCATTTTTGAAGCGCATCGTCTAAAGTGGCGAAAAAAGAATAAAATTCAAAACTCGCATCTCATCTGGAAATGTCCTTGCTACGATTTTTTTTGACTCTAAGGAAATTACTGATTGGTTTTCTACATGCCGAAGGTACAGTGAATGTGGATTACTACTGCCAGTTGTTACGGCAGGCAAAAGCCGCGTACTTTGAACAAAAAACAAGGAATGCACTGCAAAAACCCTCTTTATAGCCCTGAGTTGCCTCTGAAAGAATCACCGAGAGGAGAACGATTTGGAATATATGAAGAAGTCGAGGAGCACATGCGCAGTTGGCTTGCAACTCGCCCTCAAACATTCTATGAACAGAGAATACTGGAACTCCCAACTCTCGGTGGAAAAAGTGTGTAGATTACGCAGGAGGATATATTGAAAAATGCTAAATCAATCATTTGTGTATAATGTTATTCAATAAATTGATGAAAAAAATTCCGTTGATATAGATTTAACCTCGTAATTGTTTTGCTAACTCTAATTCACAGAGTTTTGAAACAAAGTCGATAAGTCGATCGCAGTATCACAATTAATTTTAAAATGAAAAAACTTTAGAAAGGAAATAATGAGTCAGAACATAGAAAATCAAAGTCAACAATATAATTATGGCAAATCATTAATATTAATGTATAGTTATGAACTTTGAAGTTAGTTAACTAAACAATAAATTTAAAAAGTTTATAATGAAAATTATTCCTTAAAACACCATCTATAAAAATGGTCTGATGTAATTTTTTTGTAAAATGATTAGAAATAAAGTTATATCGAAAAATAGAACAAATAGAACTGTAACATTTCAATGAACAAATTATGATATGCCACCGGTTCTCGTCCCTGGGCTATCAGCAAACAGTTTAGACAGTTGGCATGGTATTTGTATTAGGGAAATAATAAAAGCGATTTGAAATCAGATTTGCAAGAAAACCTTCTGAGCTGTAAATTTGAGATTTTTACAAGTTATTTACCTCGTAGAAATGAAAGATTCTGCCGAGTTTCAAAATATCAACGTATCTTATACAATAACTATGGAAGATTGAAAATTGCGTATTTTTATAGTTTTTTTTCCGAATAACTCAATAACAAATTATCCAATCGGCTATCTGAACCTATCATTTAGTAGCTACTGAAATTACGTATAAAACAAACTTACTTTCGACTCTAGAACTTTTCATTCAGTTGCTGAAAAGTTACAAAAATTGCTAAAATTGCGATATTTGCAAATGCAAAAACACTCCATATAATTAATTAATTATGTGTTATACTATATACATTCTTCAAGAAAAGCCAATCAAATATCTGTGGAATTTTTTTGCTATTGAAAATACTAACTTCTCTAGAGTATTATCCAACATACCATATTATCGTACAGTCTTACAGACCCTCAATTGAGCAGTCAGGTACACCAAGTGAGAAAATACAAAAATCTAGAGAAAAGTCTACAGAATTTGACATACACGGAGTACCCAGATCTACCAGAGGACATTAAAGACCAATTGAATACACAAAGTTTAATAAAATGAATTAGAGAACTTGAAGTTCAACGAAATCTGACACTTAGTGTTATAAAGAATAATAATGACGCACGTCGAAGGTAGAGGCTATCATGAACATGTCCAACCCAAAGGTACAAGCAGTTTCCGTCAATCAGGCTGAATCAGAGTCGTCCCTCCATCCGAAATAAACACAAAAAAATTGGGACAGGACAGAAACAAGGAACTCGATGCGTTTGTGATCATTGCAAACGTCCAAAGCATTTCCAACGTGACTGCAGAGTGAGGTTACAGAACTATACAAATAGGATCAAATGACCAACCCAGATATTGAACCAATCTTTTCCCAAAAGCGGAAAGGTGCCCATAGGCCTCGCTGGGAATAATAGCTAGTCACTCAGGCGTTCTGAAGTCATTTTGGGTCCAATGAGACTTCCTAAAGATATAGAATAGGACATTGAAGAGCAAATAGGAGAGCAATGATAGCTGAGAAACTAAACTAAGCCCAACTGGTAGTCCCAAAGAAAAAGTCCTGACCGAATTACATAATGGGATTATAAGTTACAAATTGTAAAATCCAAAATATTGGTAACTTGTAGAATAATTTTGTTGAATTTCGAAACAAAATCCTACAAGTTACAACACTACAAGTTGATTATGAAACAGGCCCCAGGGTGACAACGGTGCTGGTGGAACAGCTATCTATCAAGTTTGGTGTGCTGTTATAGTTGCATTCGGACCAAGCTCAGAAGTTTAAGTCTAACCTATTCCAGAAGACCTGTGTCACGTTAGGCATCAAGAAAACGATAACTACCCCCTTGTACCCACAATATGATGGAATGATGGAATAGATTCAATAGGACCTTGCAACATCTATCCAAGGTCGTTAGTAACATCAAGCGTGATTGGAATGAGCTTATTCCGCTATTGCTGTTGGTCTATCCTTCAGCCGTCCACCACAGCACAGGACTACTGGCTCCAACCAGAATACTATTCGGAAATAAGCTGAGATTACGGTGTGATTTGGCTTTTGGCCCACTAAAAGAACCGCCCCAAAAAGTTAAGGATTATGCCGAGAAACTCCGACAGAACACGCTGGCAATACACGAATTAGCCTGAACGTAGATTTCGGCCACCAGCGTTCAGATGAAGACACGCTATAATCTCAAGGCAAATTTAGTCGAGTTCTAAGAGACAAGGTCTCGCTAAACAATCCCCAGAGGAGCAAGGCAAGTCACTAAAGCTCTCAGCTTGAGATGGTCCATACGAGGTGCTCAAGAAGATCAATGATATTGTCTATCGTATTCGCCGGAATCCGAGAGCTAAGATGAAGGTGGTACACTTAAATCGTTTGGCTCCGTATCATGGAGAGGAAGATTCTGATCGGGACGACCAGAAAGGGTGTAGCACATCAGCTATATAGTATTAAGTTTTTGTAAATAAGTGAATTTATTTTGGTCAAATAAAGAGGTTTAAAGAGTGTGAAAAAAATTGTGCAATTGAACCCACGAAGTCTGTAATAATATTTTTAAACCACTTCCAAAAAGGAGGAGGTTAACAATTTGTAGGCATCATATTTATGTATACTCAGCGGTTACTGAAAACGGCATAACTAATTTTGATGATTTAAACTGCATAATAAAGGATATTACAAAACTATAATTTTCTATAACGTCACTGATTTCTCTAAAACGACTAAAACAATTTGAATATTTTAAATTGTATTCTAAAATCATATACACCGACTTGGTTCCGTACATTTATCTATTACGTAAAACACTGTTTTTTTCGTAAATCGGAAAATAAAGGCGCAAAAGTCCGTAAACGTCAAAGTGATTTTCACATAAATATATTTTTTACAAATTTAAATGTCTGTCAGAAAATTGTTACTGTTTAAACGGTTTTCAGGTTGATTCATTTGAAGTCGGTCGTTTTTTAAATATACCTAAATTATTATAAAACCGAAACTTTTTAAATAAAACAGGAACTTTTAGACAATATTGTTACGAAATTTACCCAAAGCCGACCCTGTTTTATTTCAGTACGACAACAATCGCTTTGAGATAAAAAATGGTTCTCGAAAAGACCTGTAGGAGTGATGATGATTTTTACGAGAATTTTCTATTCTGGTTTTATAAAGGAAGCAGGCCACGATCGCAAGTTGAGTGGATGGAGCGAAGAGCTTATATGAAAAATTGTTATTGTGATATTTGAATCAGCTGTTGTATATTCGATGTAAATAAAAGTTTCTAGAAAAGTGAAAGTAAATATTAGTTTTATAATATTAAATTGAACCCACGGACTTTACAACAAATTTGGTGATCAGAAGTAAAGGATTAAGTGCAGTTAAAATCGTAATTTGTTTTATGGAAACTCGTAGCATGGAAAATATGGACGAAGCTACCAAAAAAATAGTCAAACAGGTTACGGAATGACTAGACGAAAAAATTGCACAGATTCTAGAAAAACGTGACAAGAAGGAGAAACAACATCAAGAAGAAATTCAACAAAGGTTAGTAAAATCTTTTGATGAAAAACGTAAAATAGAATTAGAAAATCTTGTCACTACGATGGAAGAAAAACAACAAAATCTAGTTTCCACTATGAAAAGTGAACAACATAATTTAATTGAAGGATTATTCTCGAAATTTGAAGAAAAACGAGAAAATGATTTTAAAATATTTGAGCAAAAACAAGATCACATTGAATTAAAACGAGAAAATGATTTTAAGATATTTGAAGAAAAACAAGGCAAAACGGAAGAAAAAAGACAATTGCAATTTGAACAATTAATGCAAATAGTATCGCAAGTTAATGAAACAGTTAATGAAAAAATGCAAATAGTTGAATCAGACATAAAAAAAATAAACGACGACATAAAGATCCTAAAAAGTAATTTGGAGACTCTTGAAATCAAAGTAGATAGCATCGATTCTATCCAGAGCCAGGTGAAATTTGAAATCAGTTACATTAAAAACACGGTACAAAGTGAAGTAAGTGAAGTACAAGATAAAATCAGTGCCATCCAAAACAAGGTAGAAATAGAAATCAAAAAAATGCAACAGGACTTACAACGAGGAAAATACCAGCACACCGTGAGTACCAAAGGTTCCTTTAGTAAACCACCCACATTCGACGGCAGTTCATCTTGGCCCATGTATAAACAGCAATTTGAGGCCGTGGTTACAGCTAATGGATGGGATAATCAAGAAAAATCTACTTCTCTGGTAATTTCGTTAAGAGGTCCGGCCCTAGAACTCCTCCAAAGAATTCCAGTCGAGGAACAAGGCAATTTCGACAAGATCATCGCCATCCTGGATAAGCGATACGACAATCAATCCTTGAGCCAGGTATACCAAGTCCAACTGAGTGGAAAAACGCAAAAATCCGGTGGAAGCCTCCAAGAATTGGAAGCAGAGATTAGACGGTTAGTTCACTTGTCCTACCCAGACCTGCCAGAGGAAACGAAAGACCAGTTGGCCACACAGAGTTTCATAAACGGCATCAGAGATGTGGAAGTACAACGAAATCTAAGACTAAGTGGCGTCAAGAGAAGTAATGAAGCTCTACTTCGGGCTTTGGAAGTAGAGGCCGTCGTGAACATGTCCAAGCCGAGGATCCGAGCAGTTTACTTCAACCAGGAAGAGTCAGAGTCACCATTTCAAGCGCTGCTTGCTGGCCTCAACAAAATATTAGAACGGTCACAAAGAACTGGCACCAGAGGGGCATGTTACCGCTGCGGACGGACAGGACACTTCCAAAGTGACTGCCGAGTAAGGCTACCGGAACGATCACCAACCAGGGGTAGCCAACAAACCGACCTTACCAACCAGGGAAACTCCAACCAGTCAGCATAAGGGGGCGAATGCTGACTCACCCTCCACCAGCCCCCAGGACAGTATCCATCCGGAGATTTTGCAGAGATAGCAGCAGCCTAGTCATCAGAGGCACCATCAATGGGCGAGCAGTTACCATCACCGTCGATACCGGCGCCACTGTGTCCATTGCCAAGTCCAGGGTCTTGAGAGCATCAGAAATTCGGCTAGTTACCAATAACATCCAGCTCAGAACATTCACCGGCGAGTCCATGTCAATACAGGATGAGGCAGATTTTATACTGAAAATGGACCTAATTAGCCAGCATGGATTTATGTTCGACCCGAGATATGATGTTCTTCGATTCCTAAATGAGGAATTTGTATTGACACGGCCCGTCAACAGTTCCGTCACCTCCATAAAAATTGTGGCAAAGTCTTCAGCTAGAATTCCCGGTCGAGCGGAACAATCTGTTCTATGGGCAGTTAGACAGCAATCCTGGGAGCTGCGTTGGAATGGTGGAGTCCGTACACTCAGCTCATAACTACTTAGTTGGACGGGCTATAGGTAAATACCGGATGAGATATACCAATCAGAGTCCTGAATTTATCCAACAACGACATCAAAATTGCCAATGGTGAAGAGATAGCTTGTTTCGAGCCAGTAGAGACCAGGGCCCAGTAAAGAGTTCCTACAACAGTTTGCTGACCATTTGACACACCTGACACCAGAGAACCAGAAGAAAGCCAAGCAATTTATCACAAAGCACTGGCAAATTTTTAACAGTCAAGATGGAACCACCGGTCGCACCAACATCATCCAGCATCGAATAGATAGATACCCATCAGAATACCACCTAGATGACTACTATTGGGGCAACAACAGGCAGTTGAGGAAAACATCGAGTCCATGTTAGAAAATGGAGTTATTGAGCCATCCATCTGCTCCCGTCGTGCTAGTTAAAAAGAAGGATGGAACCACCCGATTTTGTGTGGATTACAGAAAGCTGAATGACGTCACGAAGAAAGACAGCTATCCACTACCCCGAATCGATGACACTTTGACCACACTAGCAGGCTCCCGTTGGTTCTCCACACTAGACCTAAAAGGTGGATATTGGCAGGTTGGTCTACACGCAAACGACAGAGAGAAGACAGCGTTCTCCACCAGTAAAGGGCTGTTTCAGTTCAAGGTCATGCCCTTTGGGTTATGTAATGCACCCGTTACATTTGAGAGGCTAATGGAGTATGTACTGAGCGGGTTAACATAGAGGACGTGCTTAGTATACCTCGACGACTTTCTAGTCATGGGTCAGACATTCGACGACCATCTGAAGAACCTGGGCGAAGTATTCTCCAGAATTAATAACGCCAACCTGAGACTCAATCCGAAGAAGTGTTCCTTGTTCCAAAAAGAAGTAGAATTTTTGGTCCACGTAGTGTCCGAGTCAGGAATCCGCACCAACGAAGACAAGATAGAAGCCATCCGTGATTGGCCAGTCCCAAGAGACAAGCATGAACTCCGAAGCTTCTTGGGTCTCTGTTCATACTACCGGCGTTTTGTTGAGGGATTTGCCACCATCGCCGTCCCTCTACATCGGCAGACCACTGAGAAAGAGACCTTCCATTGGAATCAGGATTGCGAAACATCATTCAGGCGACTGAAGGCAGCACTATGTGCCAGCCCAATCCTAGCCTTTCCTACACAGTCCGGCAAGTTCATCTTAGACACAGACGCCAGCAACACAGGTTTGGGGGCTGTCCTATCCCAGGTGCAAGATGGTGAAGAGAGGATGATCGAGTATTACAGCCGTGGATTCTCGAAACCGGAAAGAAATTATTGCGTCACCAGAAAAGAACTTCTTGCAATAATAAGGGCTGTAGACCATTTCCACAAATACCTCTATGGTCGTCATTTCTTAATCCGAACAGATCATGCCACACTCAAATGGCTGCCGGACATGAAGACACCGGAAGGACAACTGGCCAGATGGATGGAGGAATTACAGCAATACGACTTCAAGGTGGAATACCGTGCCGGCCGTTTGCACAATAATGCCGATGCCCTATCCAGAAGACCCTGTAGAGCGGAATGCGGACATTGTCTGAAGACGGAACAGCGAGAGGGTAACTCCGTCAGGCAGATCCGAGTGGAGGCCAATGAAGACTGGACAACGGAACAGTGCATCCAGGACCAAATGGCTGATCCAGACATCGAACTAATCTTGTCACTCAAAATGAGAGGGGCACCCAGGCCACGATGGGACGAGGTAGCTAGATACTCAGGCGTGCTGAAATCGTTATGGGCTCAATGGGACTCTCTAAGAGTAGCCAATGGAATGCTCAAGCGAGTCTGGGAAAGCGCTGATGGACGAGAAACCAAGTCCCAACTGGTAATTCCGAAGAGAAAGGTACCAGAGATCCTGACCGAAGTACATGATGGGATTACCGGAGGCCACCTGGGCATGAATAAAACCCTTGACAAAGTTCGCCAGCGGTACTACTGGGTGAATTACTTCGAAGACATCAGAGCTTGGTGCCGCAAATGTGCCATCTGTGCAGCCAGTAAGGGCCCGAAGACCCGGACCAAGGGCAGAATGCAGCAGTACAATGTGGGCGTCCCATTTGAAAGAATTGCCATCGATGTCGCCGGTCCGTTTCCCGAGTCTGAGAGGAGGAACAAATACATTCTGGTAGCAATGAATTACTTCAGCAAATGGCCTGAGGCATATGCGATACCCAACCAAGAGGCAACCACGGTAGCGATGGTGCTAGTAGAACAACTATTCAGCAGGTTTGGCGTCCCGATGGAATTACATTCAGACCAGGGGCGTAACTTCGAATCGAATGTATTCCAGAAGGTCTGCACGATGTTGGGGATCAGGAAAACGAGAACAACACCATTTACACCCACAGTCAGACGAAATGGTGAAAAGAATCAACAGGACCTTGGAACAACACCTATCCAAGGTCGTCAGCACTAACCAGTGTGATTGGGATGAGCATATTCCCCTATTCCTGTTGGCATATCGCTCTGCCGTATATAATAGTACAGGCCTGACCCCAGCCAGGGTCCTATTCGGAAAGGAGCTGCGATTACCCTGCGATTTGGCATTTGGCTCCCCCGAAGAACCTCCCCAAGACATCGACGATTATGCCGACCAGCTCCGACATAACATGCTGGCAATACACGAATTAGCCCGAACGCAGATGTTGGCCACCAGTGACCGAATGAAGACGCGATACGACCTCAAGGCCAATTCAGTCAGGTTCCAGGAGAGGGACAAAGTCTGGCTGTACAACCCCCAACGGAGCAAGAGTAAATCCCCGAAGCTTACACCCGCCTGGGATGGTCCATACGAGGTGGTCAAGAGGCTTAATGACGTCGTCTACCGGATCCGTCTAAACCCCAAGGCTAAATTGAAGGTGGTTTATTTAAATCGACTCGCTCCCTACCATAGAGGGGATGTTTCTGATCGGGACGATCAGAATTAAAGAGGGAGCAGTGTTACGAAATTTACCCAAAGCCGACCCTGTTTCATTCCAGTACAACAATCGCTTTGAGATAAAAAATGGTTCTCGAAAAGACTCGGCACCTGTAGGAGTGATGATGATTTTTACGAGAATTTTCTATGCTGGTTTTATAAAGAAAGCAGGCGACGATCGCAAGTTGAGTGGATGGAGCGAAAAGCTTATATGAAAAAAATTTATTGTGATATTTGAATCAGCTGTTGTATATTCGATGTAAATAAAAGTTTCTAGAAAAGTGAAAGTGAATATTAGTTTTATAATTTTAAATTGAACCCACGGCCTTTACAACAAAAAAAAACGTTACAATATCCATACCAATATGCAAAAGAGAAAGTCGTATGGAGACTTCAGTAACAGGTACATAGGCTACTGTTTTTACAAATTCAACACCTAAGGGTATGTAAGGGAGTGATAAGGGATATCACGGAGAAACTCAATCTGCTAATACGATCTTTATAAAAAAGTATAGTAGTACTGTTTGGGAAAGAGGTAAGTCTACCATGTGAGTGAGTTTATGGTTCACCAGAAGTACTGCCCAATGAAATGTATGATTGCGCCGATCTCTGAGACAAAGCACAACTAGCCCAGATGCAAATGTTTGTAACCAGCGATCGAATGAGAACACGTTACGGTTAAGTTCAAACATGGAGATAAGGTCTGGTTACTCAGCCCCAGAGAAGCAAAGGCAAGTTCCCAAACTCACACTAGCTTGGAATGGTCTATACAAAATGATTAAGAAAATCAACGATGTTGTCTATCGCATTCGCCAAGATGAAAGTGGTCCATTTGGACCAACTAACTAATCATGGAGAGAATAATATCAATCGGAAAGATCGGAATTAAAGAAGGGCAGCATTGTAATGTTTTATTTTGTACCCAAGTGAATCGAATTCTCTCAAAATATTACTCACATACCAAAAACTACCTTTCCGAAATAAATAGCCGTCGACACAAATAGTACACACGTATTGCAGAGTTTACAAGAATTAGCAACTAAATACTGATAAAGTTCCCAATGTTCGCGAAAGCAGTGCAGTTGAGAAGGGAAGTGGTGAATCAGCTGGCATCGAAAATTCATTTACCTTTCAAAATACACTGTGAAGTTAACAATTATGATTATATATTCATTGTCTTCGTTCGTGTAGTAATGCCTTTGTTTATGAACTTAGTTTATGATGTTGGTTTCGTTGTTGTCTTCTTCGCACATGTCACTATTGTATTCATTAATCGCGTGCTTATTGTAGCTTTTCTTCTAGAAGTGCTTGATATTGTTCAGATAATCTATGCTGTTGGTCGGAGATTTCATAGTGACTATGGATCTTTTTCACATCTTTGATGGTGCTGATATTGTTAGTCAAGCTGAAGTCAATTTCATTCTTAACTGACGGATTTGACGCTCTTCAGGTCCGCTTCCTATGGGAATTTTTGTCAAAGAAGTCAATTGCACGAACTGTACTAATCTCTCTCCTCTTTCGTTGCGTTTACACATCCAGTGAGACCCTACACCTCCAGATGTTGTTTAGTTCCTACTTTGGCATTAAAGTCGATTATGTATTTGAAATGGCTGATATTAGTTTCTAGTGTAATTTTGATTTCGTTGTATAGTTGTTCGATCTCTGCGTCTGAATGGCTTGTTGGTGGGGGGAAAACTTGTATTAATTAAATAGAACATCTTGTCGAAAGTGAAAATGTTAAACTAGCGACTCGATCTTACATACCGGAATTTTCAATGATGTTGTTATTCCATCGTTTATGGATTATTGATGGTCCGTAGTGGTATAGGTCATTGCCTGATTCTAGTGTTAATAGTTGTTGGCCTTTCCTCCTAACTTTACTTGTGAAAATTGATATCCCATTTGATTTTTGCTGCCTCTTGTTCGAACTCTACAATTCCAGCTAGTTTGACAGTGTTCGGTAATAATATACTAGCCGTTACCGGCGGTTTTACCCGTGTATGGAATGAACAATTCTGTTAAAAAGAAATAAAGCATATGGACTATCCTATATATCAACTTTTTCTAACTTTTGTGAACCCTACATAAAAAAATCCACCAATCCCGAATATATTTCACCCAAATGCATGTGCACCCTATATTACAGTTTTATTCAACATTTTTCAGAACCACCTTGTATAAGTGTAACTCTACTCACCCTATACGCTATATAACAATTATTTCTAAAAAATTTTGAGCCACCTTGTAAAGTATAATTTCTCTCCACCCTTTATATGTAACTTTTTCTAACATTATGTTAAACACTGTACAACTATAATTTTGCTTCGCCCCATATTTTAGGTATTCCACATAGTAGGGTCTACCCTATATAACAAAATTAAACAGTTTTTGATGCAGGCTGTTTATACTACTACCCAAAATAACATTTTTTGTACCAGTCTAAATAACTAAAAAATCCACACGACTTATTTCTCCCAAACTGCTTATTAGCCACCCTACACAACATTTTTTTTTCAACGTTTTTGAACCGCCTTGTATAATTATAACTCTACTTTCATGTATATTTTAAACCAATTGCCAATTAGTCAACAATTATAATTTATTTGTCCCAACGTTTTTGAACCCATCCTGTATAATCATAATTTTACTTATAAAATATTTGAACCACCCTATATATGCATCTGCTTAGGGACTACCAAATATAACATTTTTTTAAACACTTAACTATCACTCTGCTCCACTATATATTTCAACTATCTTATCCATCCATTTTTCTGATATTTTTTGAACAACCGTGGAAAGTATAATTTATCTTATATTTCAACCACCCCTTATATGCAACTTTTTCTAACATTCGTTTTAATCATACAACTGTATAGCTATCATTTTACTCCTCCCTCTATTTCAACTACCTTGTATATGCAACTACTACCACCAAATATAACATTTTTGTAAACACTTAACTATAACTCTGATCCACTCTATATTTCAACTATATACATGCATTTGCTTATAGACTAACATATATAAACATTTGCTGATATTTTTTGAAACACCCTGGGAAGTGTAATTTGTCTCCACTTTATATTTCAAACTTTTTCTAACATCGTTTTAATCACACTGTATAACTATAATTTTACTTCGCCCCATGTTTCAGATTTTGCATATATGCAACAGCTCCTCTCTCTGTTTCAAAAACTATGTATATGCAACTACTTATTGCCCACCCAGTATAACGTTTTAACTATAAATATAAATCCATTAATTCCCAATGTATTTCACCACTACTAGAACTGCCAATGGGGCACCCTATATAACAATTTTAATCAATATTTTTTTGGATCAACTTGTATGTATATCTCTAATTCAACTTATATTACAACAACCCTGTATATGCTATTTCTTATTGTTTACCCAATTTACCATTTTTAAATACCTCACTATACCTCTACTCCACCCTAAATTTCAACTATACTATCTGTGCAACCGATTATGTGCTACGCTATTTCACAGTTTTTCCTCATATTTATTGAACCACCCTTCATTGGAAACTTTTTCTAACCTTGTGTTACTAGACTTTACTCCGTTCCATATTTCAGGTACTCCATATATGCAACTGCGCATGTTATACCCTATAAAACAAAATTTGTCAACCAATACAACATTTATT
The DNA here is from genome assembly GCA_034190945.1 of Octodonta nipae. Taxonomy (NCBI): domain Eukaryota; kingdom Metazoa; phylum Arthropoda; class Insecta; order Coleoptera; family Chrysomelidae; genus Octodonta; species Octodonta nipae. Next base: position 51,506,264 of record CM067219.1, read on the forward strand.
AAATACTTTATAGAACTTCTCCACCCTATATTTCAACTATCCTATATGTGCAACTGATTATGAACCACGCTATTTCACAATTTCCCTCATATTTTTTTTAACCACGTTTATAGAGTATTATTTCTCTCCACACTTCCTTTAAAGCACTGTAATTTTTCTAAATCTGAATCACACTGTGTAACTATAACTTTACTGCGTCCCATATTTTAGGTACTCCAATATGCAACTGCTATATAACAAAATTTTTCTACCACTTATTACCCACCCTGAATAATATATAACATTTTTGTTGCTCCCTGTATACTTAGAATTCTACTCCACCCTATATTTCAACCATCCTGTATATGAAACAGCTTGTAATATTTTTTTAAACCAACCTTCCTATATAAGCTACTACTTGTGGATATTAAACAACTTTTTTAACTACTCTATAAACTATTATTCCACTCCACCTTATATTTCAACAACACTTTATAAACAACTGCTTCTAACATTTTTTCTACCCGTTTCATAACTATAATAACTCAAGAACATAATTCAAATATCCTCACTGCTTACATAACAAATTTTATTTATTATCAACCCTGTATAAATATAATTCTTTCTTACCCTTATTTCAACCACATTTTATATGCAATTATTTATGGCCCACCCAGTTGAACTTTTTGAACCACCCCGTATAACTAATTCCACTCACGTCTTATTTCAAACACATTCTATATATGCAGCTGTTAAGGTCCACCTATTATAACTTTTTTTAAAGGATTTTTGTAACCCATGTAATTATATTCCGCTCTATGTTTCACCTATCCTATATATGGAACACCCTGTAAAATAATGCTTGATATATTAGTTGATTTTTTAAAAGCGAAACATGTTACATTGGCATATAAAAACTAAGTGATGCAAGTATCTAATATTTGGTGCATGTGGAACCAATTGACAATTAGTCAATTGTGTATTACCAACATGGTAGTAGTTTTTTCCTTATATCTACCGTTTTTGCCAATGTAGGGAGATAAAATGTATACCAGATTTTAAGTCAAACTATAAGCTTTGCAACAAAAAAAAGATTCAGCAAAAACAGTTCAGTAGTTATTACGTGATGAGGTAACAAACAAAGAAACAAACAAACAAACAGACAACTACAATTTTATAATAGTACTAGCCGTTACCCGCGTACAGATGTCCACCAATTCCGAATATATTTCACACAACCTGAAAGTACTTATGGGTCAACTCTCATATAACTGTTTTATTCAACATTTTTTGAATAACTGTAAATCTACTTCACCCTATACTGCAACCATTCTCTATATGCTGCTGTTTATTTGTCACCAAATATAACTTTTTGAACACCTGATTATAACTCTTATCTACCCTATATTTCAGCTATACAACTGCTTATGGTCTACGCTGTATAACAATTATTTCAGATATTCTTGGAACCACCTTTTAAAGTACAATTTTTCTTTACCCTATATTTTACTCAACCTTTATATGCAACTTTTTCTAACATTATGTTAAACACACTCTAAAACAATAATCTTGCTTCTCCTCATATTTCAGATATTCTATATAGTAGAATGCAACTGTTCATGGTCTACCCTACATAACAATTTTTTGTAACATTTTTTGATCCACCCTAATGGAAATACCTGTGGAACCCTTGGTGTGTCACAAATGAAAAAAACACAGTTTTGCACCCTAACACCAAACTTTTATTTAAACACTCACCCAAACTGCAACTGCTTATTGGCCACCCTATATAACAATTTTATTCAACACTGTTTTTTAACTGCCTTGTATAACTAACTCTACTTGCAAATACATTAAACCATCCTGCCAATTTGTCAAATATTATAACTTACTTTTGAACCATCCTGTATAACCATAATTTTCTCTACAAAATATTTCAATCACCCTGTGTGTGCATCTGCTTAGGGCAACCAAATATAACATTTTTTAAACTCTTAACTATAACTCTGGGCTACTCACTATCTTATATATGCAACTGCTTATGGACTACGCTACATATCTATTTTTTTAAACTACACTTGAAAGTATAATCTGTCTCCACCTTATATTTCAACCATCCCTTATATGCAGCATTTTCCAACATTCTTTTAATCACACTGTATGAACTATAATTTTACTTCGATCCATATTTCAGATATTGGATATATGCAACAGCTCATGTTCTATCCTACAAAAAAAAATCCAACATGTTTAACAATAATTCTACTCCACCCGCTATTTCAACCACTACATGCCACCCAGTATAACATTTTTTGTACCACCCTGTATAACTATAAATCCATCAATGTCCAATATATTTCAACAAAACTGTAACAGCTTATTGGCACCCTATACAACAGTTTTGTTCAACAAGTTTTTGAATCACCTTGTATATATTATAACTACCTTGTATACGCTACTGCTTATTGGTCAACCAATATAGCTATCTCTGCAACTTATTATGAACTACGCTATTTCACAATTTTTGTCAACAAATTTATAACATCATACGTCATTTTTTGCAACTTTTTCACTGAATCACACTATAACTATAACTTTACCTCGCCCCATATTTCAGGTACCCCCTATATGCAACTGCTATATAACAAAATTGTTCTAGCATTTTTTACCCACCCTGTATAATTATAACTCTACACCACCCTATATTTCAACAACCTTTTATTTTTGCAACTACTTATTTGCCACCCTCTATCCTTAGAATCCTACCCTACCCTATATTTGAAACATACTGTAAATGGAAGAGCTTGTAGATCATTACATTACTTATAATAGTTCTTAAACCCACCTATATAGCTGTAATTATACTCCACGGTATATATTTCAGCCATCCTATATATGCAAATACTTGTGGATATAAAACGAGTTTTTAACCACACATAAACTATATTCGACTCCATCTATATTTCAACAACCCTCTATAAACAACTGCTTCTCACATTTCTTCAACCCATTTCATAACAATGATCTTCTGAACATAATTTCCTAACTGCTTACATAAGACATTTTTTCATCCAGACTTTATAAACTTCTACCTTTTTCAACCACTTGGTATATGCAACTATTTATGGCCCACTCAATATAACTTTTTTGGACACACCCCGTATAACTAATTGCAATTTCAACCACATTGTAATATGCAGCAGCTGCTTATCAATAGAACTAAATCCATGTAATTCTACTCCGCACTAGTTTCCTATATACAGAAACACCCTGTATAATTACATTGACGCTTGTTATATCAGTGATTTTTTTTAAATCCAAACCGCTACTGCTTATTGGGCGCCGTATATAAGAATTTTTTCAGCTACCTTACATGTATATTCTGTATACGCTACTGCTTATTGGTATTTCAAATCCTATCTTTGATTATGAATGCGCTATTTCACAATTTTTCCTCATATTTTTTCAACAACTTTATAACATTTCTCTTCACACTTCATTCAAAATCCTTGATTTGCAACTTTTTCTAACCTTGTTTGAATCACACTGTATAACTATAACTTTACCTCGCCCCATATTCACCCCCTATATGCAACTGCTATATTTTTTAGCTACCCACCCTGTATAATTATAACTCTACACCACCCTATATTTCAACAACCCTTTTTATGCAACTACTTATTTGCCAACTAGAATCCTACCCTACCCTATATTTCTACTGTAAATGGAACAGCTTGTAGATCATTTCAACCACTATATTGTAATATATGATATATTCACCCATCCTATATGTACAACTGCTTGTATATAAAACAAGTTTTTAACCACAACATAACTATAATTTCACTCCATCAAACACCCTGTATAAACAACTGCTTCTAACAAATTCTATAATACTATAATACTGATGAACATAATTCAAAGATCCTAACTGCTTACATAACACATTTTTTTCTAAGATTTTTTATCCAAACTATAAATATTTTACCGTTTTAACCAATATTCTAACTAATTCTACTCTCTCTTATTTCAACCACATTGTATATATGCTTATAGGACACCAAATATATTTTTTTTAGTCATTTAACTCCGCTCTAAGTTTCCTATATACAGAACACCCTGTAAAATTACGCTCGTTATATCAGTTGATTTTTGTTAAATCGAAGAAAGATGTTACATTGGCATATTCCGAAATTTGAATAAAAGCTAAGCTGATGCAAGTATCTAATATTTTCCGGTGGAACCTTGAGTAATTGTGTTACCCAACATGGTAGAAGTTTTTTCACTATATCTACCGTTTCTGTCAATTTAGGGAGATAAAATATCTACCAGATTTTAAGTCAAAGTATAGGCTTTGCAACAAAAAAATATTCAGCAAAATCAGTTCAATAGTTCTTACGTGATGCCCGAACAAACAAACAAACAGACAAACTTACTATTTTATAATAGTACAGATATAGTTAGAAAAAAGACAATATATATATATATATATATATATATATATATATATATATATATATATATATACATATCAAATGTACTAACCTATTATTGTGAGTAGAAGTGGTTTGATGAGGCTTGGGAAGTCCTGTAAAACTGTGCCTCTTTTCTTTATCATGATGAATGGAAGTGTGCCCCCCTTCTAGCAATAAATGAGCATTCTGAGAAGAATGCTGTGAAATGCTAACTGCTTTTTGGGTTGTTGGTAGATCAGGTTTTCTGCTTGAGAAAAGATACCAATTAGTAAATATTACAAGTATACATACGACACACATATATAAATAAACTTAATATGTATATTATTTATAGTAGATACATAAATGCACTGTAGCAAACCCGATTATGTAGATATATACATGAACTTGCCTAGGTTACGGGTGAAAATCGCGTCTAAATTTATTAAATACTCGTCATTTCAAGTCCTGATTTGGAGCCATTATCAAGAGATAAAGATTAAAAAGTTCCAGAGTCTAGATCGAATTGGGAGTCTCAATCTGCCTACTCCCCAAAAGTCACTAGGTAACTGAACTGAGTGTGAATCAGCTCTGTTTCTTTTATTAATAGTTATTGATCGATTAGAAGGGGATGTTACGTTATAAGGGGGCAGGGTGGTGATTGGTTGGGTGTTGGTGAGCATGTCTGGTTTGTTTAATCTGCCTATTACGGAGCGCCGTGCTGTAGGAAGGCGGTTTAGATAGAGGGATCGTTTCTGTAATTCTATAGCTTCGCGTTTCCCTACGGAAATTGAGGGATATGATAAGTCCTACTGTCCTCGAAGTTGATAAAGTGTCCTGTTGGGATATGATGATGCGCGAGAGCTGAAGTCGGATCATTTTTACGAACTGATAAAGAGTGTTCATATACTCGTTGGTTGACGCACCTGATAGTACGACCGATGTAGCTTTGTGGGCAATCGCGATCCTCGTTAGGTACTTGTGTCTATAGGGTCCCCGGTTAAGTTGGCTATAGTTTGAGCGGTGTTGATGACTGTTTATTTGATCTCGGTGTAGAATCTGTGCTATTTTGTCAGTGACTCCTTGAATGTACAGAAGGATGGCTTTCTGGTGTTGTTGGTCTGTTTCTGAGGGAGTTGGTATATTCGGGAGTTGTTGATATTGACGTATTATTTGTTGAAGATTATTAAGTTTTGTCTATTGACAATATCTGTTAATTCGATAGATTTAAGAGTCAAATATAGGATTACAGAACTCAATTGGGCAGGGTGGTGGTGTAATTGGACATTTAAGTATCGATTGGTATGGTTTGATTTCCTATAGACGGTGTCTGAGAATCTATCATTGTTGGTTTTTGTTATGTGGACATCAAGAAACGGGAGAGAAGATTCGAACTCGATTTCCATTGTAAATTGAATGTTAGGATGTATACCATTGAGGTGTTGCAGAAAAAAGTTTAATGAATCTCTGCTATTAGGCCAAATAACAAAAGTATTATCAACATATCTAACCCAACAGAAAGGTTTTAAATTAGACGAGTTTAGGGCCTGGATTTCGATTTGTTCCATGAAAATGTTAGCAAGCACTGGAGAAAAAGGTGAGCCCACGGACTCGTTTGAACAGAGTGTCGTGAAATGAAAAATATGTGTTGTACAAGTTTGATAATGTGAGAAGAGTATTGTGTTTTGTTTTTAGAACATTTAACGTTTCTGAAACAGGGACTTTGGTGAAAAGAGATACAACATCGAAGCTAACTAGGATATTATTGTCTGAAATTCAAACATTTTTATTTTAAATCTTACCTTTGTGCTTTTTTGGCATTGACAACGGGGTCTTACGTAGACCCCGAAGCGTTTGGAAATATACAGCATTGTCAAGTACTGTAATATCAATCACAACAAGTGTATAAAGATTTGAGTAAATGTTGCAGATAATGAAGAGTGCTAATTAAATCATAAACAACCAAATAACTAAAGTGAAATCAGATATAGATGAGGGCCTCATCATGAGGCAAATATTGAAATTCAATTAGTAAAACAGAATGTTGACAGTGAATTTCAAATAATTCAGTGCAAGTGAATTCAATAAATGTATTAAAAACTCAAGTTCAAGCGAAACTTAAAAAGGTATGGAGAGGGGCAATCGTCAAGGATGGTAGTTCATCCTGGTCAATGTACAAAAGACACAGTTGCTATTAACAATGTATGAGATACCAAGGAAAAAAGCCACATTACTAGTGATTTTGCGGAGGCACTACTTTAAAATTACTTCTACGTATACTCAGAGAATAGAAATGTGATTTAAAACAATTAATTGTAAATGAACAACAATATTTAAGCTAAGTTTACACTAAGTACACAAATTTAAATATCTGGGGAAAACGTTTGGTACATCTTACGAGACAGCATGAATTCACGTTTGATCCGTGGTAAAACAAGCGGCTGTTTTTAGATGAGGAATTTGTATTGTCTGGGTTTACCAACCACTGTATTTATGAATATATGAGTTTCAAGGAGCAGTTTAACTCAGTGGCATGAGGAAATGCACCTAAGTCTTCTTCTGTAAAGAGTAAGCAGTTTCTTATTCTTCACAGAAGAAGACCTAGTTGCATTTCCTAATGCCACTGAGTTAAACTGCTCAAATGTGGTGTTATTTTCTAGTCAAACCATAAACAGAAACTAGAAGATGTCACAAATAAGCTTAATAAAAAGGATGAGATAGGCGCATAATTTTAAATACGTGCGTACTGGCCACTTGAAGAGATATTGCACAGTTAGGCTACCGCAACGATCACCCGATACAGTCAATCCATTGATAATAGTCTAGAATGTTTCCGCTGTGGGCACATTATAACATGAACTAGGGTGCCACTGCTAACTATCCACCAGCTCTCCGGAGAGAAAACAGATAAGGATGCCATCAATAGTAAAAACATCCACTTCATATTCGACACTGGTTCTAGACATAGAAGATAAAGGTTTTGGGCCTAGAAAATTTCGCAGTGACCAGAATGAGCCCTCCAGAAATGGATTGGTCAGAAAAGATTTGCTTGGCGCTTAGAGAAGGAATAAAGCTAGTCTCATGTACCAGACCTATGGACCATCCAGTTGCACATGATTCAGTGTCTGCCACTAACATATCCGGTATTGCAAACCTATAAACACAACTCGAAAAAAAAGGAATCAGAAGGAACTTGGCTGTCGAACACACTGAGTGTGGTGGTAAGTGCCCACTGTCTAAATCATCTCTTCTTGTATCAAAGCGAGAAATTAAGAATAAAGCTGTTGTTAAAGCACATAGCGATTGATAACTACGCCAAATTTGGAGTTGAAAGGTCTCCAAACACTAATAAACATCACACAATATATAAGACACTATTTATACACAAGAATATTGGTTGATCATATTCTAGACATTTCTTTCTCTCACAATATCTATGGTACAAACAACTAGTAATCCGGGTAATTGCCTTACATTTACAATTTTCACTTTACTTTACTTATCTGTTGCAGGAAAAAATCAGAGAAGTGAAACCCCAAATGAATAGGTAAAATATAAATTAGTTGGGTAATAATACCCAAAAGCTAAAGAATCAAACCAGTAAATAAAATTTAGAAAGAAAACCTGTAATATTGTTAGGAATTCATTAAGAGTTCTTAATACATACAGTAGTCTTAATAAAACCTTAAATAGGCGACACATATAGTTTCAAATAAATTTTCAAAAATTTAAAAGCTCGTTTTATTTTTCCTTTAATATTATCACATTTCATAAATGTTATATTGCAAACTATGTTGAATTTAGGTATTCAATATAAGAGATGACAAATACTTATGCATATATCTGTGGAAGATATTAACTTAACTACAACAGAATAAATGTGAGCCACAAAGAGCGGTAGAAGACAATAATACTTAAAACAAAATACAATATTAATTAGGCAAAATAAAAACTACAGTGAATAGTGTAAAAAATGTTGGGAGGTATCAAACATCTTATGAAACAAGGGTATCGTTTATGTTTCATTCAGAAATTACTCATAAACACCAGTTTAGAACTTAATGGCAGTCAGTTAGTACACACGAGACACAGTTAAAACTTAATATTATATAAGTAATTACTCCTGATTCTATACTAAATTGTGATTGATTTACAGCAAATAAAATAATTTGGCCAAATTTTTATAGTATAGCTTTTAATCTCAATATCAAGTGCAGATAACGCAAATTATTAAAAAATAAAAAATGTCCACATGATTGTCATAAGTTGCCTTAGTTAAAAGACTTACATTTTTAGGTCACTAAACAATAAATAAATGGAAGCTGAAACACTGGTTGTTAAATATTACTGAATAGATGGTAAAGTTAAGTAAATTTTGTGATTTGTTGTTATATGAATACAATTGCATTTTCCTATTTATGGACACAAAAAATAATGTTAAACCTTAGAAATTTTACTTGGTTGTGGCTATATCAAAAATATCACCATCAGAAAACAATTCTGAAATAAAAAGAATACTTACTGTGCAATAATTTTAGGTGGCAACGGTTGTGATTTCACATGTGGAGGTGAAGCAGGGGAAGACGGAGCTGTACTGGCTCCCGATGACGTATTACTTGAGGAGACGTTTGGAGTGGAAGAGCTACTTGAACTTGCTGTAGGTGTCGAGCCTCCAGAATCAGGTGTAGCTACAATTGACTGTGGAGTTTGATGTATAATTTGGTGCTGGACAACTCTTGTATGATCAGTAGGAATTAAAGGTGTACTTTCATCTAATGTAGGCGTTGGGGGCGCTACTCTGGAAGGGCCAGGCTGAACACTATCGAAAATATTAGTAGTTTTTAATACACACATTTATCTAAAATCCTTATATCTCAAACAATACCAAAATATAAAATTATTTAACAGATACATCCAGAATTTTAGATTAAAAACTGTTGAACATGTTTCTTCATTCTTATGATTATCAAAATGACACTATACAAACAATCAAAGGATCATTTTAGGTAATGCAATCTTTATTACCTTTACGCTAGAAGCGAAAACTGAATGTCTTTATTTTCTATGTAACATTTTGAAATCTTTGACATAAGTAGAATTTTTCATTAATTAATTAGCTTAATTGGAGTAACTGTATCTTTTTTTATTAAAAAAAATAAGTTGCTCATTCTGGAAAAAATGTGGAACCTATGGTGTGTAACAGATGTAAAAACACAAAGTTTTGTACCCTAACAGCAAAACCTTTATTTTTTTCACTCAACGCCGTTTCAACAGCAAAGTTATCATCATCGTGGAGTAAATCAAAACTGAAAATATTCCAATTTAACCTTATTATATAATCCTTAAAATATGTCGGTAAATTAGTGTGGAAAACCATTATGCTAAAACACTAATCCCTAAGTACCTAACCTTCCAACATAACACGGTAATTGATTTATTAAATACTTTTGTCCGAATTCATAAGGTTATTATTTTTATATAACATTATACATTCGTAGGCGTCCAATTCGTTACAATTATTGACTTGTCTAACTAATCGTAACGAATTTAAATCTATAGAGTGACTGTTCCAACATATGAGTTATCATATCTCCCGTATTTTATATTTAATATGTGCAAAATGTTCTTTAAATTGGGTTCTAATAGCCCTAGGTGTTTGCCCATAATAATTCAGGCCAAAGTTATTACATTTGATTTCATATATTCTCGACTTTTAGAGATAGTCAAATTTATCTTTAGGGTTGCCCAATCGTTTTTGAAAAGTTTTCATTGTATTGTATACTACTTTTATACCAAGCTCTCTAAAAATTCTATTAAAGCCCTTAGTATAATGATTATATGGAACAGAAATAAACTTATTATTTTTCAGAGTTCTTTGGGAATAACCACAAAAACTTGAAAGTCTGTATATTTAAAAAAAACGTTGCAAGGTCTTAATCAGACCCCGTTTTCAATGGTATTAACACAAATGAACAAGAAAATTAAAAGGATTCGTTGACAAATTTCGAAAGTAACAATTTGGCATTAATAAGATAAAGATAAGATAAAGATATGTTTATTCATGTGAGATACAAAAGTTTTACATTCGTCAACTAATAAAATATATACATATATAAACACACATACATACACATATATAACAAAAAAAGTGTAAAAAGCAAAATACATTATAATATACGAAAGACAAATTAATAATAATAACAATATATGACTAACAATTTTTACAATTTGAAAAATTTTTTGTCAAAATTTAATTCAAAATAATTGGCAATAGAGTAGCAACTAGCTTTTATTAAAAACAATTTTACGGCTTGTTTGAGTTGCTTTATTGGTAAGGTTTTAATTTCACCTGGTAATTTATTAAAAAATTTTGGACCGTAATAGTTTATGGCATTTTGCGAGCGATTGATTCTATTATATGGTTGGGTGATATTTTCACGATTTCTCGACTTGTAATTATGTAGAGAATCTTGCGTGGTATATAAGTTTAAGTTTTTTACCGTTAATGTAATTGATTCCAAAATATAAATGCTAGGTAGGGTAAGTACGTTCTATGACGTAAAAGCCTGACGGCGATCTTCCCTGTATCCGAGACCTGCCACGATTCTTAGAGCTCTTCTTTGCATGCTGAAGAGCCTCTTGGCTGCAGGGAAATGTCCCCATGCCAGTATTACATAGGTTAGGCGCGTCATTATTAAAGCATGAAATGCCATTAGGGTAACCCTTGTATCTGTTAATCGGGCAATGTTTCTTAAAATCTATATATTTCTGGAAACACCAGCCGAAACTTGTTCCACATGGGAATGCCACAGAAGTTTCTGGTCTAGATTTACACCAAGAAATTTTACATTATGTTGACATGTATCATCTAATTTTTTTAATGTGAAATAGAATTTTTCGTTTTTTTTTTCTTCGTTGAGGCTTAACTTATTTGCATCAAACCACGTTTTAATTTCAGTTTGAATTTCATCTAATTTTAAAGAAAGATCTTCAAAGTTATCCATTTCTGTGGTAACGGCTGTGTCATCTGCGAACAGATATAGTTCAACGTCTGGTACCTCTATCTTTATATCGTTTATGTATACCAAGAATAGGGTAGGGCCAAGCACTGAACCTTGGGGTACCCCGTAGGACATTTCATAGGGCTCCGACGTTTTATTGTTGTAATTTATTATCTTAGAACGTTGCTCCAGATAGTTTTTAATTATATTTACACTACTTGGTCCGAAACCGTAATACTCTAGCTTATGTAAGAGTATTGGCCAAGAGACGCAGTCAAAGGCCTTTTGTAGGTCACATAATAGAGTTCCATTGAAGACACCGTTTTCTAGACTTTTACAAATATTATTTGTTAAGTCTACGATTGCGATTGAAGTAGATTTATTTGCCCTAAAACCGTATTGTTTCTGATGAAGCAACCTATTGTTTTCAAGATGACTCATCATTTTTTTATTCAAACAAGATTCAACAATTTTTCCGATTATTGAAACTATGGCAATGGGTCTGTGATTATCAATAGCTTTGTTATTTCCCTTTTTAGGTATAGGTATAACCCGTGTAACTTTTAAAATATCTGGGAAAATTTCCTCATTAAGGCTCATATTAAATAGTTTGAACAATGGAATATTTATTATATTCACGATTTTTTTTATCATAAAAGCATTTAAACCATGTTTTTTATTTTTCATTTTTATAATTGCATCTCTCACTTCAACGATAGTTAGTTCATTGAATTCAAAGTTGCTAACATTTTTATTCTTGCTTAACAAATCGCAATAACTAGTTGTACCTCTGGCCATATTTTTAATAATCTGGTCAGGAACATTCTTAAAATATGTTTTGAAATCATCAGGTATCAAACTATAATTTGTACTTTCCATTGGGTTAATTTTCTTACATTTGTTAATAACATTCCATAGTTTCTTTGGATTATCTATGGCATTCTCGATATATTTAGAATTCGCTTTTTGTTTTGCTAATATTATTTCACGTCTGTATTTTATCTTACATTCGTGATACAATTTTTTATTTGCGACTGTCGGTGACTTTTTACTAACCTCAAGCAAAAAGTTAACAAGCTCGCGGGACCTTTTTAGATCATCGTTAAACCACGGTACCGGAGTAATATTATACGTTCTATGTTTTTGTCTTTTCAAAGGAAAACATACATTAGCCGCCTCTGATAATACATAACTAAACTTGCACATTTTATAATTAATATCTATCATGTGATCATCAATAAAACTAAAATCTGCTTCATTTAACGATAAATAAAATAAATTTAAATAAATAAATTTAACCTTTTTGGGTTACAGATTTGTATAAGCTGCATTCATATACTACAGAATTTATTGGCATTTGAAATTCAATACCAACTGCACTATGATCTGACAGACCATAGTCAAATACAAAAGAACTGTAATTAATTATGTTTTCACATATAAAAATAGTATCTATACAAGTGTTAATTCTTGTATTTTCATTGATTGTACTTACATATCCAAAACTTTGAGGTATATCTAGAAAATCACATAGTTTTTGATCATTGTTATTGAAATTTATATTGTAGTCTCCATTTAGGATGCCAATTTTATTTTCATTATCGATTTTGTTTAATACATTTGTCAAAAGATTAAAGAATATATTTAAATCCCCATTTGGGAGCCTGTAAAATGTAATTATAATTATATTACTATTACTTATCTCTATGGCTGCCATTTCACAGTGGAGTTCCAGTGAGACATCTACAATATCTTTACGTTCTACACAAGAAAATTTTGAATGGCTGAAGATGGCACAGCCTCCATCGATATGGTCCTTGCGAACGAAATAAGATGATAACACATAATCATCTAATATATAGGATTCCATTTCATCAGTATTTACGGCCCTATGTTCACTTACACAGAAGAAGCTGATTTCCAAGTCAGTTGTCTTAATCATAACGTCAATTTCATCTAGTTTTTGTCGCATGCATTGAATATTTTGGTGAATGATGCACATATTTATGCATTCATCCTCTTTTTCTTGGTGAGGTGAAAAAAAGGCCTAATGTATGCTCCTTTTGGCCACGCCTCTTCCTTATTAATTAGGTTGAGGTTTGCAGTAGGTACTCCAATTTTAAATGAACTGTACCTGGTTGGATCTTTGACAGTCAGCTTTTCACAAGTCGCTGCTGAACAGAGATTTTGTGCATGTACAAGTACTTCTTCCTCCTTTGTTTCGGGATGCAGGTTATAGATATGCACAAACGAGAGCCTTTCTGCTGATTTCAAGCCTATGTTTGTTGAAGTACCTTCAATTTTTTGCCTGGGTTTTCTTCGGTCGCTCGAACCAGCACTGATGTTCAAGTCACTCTGTTTCATTTGTGGGTTTTTAGAATTTTGCCCACTATCGTGTGCTTTACCTGGGTTTTTAGTTTTCTTTCCTTTTGTGACATTTGCAAATGTTTTGATTTCGTTACATTTTTCACTTGGTTTGACAGCTGACTTATTAGCACCAGGTACGTAATTTAATACAGCATTTATTATTATCACTTAATTGAGTTTTAAGGACTTGAATTATGTCGTTTTGCTCTTTAATCCGGTCCTCTAAATGATAAACTAATTTAGTTTTATAGTAGTTATCGTTTGCACTTTGACTTTGAATGCATGATGTTACATTTATCTCACTACGTTCAACTGGTTTAATTCCCCGTTTATCACTTTGATCCAGGAGCAATTTAAGTGCAGAATTCTGAAGTAGATGTTCAGGTACCTTTTGGTATAAAATTATGTCAATTAGATCACTTTTTTTAAATTTATATAATTCATTATATAAAGCATCATTTTCACCGCTCGCCATGTTACCACAAGGTAATTTCGTATTTTAAAACTGTAAGGCACTTACGGTTTTTCACCCACTTTCCAAAATTGTCCGCTCGTCAGAAGGCGCCTGAGTTATAATCCATTTGTTTACACTTCCGCACTGTTGGTTGTTTACTCACTTTACAGATTGTTTAGATGTTTTTATTTGGGCATTTACTTTTTTTGTCTCTTCAGTTAAATTAAAATTACCAGTTTTATTTGCAATTTACTTAACAAATAATCACTTTTATGAAATGTTTGTTTTATCTAGTTAAACACTGACACTTAATCTATCACATAGACAAAAATCCACAATTTTTGAGACACAAGTTCAGTAGGAAATTGCGTTTCCGACAGCAATAACTTTTAGCGACACACCGCTGCCATAAGTGTATAAATATAATGTTTGACAATCAAACTGATGTAACTAAGGGAATTTACTGGAAATTTGATATATACAGGGTAGCACTAAAAATTCTAAAGATCATGTGAAATAACAAAGCTTCTTTCAAATTGGAAGAATTTAAAAGAGTTATCATGTGGCGTTCCTAGGTACGACTTTGTTATAAGATGCATTCGCCAAAAATGAGACCAAAGAAATTCTGATGTTCCAGAGATCTCATTAAAATCATAAGGGAAAACCTAGGAAAAACCTTATGAACTATCCCGATATAGGGTTGTTCAATGAGACATTACTATTATTAATTACAACCTTGATTATTGGTAACCAGGAACGGTTGAATTCTATAGAAGTACTAGCTATGCAATCGCTTTCATTTAATAAAATTAAAGCAGATTCTTTCAGCTTTCGTTTTGTGTGGTTTTCTTCTTTGTGCAATATAGTTAAATTTTGAAATTGTATGTTATAGTTATGACCAAGGTTCCAGGCATGTTCACAAATGTTTGACTTTTCGAATTGTCGTTTCTTTATATTATTTTTGTGTTCATTTATTCGAACATTTATAGGTCTAGGGATTTCTCCAATATAAAATTTGTTACATTCGCAAGGAATCTTATGAATGCAATTTCTTGATTTTTGTGTTATGTTATTTGGTTTAGTTTTGGATAAAATAATGTATTTCTTGTTTTGAAAGTTGTTTTAATACTAAATCTGTTTCCCACTCTTTTCTGAAAGACCCTGTATGTATAAATATGGTTTGAAGATGCGAGATGTAAGGAATGACACCTCGAAGAGAGTATATAATATGGTTGTTGTAGTAATGTGGCTAAAAAGGGTACTAGTATTGTTTGGAATAGCTTGGTGTTGAATGTTAGTGATTGTTTCCCTCTTTTCAGTCTTTCTGAAATACCCTGTATGTATGGTATGGTTGTTGTAGTAATGTGGTTATCAAGGATACTAGTATTGTTTGGAATAGCTTGGTGTTATTGATGAACATTTTAGGATAATTGTTAGCAGAAAATACATTTTTTACAAATATTTTCTCTTTATTAAACTTATCCATATCAGAACAGTTAGTTTTTGCTTTATCATATAAAGATTTAATTATGCCTTTTTTATGGTATTTGGGTGATTAGAGTTAAAAATTGAGATATCTGTTTTCGGCTTTCTGTAGACTTGTGTATCAAATGACGATTGTGTTTTTGTTATTAAGATGACTAAGAAAAGTAGTGTGTTATTTTGCTCAATTTTTAATGTGAATTGTATAGCTGGTTCTTTGTTATTGATGTCTTTTAATAATTCATGTAAAAGAGTGTACCCAAATAGTGAATATATTGTCGACATAACGCCACCAAACTAAAGGTTTATTCTCTTTTGTAAAGATTATTTGTTCTTCAAATTTTTCCATGAAAATGTTGCTCAAGGCAGGGGACAGGCAAGAACCCATGGTCATGCCAAAATCTTGTTGGTAGAAGTCATCGTTGAGTTGAAAATATGTTGTTTCGTACAAAATGTTAGTAATTCCATTATTGGGTTAATGGATAATTGTGTATGTTCGTTTAGTAACAAGTCATGTTCTAATCGTTCTCTTACAATAGGAAGTGTTTTGGCGACAGGGCCATTATTGTATAGGTTTACAATGTCAAAACTTGCTAGTGTGATAGTATTTTTGTATTGTATATGGGATAATTTGTCTAAGAAAGGTGCACTGTTTTTTAAAGGTGAATTGAAATTACCTGTAAGTTGAGAAATGATCTTTAGAAGAAATTTTGAAAGTGCACTGCAAGGAGAATTTATGGAACTGACAATTGGTCTTAAAAGGATGTTGGGTTTATGAATTTTAGGTAAACCATTGAAATGTGGAGGCTTGGAATACTGTGGCATTGCCTGTATTGGCAGGTTAACATTTTTATAGTACTGTCATTTTTTAAGGCTTTAATTGCAAATAGTTCAATTTTAGAAACATTATTTTTGATGTGTATAGGTTTTACAAGTTCAATTTTTGCTTTTACATGATATTCTCGAGTTTCACTAAAGTTTAATTTACTAGCAGTTTGTTCTATAGAACTGATAATATCAAATTTTGGGATAGATTTTGGAGTAATTGCAAAGTTTAGGCTTTTTTGTAAAACTGAGATAAACTTGTATTCTTGTTTCTTGTTTCGAAAAGTTGACTTCTTATTTATTCATTTATTATTCATTACATCTTATCTACAATATTTACTGGATAACCATTACATGTAGCTATTTTCCTAATTGTTTTCTTTTCTCTCTCCAACCTTTCTTGGGTGAGAGGGAATGCACACCAACGATGTACAAGGAAATTTATCCCAGCCATTTTATGTTGTTCAATGTTTTGGAACAAAGTCACTCTATAGATTTAAATTCCTTACAGAATGTTAGACAAATCAATAATTGTAAGGAATTGGACTAGTAAGAATGTATAATGTTATACAAAAATAATAACCTTATGAATTCGGGCAAAGGTCCAATCCCAAACAGGCAATTGTATAATTTATTACATAAAATCCCTAGAAAGTATCTTAAGTATTTAATAACTTAATTAATGTATTATGTTGGAAGGTTATATACTTAGGGATTAGTGTATCAGCATAATGGTTTTTCCCACTAATTTACCGATAGTATTTTAAGTAAATATTATATATTAAGGTAAAATTGTAAATATTTTCAGTTTTGATTTACTCCATGATGATGACAGCATTGCTGTTGAAATGGAGTTGTAAAAAATAAAGGTTTGGCGTTAGGGTACAAAACTTTGTGTTTATAAGTTGCTCATATTGACATAAGTCACAAGACGGTAGAAAATTTTTAGACCTCAAATTATTTGGTCGATAGAACTTTCAAGAGCGTTTGACGGAACATGGAAGCAGCTGGAATTGTAATTATCAAAATAAATTAGCAGAACTGTAACAATTACAGCATTTGTTTAGAGTCAAACCTCAGATATTAGATTAGATATCCCTCGAATGGAATGAAATATCCTTTCTGTAGATCACAACTAAGACCAGCTTAACATACGAAGTACATTTTCTAGCGGTAAACCCCTCGGCATACATAGTGTAGGGAAATTAGTATTATTTTAATACCATTTTTGCAAAAAAAATCCACAGGTGTTTGAATGGTTTTTCTTGAAGGTACGCCGCCTAACACAAAAAAGTTTTGTTAACAAATTTTTACTTCTTAGTTAATTATACTAGGTGTTTAAAATAGCAAAAAAAAAACTGGTTTTGGCAGTTTTTGTGAAATCTCAGCAAGAGAGTAAAAATGTAAAGAATCAAAGGTAAGTGTGTTTTATGCGCATTTTTAGCACCTACTAAATGAGATGGTGATCGATAGGATTGGTTAATCAATAAATGAGTTATTCGCGAAAAATGTGAAAAAGGCGGCAATTTTCAATCACTCGTAACTATTATCTAAAAAAATTTAGAAAGATAAAACTTGGCAGAAAGTTTCATTTGTCTATCTAAAATAACTGTTCAAAATTCTAACTTCATGGCTTTGAAGGTTTTCTCACAAATGTAATTTTTTATCGAGAGCTCTTTATTTTTGGTGATGTTTACACCGCTCCCATTCTCCATCAAATTACTTTTTGACAAATCTGAATGGAACATGTTAATTATCAAATCTTTCGGTACAACTCATCATATATTAATATTCTTTTGGGTTTGTTCTATTGTCTGTAAATTTAATTTGAAATTCTGCATTTTGGTATTCGCCAACGCATACATATTAGTAGAGGGGGATCCTAATTTCCCCTCACGGTAGAATAAAAATAGCATGTCATCGAATTGACATGTTTTTTCCAAGCAAATTACGTTATATACAAATATAAACGATAATTTTGCTATTCTGCTTAGAATGCAGTTTCGAGCTAGAATATGTTGTTTGGAGTAGATGTTTGCTTTATGGACACTTAGGAACCAGCGGAGTACGCGCGTATGCTTGGCTTTGTCCTTAATACCTATTGTATGATGTGTGCTCAGTACAGAATACAGCCATGACTAAGCAAGAGTTACATTTGTCTGTTATGCAAGAGATTATCATAAAGTTTTAAACCAGTAAAAGCGTTAAAGCCTCAGAAATTCTAACTCATTTGAAGGCACAGTTTGGGTATAGTACACTGTCTCAGAATCGTGTATTTATATGGGTGAGAAAATTTAAGGGTGTACGAGAATGATAACCATGATCAATTGAAATACTTCTAAATAGATTTCAGCGAGAAGGGAAGGCCTTTTTCAAGCGCATCGTCTAAAGTGGCGAAAAAAGAATAAAATTCTAAACTCGCCTCTCATCTGGAAAAGTCCTTGCCACAATTTTTTTTTGACTCTAAGGAAATATACTGATTGATTTTCTACGTGCCCAACGTACAGTGAATGTGGACTACTACTGCCAGTTGTTACGGTTGGCAAAAGCTGCGTATTTGAACAAAAATAAAAACAAGGAATACTGCAAGAAATGGGCTGAGATGCCATCCCTGACTTGCCTCTGAAAGAATCACTGGGAGGAAAACGATTTGGAATATCTGAAGATGTTGAGGAGCACATGCGCAGTTGGCTTGCAACTCGCCCTCAAACATTCTATGAACAGAGAATACTGAAACTGCCAACTCTCAGTGGAAAAAGTGTGTAGATCACGCAGGAGGGTATATTGAAAAATGCTAAATCAATCATTTCTGTATAATGTTATTCAATAAATGTATGAAAAAATTTCCGTTTATATATAACCTCGTAATTATTTTGCTGACTTTAATTCTCAGAGTTTTGAATCAAAGTCGATTGCAGTATCACAATTAATTTATTTGACAATTTTAAAAGGAAAAATCTTTAGAAAGGAAAAAATAAATCAGAAAATAGAAATGAAAGTCAACAATATAGTTACGGCAAATCATTAATATTAATGTATAGTTATGAACTATGAAGTTAGTTAACTATGAATAAATTCAAAAAGTTTATAATGAAAATTATTTCTTAAAACACCATGTATAAAAATGGTATGATGTCATTTTTTTGTAAAATGATTAGAAAAAAAGTTATATCAACAAATAGAAATGTAACATTTCAATGAACTAATTATGATATGCCACCGTTTCTCGTCCCTGGGCTATCAGCAAACAGTTTGACAGTTGCCATGGCATTTGTATTAGGGAAAGAATACAAGCGATTTGAAATGAATGTCAGTTCGAGCGCAGTTCTAAAATGAGGGGAAGGTGTTTCTCCCACCAGTACATTTTATTTAATTCCATATACCAAAATGCAGTCTTTCAAACTAAATTTACATACAATAAAATAAAACTAAAAGAAAATTAATTTATGAGGGATGTTACTCAAAGGACTAATAATTAATTTGTTCCTTTCAGAGGGTTACAATATTAATTTAGCTCAAAATGGGAGCATTGTAAACTTCACGTAAAATCAAAAGCCCTGGAAAAAAATTCAGATTTGCAAGAAAACCATCTGAGCTGTAAATTTAAGATTCTTACCAGTTATTTACCTAGTAGAAATGAAAGATTCTGCCGAGTTTCAAAATGTCAACTCATCTTATACAATAACTGTGTACGATTGAAAATTGCGTTATGTTTCACAGTTTTTTCCAAATAACTCAATAACTAATTATCCAATCGGCTATATGAACCTATCATTTAGTCGCTATTGAAATCACGTATAAAACAAACTTAGTTTCGACCCTAGAACTTTTCATTCAGTTGTTGAAAAGTTACGAAAACTGCTAAAATTGCGTGTTTTGCAACTTTAAGCACTCCGTATAATTAATTAAGGAATAAAAATTTGTTAACAACAGTTTTTATGCGTTATGCTATATACATTCTTCAAGAAAAGCCAATCAAATATTTGTGGAATTTTTTTGCAATTGAAAATACTAACTTCCGCTAGAGTAACAAGAGAAAAACTATTTTGGAGTATACTTTCAACTACCTGCAAATGGGTTCATTCCAGGAAAATTGTGTGTGAGTGTTACAATGTTGTTAGGGTGTAGAAAAAAAAAACAAATAAATTTATTTTAATGTTTTACCATAACTGCAACTATTTTTCTATTTTCCTGAAGCTGCAGCTAGGTTGAACACATTTTGTAGCTAACTGATGACGTTTTTAATATTAAAGTTGCTTATAGTGTTATGTAGAAAATAACACAATATTACTTTTTTATAGCAAAGATTTGTGCACTTTTAAAAACAAGAAAGTAGTATTGAAAGTAACCCATCCATTTATTTTATTATTGGATACATACATAATTATATAGAATTTGAGAACTATCAATACATTTATAATTAGTCAAATATAACATTTGTATATCAATTTACTTAATAAGATAATGGAGCATTTCAATTTGAGGCAATTTTGATTTCCACCAAACAGTAAACCAGAAGAATTAATTTTTATTTATTTATTTATTTATTCACATCTACGGGTAGCCCCATTTACATAAAGTACAAAACAAAATTTAAAGAAAAAACATTAAAACTAAGACTAAATCTAAAAACACAAAACACACAAAAAGCGTATAAATCTAAGTTTAAACAAAATACAATAAAATATAATTACTTAAACTCAAAAAAACAAAACAAACGACATCCTTAAAATTAAAGTACAACCATCGCTTGATTACCCTGATGGAGTTGTAAAACATATCGATATGTGAGGAGTACTGATTGCCTGTACGTAATAGCCTAGTCACTGTTTTTGCTGAAGAAAATCCATAGTTAGTTCTATGAAATGACACTTGAAGAGTTCTGAAGAACGAGATCTCATAGTCGTATTCAAGGATATTCTGTCTAATAAGCAAGGGCAGTCAAGTTCACCTGATAACAACTTGTATAGGAAACAAATGTCAGCTATTTTACGCCGATTTTGCAAAGATTGTAAATGCAATTGAACTAAAATATCATTATATTGGTAATTGTCCCTGCTCAAACCCATTTTAAATGCTACTATACGAAGAAATTTATTTGAACTTTCTCCATATAATCGATATGTGTGTTATAGTGGGGGTTCCATATAACAGAACAGTACTCCAGAATAGATCGTACTAGTGAACAATATAATAAACGAATTGTGTTATGAGAAAATGTTTTAGATGAACGATTGATAAAACCCAAAACCTTGTAACTCTTGGAAACAACTAGATCAATGTGTCTACGAAAAGTCAGGGAGTTATCGAAAACTACACCAAGGTCACGAATTTCACTTACTCGCTGTATCGTTTGTGAATTAATACCGTACCGTATGAAATGATTATAGGTTGTGAAATTTTTGCAAAAGTAATAATAAAACATTTATTGATATTCAGGTCAAGATCATGGCTAATACACCAGGCAAATAAAGAGTTTAAATCGGATGGAGTAACGCAGCATCATTACAAGTTGCAATTTCTTTAAACAGTTTGAAATCGTCTGCATACATTTAGATATTACAATGATTAATAATTTTGCCAATGTCATTAATAATAAATTAAAAAGAAATGGCCCCGAGTGAGAGCCCTGTGGAACTCCTGAAGACACACTTATAATCCTGGAAATAATACCCCCCACCTTAACATAATGGTATCGGTCTGAGAGATAACTCTTTGTCCACTCTAAAAGTGGCCCATAAAATCCTAGAGCTTGAAGTTTGGACAAAAGTATTCTATGGTTAACTCTATCAAACGCTTTAGCGAAATCCGTATAAACAGAGTCAACTTGTAGTCTATTCTCCAAAGTTTTTACTAAAAATGACTCATAGACGGCCAAATTGGTTAAAGTAGATCTACCTGAAGAAATCCATGCTGTTCGTTAACAAAAATGTGTTTAAATTGCCATGATAAGAATGAGAGAAAAAGTAGTCCAATAATTTCGGGATCTCCGATTGCATACATACAGCACGGTAATTCTCAATATTTTCTATCGATCCACCTTGTAGATTGGCCTCAGGTAGCTATGTTTCCAAAAACTGGGAAACTTACCGGATGAAAGTGACAAGTTAAAAATTGTGTCAGAGGGAGCGCTAGAGTGTAGACACAGTTTATTAAAAAATGCGAAGGAATGCCATCAGGGCCACACGAGAGCTTAACCGAAGTTCATTAATTCTGCCAATGATGTCTGCTACAGTTACACAAAAGGAAGACAAGTTAACCGAGTTTTCATAATGAAAATGAGGCACATTAATGTTCTGATCCAATTATAAACTGTTGTAAAAAATAGGTAGCAAAAAGACCTGCCGTTTCCTCAGCCCCGTTGCTTCTTTCATCCTTATAAAACATGGATTTCGGAAGATTAGAAGGTTTTTTCATGTCATTAATATACCCCCAAAAACTTCTTGGATTGTGATTAAACTATTTTCAATATTATTAATGTACAATCTGTAACAACTATAGTGACATCTTTACAAATGCCTCTAATATGCGAAAAAACCAAATAATCATCATATCTATTAGTTGACTTAAACTTTTTATGCGCAGCCTTCTTTTCAGCTACCAGATGACGCAGCTGACTAGAAAACCAAGCAGGATAAGAGGAAGACTTGAATCGTTTAACAGGCACGTGTAAATTAATAGCCGAATACAATTTATCATAAAAATAAGCCACAGCAGAATCAATATCCCAGTCGGACAACGGTTGCCAATTACAGCTAGCAAGAAAGTTGTTGATAGCGAAATAATCCGCTTGTTTAAAGTCGTAATAAAAATCTTCATAATTAAACTATTGCTAACACAATTAGAAGACAGTAAAATATCAATAGGTGTATGGTTAATGGAGGATGGAAGTATATAATCGTCCGACTTGAATGTGCATAAACTAGAATCATTAGTAAACACTAAATCAAGAGTCCTACCTCTTGCATTCAACACATAATTTTTTTGAAAAAGTCTATGAAATCCAAAGCAGTTGGCCAATAAAGTGGCCGGATAGTTATTTCCATTATCTATAGTTACTCCATAATTATCGTTATTCCAAGTAACATCGGGAAGGTTATAATCTCCACATAAAACCAACTTAGCATCAGGGTAACAAGACATAATAAACTCCACAGATCTACAATGGTCCTCATAAAGGCTGTAATCTGAGCGCGGAGGGATGTAACACACACCCAATATAATCAACATTCTACGCTCTTTCAGCAAAACAAAAATTTGATTACAAGAAGATAGTTCGCACTGCACTAATGAAGAGTTGATATTTCTCCGCACGGCTATAAGAACTCCACCTCCACGACTCAAAGAATTCCCAGGTAACTCTTGTCTATCTTGGCGATAAACATTGAAATTTTCAAATCCAAGTTCAGAATCAAAGTGCTGTGGTGTAAGCCAAGATTCGGTGAAACAAAAAGCATCATAAATGCTGGTTGAGACGTTTCGACGTAGATCATCAAATTTTGTTCTTAAGCCTCCGGTATTGTGATAATAAAATAGCATCTTATGTGAAGGATCGGCACTAACTGCGAGGTTACCCTTGCCATCTAGTTTTTTAAGGGAACAATTTTAGGAACATTATTGAAATATCTAATAGTGAGTCTCTCACCATTTTCGGTTCTCTTGCGAAGTTCTGTTCGAAGGTCGTTGAGATATTTGCGTTGAGCTGGCGTGAGGTCAGACCCTATTTGATGTTTTCTCGATCCAATTTGTTTTTATTTCTCAGTAGTTTCAAAACGCATGACTTATCAGAAAAGATGACTTTTATGGGGCGTGGTTTCTCACCAATCCTACCAACACGAGAAACCTTGGTTATTTGGCTAGAAACATCACTTATTGGTCTCAATATAGCCTTCACCGACTCTACATCATCCTTAATCATCTGATCTGGGAATTGTTTACCCGATTCAGATACATTGTAAACCATTAGGTTATTTTTTCGCAGTTTCCGCTCCTCATATTCTGATACAAATACATTGATATTACTAAATGGATTATTCATGTATCTGTCTATCTTCTTCTATACTATTATAAAATTGTAGTTCTCTGTTTGTTTGTTACGGCATCACGTAATAACTACTCAACTGTTTTTGCTGAATCTTTTTTTACTGAATTGATTCGGCCGATACTTGTTGGAAATGCATTATAATAATTAACTGATACTACATTTGCAATTTCCACAATTTTAATTTTGGAAATTGTAATTGTAGAATCTTTTTTTGTTGCAAAGCTTATAGTTTGACTTAAAATCTAGTATACATTTTATCTCCCTACACTGACAGAAACAGTAGATATAGGGAAAAAACTACTACCATGTTCGGTAACACACAATTAGTCAATTGATTCCACCGCATGCACCAAATTTTAGATACTTGCATCAGCTTAGCTTTTATTCAAAATTCGGAAAATGACAATGTAACATGTTTCGATTTTTAAAAAAATCAACTAATATATCAAGTGTAATTTTACAGGGTGTTCCATATATAGGATATGTAAAACTTAGAGCGGAGCAGAATTACATGGATTTAAAAAATCTTGAAAAAAAGGTATATTAGGTTATGTAAGTATCTGCATATATACAATGTGATTGAAATAAGGGAGAAGTTATAAGGGGTGGTTCGAAAAAGATATATTGAGTGGACCATAAACAGTTGTATATACCAGGTGGTTGAAAAACGGGTCGAGTTGAATTATGTTTATACAGGGTAGATAACAAAAGGTTAAATTGTTAGGTGCATAAGTAGGTGCATATACAATGTGGGTGAAATAAGGGTAAAATAGAATTATATTTATACAGGGTGGATAAAAAAATATGTCTGTAAGCAGTTAGAATATTTGAATTTTCTTGAGCTATTATTATAGTTATGAACTGGGTTGAAAAAAATGTTAGATGCAGTTGTTTATACGAGGGCTGCCTTTTATATTTCGGGATTGGACAACCCTAGTG
Source organism: Octodonta nipae (assembly GCA_034190945.1). Classification (NCBI taxonomy): domain Eukaryota; kingdom Metazoa; phylum Arthropoda; class Insecta; order Coleoptera; family Chrysomelidae; genus Octodonta; species Octodonta nipae. The sequence continues at coordinate 51,531,809 of CM067219.1, forward strand.
TTGCAATCTGACAACTGACAGCTCTATCGTAAAGTTTGACATTTTTGAGGTTATACGTACTCAGAACGTTTTGACATACCAGCGCTATATGTTGTTTACAGTAACTTAAAGGATTCATCTCGGCCAAAAAATGGAATTAAATCGTGAACATTTTCGTGCGATTATTTTTTACAACTTTCGACGTGGATTAAGTCAGCAAGAGTGCATGGATGAACTTAATTTAATTTTTGTCGATGAAACTCCATCGAGGACCACTGTTTATTTATGGTATGGTGAATTCAATCGAGGTCGTAGTTCACTCCCAGACGAATTTCGTGAAGGTCGTCCAAAAACAGTTGTTGTTCCGGAAACCACTGATGCTGTGCGCGAACTGATATTGCAAGATCGTCATGTGACCTATCGTAAGATTGAGTCAACCTTACACATTAGTGGGACCAGCATACATTCAATATTGCATAAACATTTGAATGTCAAAAAAATTTGTTCGCGTTGGATCCCACACAATTTGTCAATCGTTCCAAAAAAGGCTCGTGTCGATTGGTCGAAAGAAAAGCTCAAAAAATACGATCGCGGTGCTTCAAAACACGTTTATGACATAGTGACAGGTGATGAATCGTGAATTTACACGTATGATCCCGAAAGTAAACAGCAGTCGACTGTATGGGTGTTTCAAGATGAGCCGAATCCAACAAAAGTTGTTCGCGCACGAAGCACTTCCAAGCAAATGATTGCGTTTTTTTCGGAAAAACTGGACATGTCGCAACCGTACCACTAGAACAACGCAGAACAGTCAATTCTGAGTGGTACACAACCATTTGTTTGCCAGTTGTCTTCCAAGAAATGAGGAAAACCAACCGCCGAAGACGGATCACTCACACACCACGACAATGCGAGCTCTCAAACATCGGCTCAAACAACTGCATTTTTGGCCACTCAAAACATCGATTTGATGAGTCATCCGCCGTATAGTCCTGACTTGTCACCAAATGAATTCTTTTTATTCCCGTACGTAAAAAACAAACTGAGAGGTCATCGTTTTTCGACACCTAAAGAAGCGGTTGCTGGGTTCAGAATGCATGTTTTGGAGATACCTCAATCAGAGTGAAAAAAGTGCTTCGACAATTGGTTCAAACGCATGCAAAAGTGTATAGATCTTCATGGGGAATATTTTGAAAAACAATAAAGCGATTTTCGATGATTTTTTTTTGTTCTCTAATCCCGAAATATAAAAGGCAGCCCTCGTACATAGTTGTTGAAATATAAGATGGAGTGGAATTATAGTTTATAGGGTGGTTAAAAAATTGTTTTATATTCACAAGTAATTCACAAGTAGCATATTATAGGATGGTTGAAAAATGTAGCAGAGTATAATTACAGCTATATAGGTGGGTTTAAAAAATATGATAAAGGATGTTATGATCTACAAGCTGCTTCATATACCGGATATATGAAATATAGGGTGAACTAGAATTCTAAGTATACAAGGTTAGAAAAAGTTGCAAATGAAGGATGCTTTAAATGAAGAGTGGAGAGAAATTATATTTTATACTGTGCTTCAAAAAATATGAGGAAAAATTGTGAAATAGCATAGCTCATAATCAGTTGCACAGATATATATATATATATATATATATATATATATATATATATATATATATATATATATATATATTGTTACGAAATTTACCCAAAGCCGACCCTGTTTCATTTCAGTACGACAATAAACGCTTTGAGATAAAAAATGGTTCTCGAAAAGACTCGGCACCTGTAGGAGTGATGATGATTTTTACGAGAATTTTCTATGGTGGTTTTATAAAGGTAGCAGGCCACGATCACGAATCAGTTGATGGAGCGAAGAGCTTATATTAAAGATTGTTATTGTGATATTAGAATCAGCTGTTGTATATTCGATGTAAATAAAAGTTTCTAGAAAAGTGAAAGTGAATATTAGTTTTATAATTTTAAATTGAACCCACGGACTTTACAACAATTTGGTGATCAGAAGTAAAGGATTAAGTGCAGTTAAAATCCTAATTTGATTTATGGAAACCCGTAGTATGGACGAAACTACCAAAAAAATAGTCAAGCAGGTTACAGAGGGACTGGACGAAAAAATTGCACAGATTCTAGAAAAACGTGACAAGAAGGAAAAACAACATCAAGAAGAAATTCAACAAAGGTTAGTAAAATCTTTTGATGAAAAACGTAAAATAGAATTAGAAAATCTTGTCACTACAATGGAAGAAAAACAACAAAATCTAGTTTCCACGATGAAAAGTGAACAACAAAATTTAATTGAGGGATTATTCTCTAAATTTAAATTGACGAGACAAAATGAATTTAAGATAACGGAAGAAAAAAGACAATTGAAATTTGAACAATTAATGCAAATAGTATCGCAAGTTAATGAAACAGTTAATGAAAGAATGCAAATAGTTGAATCAGATATAAAAGAAATAAACGACGACATAAAGATCCTAAAAAGTAATGTGGAGACTCTTGAAATCAAAGTAGATGACATCGATTCCGTCCAGAACCAGGTGAAATTTGAAATAAGTGCTATCCAAAGCCAGGTAAAAGCTGAAATCAGTTCAATTAAAGACGCAGTACACAGTGAAGTACAAGATAAAGTGGAAACAGCAATTAAAAAATTGCAACAAGATTTGCAGAGAGGGAAATGCCAGGACACCGTGAGTACCAAAGGTTCCGTTAGCAAACCATCCATATTTGATGGCAGTTCATCTTGGCCCATGTATAAACGGCAATTTGAAGCCGTGGCTACAGCTAATGGATGGGATAATCAAGAAAAATCTACCTCTTTGGAAATTTCGTTAAGAGGTCCGGCCTTAGAACTCCTCCAAAGCATTCCAGTCGAAGAACAAGACAATTTCGACAAGATCATCGCCATTCTGGACAAGAGATACGACAATCAGTCCTTGAGCCAGGTATACCAAGTCCAACTCAGTGGGAAAACGCAAAAATCCGGTGAAAGCCTTCAAGAATTCGAAGCAGAGATTAGACCGTTCACTTGTCATACCCAGACCTGCCAGAGGAAACGAAAGACCAGTTGGCCACACAGAGTTTCATAAACGGCATCAGAGATGTGGAAGTACAACGAAATCTATGACTAAGTGGCGTCAAGAAAAGTTATGAAGCTCTACTTCGGGCTTTGGAAGTAGAGGCCGTCATGAACATGTCCAAGCCGAGGGTCCGAGCAGTTTCCTTCAACCAGGAAGAGTCAGAGTCACCTTTTCAAGCGCTGCTGGCTGGTCTTAACAAAATATTAGAACGGTCACAAAGAACTGGCACCAGAGGGGCATGTTACCGCTGCGGACGGACAGGACACTTCCAACGTGATTGTCGAGTGAGGCCACCTAAACGATCACCGACCAGGGGTAGCCACCAAACCGACCTTACCAACCAGGGAAACTCCAACCAGTCAGCATAAGGGGAGCGAATGCTGACTCACCCTCCACAAGCCCCAGGACAGTATCCATCCGGGGATTTTGCCGAGATAGCGGCAGCCTAGTCATCAGAGGCACCATCAACGGGCGAGCAGTTACCATCACCATCGACACCGGCGCCGCTGTGTCCATTGCCAAGTCCAGGGTTTTGAGAGCATCAGAAATTCGACCAGTTACCAATAACATCCAGCTCAGAACAGTCACCGGCGAGTCCATGTCAATACAGGGTGAGGCAGACGTCGTGCTACAGATAGGAGACAACATGATCCGGCATAGGGTCCTGGTAGCGAATATTGAGGACGATTTTATACTGGGAATGGACCTAATTAGCCAGCGTGGACTTATGTTCGACCCGAGATATGATGTTCTTCGGTTCCTAAATGAGGAATTTGTATTGACACGGCCCGTCAACAGTTCAGTCACCTCCATAAAAATTGTGGCAAAGTCTTCAGCTAGAATTCCCGGTCGAACGGAACAGATTTCATGGGCAGCTAGACAGTAATCCTGGGAGCTGCGTTGGAATGGTGGAGCCCGTACACTCAGCTCATGACTACTTAGTTGGACGGGCTATAGTTAAAACCGGACGAGATATAGCAATCAGAGTCCTGAATTTGTCCAACAACGACATCAGAATTGCCAATGGTCAAGAAATAGCTTGTTTCGAGCCAGTAGAGACCATCATCAATTGCGAAAAGAGTACCAGACGTCGGTGAAGGAGACAGGATCCAGTAAAGAATCCCTGCAACAGTTTGCGGACCATTTGACACACCTGACACCAGAGAACCAGAAGAAAGCCAAACAATTTATAACAAAGCACTGCCAAATTTTTAACAGTCAAGATGGAACCACCGGTCGCACCAACATCAACCAGCAACGAATAGATACCGGAAAGGCTCAACCAATCAGAATACCACCTAGACGACTACCACTGGGGCAACAACAGGCAGTCGAGGAAAACCTCGAGTTCATGTTACAAAATGGAGTTATTGAGCCATCCATCAGCCCATGGTCTGCTACGAAATTTACCCAAAGCCGACCCTGTTTCATTTCAGTACGACAATAAATGCTTTGAGATAAAAAATGGTTCTCGAAAAGACTCGGCACCTGTAGGAGTGATGATGATTTTTACGAGAATTTTCTATGGTGGTTTTATAAAGGTAGCAGGCCACGATCGCGAATCAGTTGATGGAGCGAAGAGCTTATATGAAAGATTGTTATTGTAATATTAGAATCAGCTGTTGTATATTCGATGTAAATAAAAGTTTCTAGAAAAGTGAAAGTGAATATTAGTTTTGTAATTTTAAATTGAACCCACGGACTTTACAACAATATTATAGAGTTGCGGTTTTGGGGTAATTTATCGGGAACTGATGGATTTATAAAAAATGTCAAACTGGGTGGCCGATAAGTAGTTGCACATACAAGATGGTTGAAATAGAGGGTGGAGTAGAATTATAGTTAAACATTGTGGATAAAAAATTGTTCAAAAAATTTTTTAAGATAAAACTGGAGCTGTTGCATATATGCAATATCTGAAACATAGGGTGAAGTAAAATTATAGTTATACAGTGTGATTAAAACATATAAAAAAGTAGCATATAAGGGGTGGTTGACATGTAAGGTGGAGACAAATTATATTTTCCAAGATGGTTAAAATATATCTAAAAATGGTTATTTAGCGTAGTCCATATGCAGTTGCATAGATAAGATAGAGTGGATCAGAGTTAGAGTGTTTAAAAATGACATATTTGGTGGCCTCTAAGCAGATGCATATACAGCGTAGTTGAAATATTTTGTAGAATAAAATTATGGTTATACAGGATGGTTCAAAAACTGATAGACAATTAAGTTATAATGGGTGACTTATTGGCAGCAGTATATACAAGATAATTCAAATATAGATGGAAGTAGAGTTATTGCTATAGAAGACAGTTCTTAAAAATATTAAATAAAATTGTTATATAGGGTGAGCATTAACAGTTGCGGTTTAGAAGAAATATGTTGGGGATTGGTGAATTTAGTTATATAGAGTGGTACAAAAATGTTATATTCAGGGGTTCATAAGTAAATTGTATATATAAGGTGGTTGAGATCGAGAGCTTAGTATAATTATAGTTTTACAGGGTGCATTAAAAAATATGTAGGCTTTCACGGCCGGTGTCAATTGGTCTATTGGAATGACCATCCTGCTATATGGAATACCAGAAATATGGGGCGAAGCAAAATTATAGTTATATATTGTGTTTAACAAAATGTTAGAAAAAATTGGATATAAATGCTGGTTAAAATTATAGTTTACGAAGTGGCTCAAAAATTATCAGAAATAATTTTTATATAGCATATAGGGTGGAGTAGAAATATAGTTATGTATATATAGTTAGCATATGCAGGATGGTTGCACCATAGGGTGAAGCAAAGTTACAGTTATACAAGATGGTTCCAATAAATGTTGAATAAAATTGTTATAGAATGTGGCCCATAAGCACTTGCAGTTTGGGTGAAATGGATTGGTAGATTTATTATGTTATATTATGTTAGATGGTTCAACAAAGTTAAAACAAATTGTTATATTGGATAGTCAATATGTTTCATAAGCTATTTATTTTTGCAAAGAATTCTACATTTCATAAGCGGGTGAAACCATGGTTAATGGCTAGTTATTAATTGTACTGTATCCTTAAAAAAATTGAAAACTTACTTTGAGGAGAGTTTCATCAATGACCTTGCTAGGTTATTTAATTCAACAAAGGCTAGTGGAAAGATTCCAATTCGTCCATCCAGTTTCCCTTCAGCCCAATTTTCGTCTACTCGTCTAATAACGTTAATGATGTCGCCCTTTTTAAATGTAAGACAACCTTCTTCTTCATCATTGTTCATTCGAAAATCATAAAGGGCTTTGCACTGAGGTAAATGACTTGGCACTGGAGTAATTATCTGTACATAGCTCAATGGAAAGACACCCTGTTTGCCACCACATTCCCCTTGATACCAATGATTATCTATTCTTTTTCTCAAAATAATGATATCTCCTCTTTTGAAACTAAGGTCACTAAAACAAACAAGATTCATTCCATATTTATGAGGTTTAAAAAACTTAACTCTTTTAAGTTAGGTGTAAAATGTTTAAGTAATAATAAGGAACAAATATTATTTGGTTTTGCTGTCTTAATAAATAGGGGTCAATCAGTTTAGCATTGATCTGAAAGAATAATGCAAACCAATTTTAGTAACAAAACCAATTGTTAGCATGAAACTGAAAATAGATTTTTTTTTCACAATTATGAAGTTATTAACAAAACTATGTGAAGTTTACTAAATAATAAATAATTTGGTCAAGTGTGAGTTGGACTCACATCCTAAGGGTTCCTGTAGCACCTCCAAGATTCTAATATTCCAGTTTCAGACAAGCAGGGAATGAGTGCATTTTCTTATATTTACCCTAATGTATTTTAAAAGAAAGTGTTTTAAATTTATAGAAAATATACACTTTTATTTCCCACACATAGACTTTTTTTTATTTTATCTGCTTCATGATTAGCTTGATTTTTATAAAAATATGTATTTCAATTTCTGAAAGCCCCCAAAATTAACATTAGAGTTTTATTTTACTAATAGACTTTCAGGGAAGCCTTTTATGATCTGTCTGAATTTTAGGCTCTGTAGATTGGAAGATAAAGGGGGAAATAGCTCAAGTTTTAAATAACAAATTATTAAACCTGTTAGACAAATTATTTAAAAATACAAATAACATATATTTTTCAAAATGTTAGATAGTGTAGTGTCTAAAGTGGGAATTAAGTCAATGTTCAATATTTTTGTTAATATCTTTTAAACAAATGATTTAAAAATATGATATATTTGGAATTCACATAATGAGCCTTTTAGTTGAAACTCAATTTATATTTTCCATTTAGTTCTATAATTTGTCCCCAAAATTAATATTGGGGTTTTCTACTAATTTTTCTTATAAATTTCAAGTGAACCCAAGTACCCCTACTTATGTTCAAAATATTAGGTAGTATGGTTTCGGAAATAAAGCGGGAAATGAGAATTTTTTATATCTTTTTGTTAATATCTTGTATACAAGTAATTTAAAAAATATGAAAAATATATATTTGTATTCTTCATAATGAGTCCTTTCATTTGATGTACTGCATGGTGTGTTAAAAAATCTTTTTTTATTTTTCCTTTAATTCTATAATTTGGCCCCCAAAATTAATATTAGGGATTTCTTCGTTGTTTTCCTGTAAACAAAAATTTTTATGTCTTATAGTTTGGGGATTAAAGGGAGGAATGAGTCATTTTTTAAAATATTTTTGTTAAAATATTTTAAAATATTCATTTTAAAAATATGAAAAAAATATATTTGTATTCGCCACACTGAGCCCCTTGATTTGATATATTACATGATGCTTTAGAAATAATTTGAATTTTATGTTTTCCATTTAATGCTGTAATTTGCCCCCGGAAATTAATATTAGGGGTTTCTCCTTATTTTTCCACTAAAGTTCAGATGAGGTCCTATATCCTTATTTTTTAAAAAATTTTACGACTTATAGTTCCGGAGATAAGGTAGAGGGAATGGGTAAAATTTTGTATATTAATATTTTTAAAATAATTTATTTTAAAAATATGAAAAAAATATATTTGTTTTCGCCATAATGAGCCCTTATTTTTCCGTAAAATTCAGGTGACGCCCTATATCTCTAATTTTTTTCAAAATTTTACTTCTTATATTATAGAAGATAAGGGGGGGAACAGTCGATTTTTTTAGTTTTTCCCCCCAGAAGTACCCCTAAAATCAAATTTTCTTAATTTATGATATGTACTCCTTATCAGGGCACCAAACTATACACTGATACCAAATTCCAACCTTTTCTGTGCAGTAGTTTTGGAGAAAATTGCTGTGATGTGAGAGAGGGAGAAATCCAGAGTGATATTATAAGGGTATACATATATTGTATATATGGAACCCTAAAAATAAATATGTATTAATATTATAGCCATTAACATGAAACTTACAACTGACACGTTCTTCTAAAAAAGTATTAAAGTAGATTTTAGGATTATTTTCACTTTCTTCAACATGTTATCTCTTTCCCAGGATAATAGAATAGGTGCATTATAATGACAGAAAATAAAATCTGTATTCTGAAGTTCTGGTAAATTAAACATGCAGGCTCTGTCTTTAATTCAACATTAATAGAAACTTTCATTGGATAAAGTTGGTATTATCCTTATTTGGCCAAAAATGGAAGAATGAAAGATTAAGATGTTCACTCTTGATTTTAGGGGACATTGGAAATTAATCACCAGTATTTAGACAAAATGCAGGTAAAAGTTTATGAAAAAATCAATATAACATATTAATGGATTAGTTAAGTGCAGTTAATCGTAAGTTTTCCAATAAACACAAAAAGCCAATACCATCCTCTCCAGACTAAAACAGACCCACTATAGTATGATACAAACAACAAAAAAAATGAAATGAATGCCAATATCATCTTCCTATAAACTGACATAAGCAAAATGTAATTGAATTTTGAATATATATAATAATAAGTCTTGCATAAGCATGTGCTATGGAGAGTGCATTTTGTTTGTAATTGTTTTAAGATTCATTTTTAACTACATGGAGATTATCTTTCTATATTGGGTTATACTGCAATACTGTTCTGACTCTTGATAGTTTAAATTTTGAGGGAGCCTTCTTATTACACATCCACGTAATGAGTATGGTTCATAAAATAGAAATTTATATTTTCTCAGATTTTCATGCCATTGACAAGTATAAGAGTGAAACATTTGCATTTTTGAGTATTCAGCTTTTCTACATTGTGGTATTATTTCCCAAGAAAACCAAAGATAGTCTAGTTTCAGCCTCTAAAACTAACATTGCAAGAGTATTTAATAATTGTTATTCAGAGAAAACACCAAAAATATAGTTATTTTCCTATGTAGATATTTATTGCAACTATAGAATCGTCTATAATTTTCTTGAAATATTCTAGAATACCTTTAAAATCAAAAAGATAGCTATTTATAAGGGAGCGAGAGTATTTATTAATTGTTATTCAGAGAAAAAGTGGCTATTTGTCTATGTGGTATTTTCCCCTATAGCTACACAGTTTACCCCTCAAATTTTTCTCAGCTTTAGTTTACTTCAACACATGTGTTGAATAATGGCATGCATCTCATGTTTATTGCTATTTAAAGTTGGCTTCAAATAAATATAAATATCTTTTCATTATTGTTTATTCTGACTTGCTGCTCAGAATTTGCTGCTAAGAATTTGTTGCTAATTTCAGCCTCATTGGAACAGGTTGATGTATTAAGATCACATAAAAATTATCTTAGTCCCATACTTAAATTAAATTACAATTTAAATTTTGATTGACCATGTCTCTTTCATATTCCCAAAGAATTAAATAATCTCCAAGTAAATCTAGAGTTATTTAAATAAACTCCCAATATTTAAATGTAGGTGTCATCACAGGTATACCCATGGGGGTGTTGATTCAACCCCCCACAAAATTAATGAAAACATGTTTCACTATATCTGCATTTACAGTTATTCCTAAGTGGGCATAATGATGAGAAGTAACTCTAATCATTAAGCATTTGGAATTACTGTACAAGAGATTATTAATAAAATATAATTATCAACAGAAATCCATTTTGCTGACCTTTTTTAAACATGGACCCCTTAACCTGAAAGTCTGGCCTGGGTATGCCTATGGATGTCACTACTAACTCTACTTTTCACAAAATTTACATTTATTTTGTATTATTTAAAGACATGCTTTCTTCATAGAGGAAATGTTCTGTAAAGGCCTGATTCAGGCCTTCATTTGTTCAGTTATTTAATAATTTTGTTTATAATGTATTTAACAATATGCTTTATTAGTTTTGTAACATTCACACCACTGGTTTTAGACTTGAGAATGGGCTATAAGTTATATATACCAAAACCTAATTGACACACTAATAAAATTATTCAAAGATTATGGGTTTGAGACCTTTCATTTTCCTTATCATATCCAGGTCCATATACATACCAATATTGCAAACTACTAAACTAAATTTAGTTTTGATTTACTTCAAAAAGATAACAGTTTAGCTATTGAAATAGCCTTGGATATAAAAATAAAAGTTTAGTGTTAGGTGGACAGCTAGACCTAAAAAACCTGCCCTAGGCCTTAAAAGTTTCCCATAAATACTTGCCCCTCCCCCTAGACCAAAAAATTTTCTGAATTGCCCCTTCCCTAAACCAAAACCTGGACTGAAAAAAACATGGGTATGCTATTAATGTATCCTGCATGTCTATTCCTGGGTTAATAGTTAATTGGTGTCTTCTTGTATAAAGTTTACATTACTTAGTTTATTTTACTTCAATTACAAATATTTGATTTTAGTTAACTTCAAACTTCTCACTCATTTATATACTAGATTTAATTAGGATAACATGTAATTTATGTAACACAAAAATAATGATTTTTATGTATATAATATGGATGAATTATTTACCTGTCCTCTTTAGATGCATAATCATATACTGCCTTTGCATAGGGTTGATGGGGCACCAAAGGAAAATTTTGTTGCTTGTTAGAATTAGCTTTATGATCGGGTGTACCATGTTGTTGAAATACATTTGAATTAATAATCTGTATTGGAGTTGGATTAGGTGAGCCACGATTACCCCTATTTAATCTCTTAGGAACAATATTACCAGCATTTTTCATTCCCTCTAAAATTCTCATTAATAAGACATTTGGTGGCAGCTCCTCTACTTTTATATTAACTAAAACCCTACATTCTGGACATCTCAATTCTTTGTGTTTATGGACAATTTCATCTAAGCATTTTTTGCAAAAGGTATGTTGACATGGTAAAACTTTGCTGGACGTGTCTAATCTATCCAAACATACTGAGCACTCTAACAAATCATTCAAAGTTCCTTCATCCATATTAAGAAGATTTGTTTAGTCACTGAAAACCGATACAGAAAAACTAAAAGAAAAATTCCGTAGCATTTGGGGTACAACAGTGATACACTTCAGCGACTTAACCACATAGTTTTGATACATTTTTGCATACTAATCGTATCTTTTTTAACTTCCGGTTAAATCTGAATTAGTTACCGCATCAATCACTGCTGGGTGCGGTAACAACTTTAAGCAGCAGGAACACTTCTCTCACAATAAAGACATAAAGAGCAATTTTAGAATTGACACATATGTTTGATTAATCTTACATAAAACGACTACATAGGACCATAAACTAGGTACACAAAACTTTTCTGGAGATAACCAGAGAGCTTAGAGCATATACTTTCTGGAGATAGCCTGCAGTGCACAAATGTCGTGGTAAGACTAAGGAGAGAGAGGGCAATAGAGAGGGCAAGAGGCAATGAAATACGTTCAGTATGTTGTTCATTGGCTGCTTCTCTTACTGTCTCTATTGCCCTCTCTTTCTAGCGTTGCCATGATTTTATGCTTGACAGGCTATATCATGGCTCTATCTAGATGGTAAATGATCTAAGATTTTAGTAGTCCTTTGTATGTTCTGTGATTTCTATGTAAAATGTCAATCAAAGTTTAAATTGAAAATTAACCGCTAAGACTTATATCTTGTAAATAAAACAATACTAATAATAATAATTTATCTCACAATAGGCCAGATATAGTTTTGGTAGATAAAGTCTCTCGGAAAACAACTTTAATTGACATAGCAATTCCTAACAACAATAATACAAATATCAAGCAGGCTGAGAAAATAACCAAATATAGAGATTTGGAATTTCAAATAAAGACTCAGTCACAGATCATACAATAAAGATAGATGGGCAACTCAATGTTATAAAATGTGTTCACATTTTGTCCCATGAGAGGTTAGAATATGCATAATAAGCATCTTCAGAAGTCCTTCAAGTACTAAATTTGACGTTTATTGAATTTGACAGATCATCACCAACTAAAAAGAAGGAATCTGCAGTTTCTGGTCCCAATTCTCACCAATAGGGGGCTGTACTGCCTGTACCATCGAATTATTTTCATGTGTTCTTGGAAAATAACACCACAATCGAAACAAAAATCTGTATTGTTTTCTGAATGTTATTTGTGGCATCTTCTAGTTTATTTTAGATTTTCTTGGGAATAATACCACATCAGAGTTCAAACTTGTGTATATTTTAAAACCAAACGTTTCAAAATCCTGTCGGATTTCGTTTTCAATGGATATAAATTTATATCCATTGAAAACGAAATCCGATATAAATTTATATCCATTGAAAACGAAATCCGACAGGATTTTGAAACGTTTGGTTTTAAAATATACACAAGTTTGAACTCTGATGTGGTATTATTCCAAGAAAATCTAAAATAAAAATCTGTATATTCAAGGAAAATTTGGTTTTTCCTTGAATATACAGATTTTTGTTTCGATTGTGGTGTTATTTCCCAAGAACACATAAAAATAATCAAGAATATGCCAAAAATAACATCTAGAAGACAATGTACCATCAGAATAAATGAAACTCAATATTGAAATTAAATTTATTTATTTACAAAAGATAAAAATACGAGATATTATGAATTATTCAACAAGCACTAAAATTTGCTTACCCGTGGTTTTGTGACTCAGCTGCAGGTTTCATCTTAAGACAATACAAATGATCATCCTTAGTTGACACTATTGCCATACATCTATAATCCAGCTCAGGCACTTCAGGGTTGGAACTTCCTTGATTTGGGATTTTTATATTATTTTTCTAATTATCAGCAGCTTCTTAAAAAAATAGCATGTATCTCTTTCGCAATAGCTTGGTTGTTTTCATTGGTTTACCTGTCATCATATGGGGGTAATAATTAGTTTTCCTACAGGTACAAAATTGTTGTTTTAACCTGAAATTAAACAATAAATGAAATAAATACAGAGTCAGAAAAAGATACAAAAGTTTTTCGATGTTTATTCTTTTAAGCCATATTTTCTGACACTTTGTTGGTTGTAAAATAATGCCTAAAAAACTGATTATTAAATTTTGCTTTAAATACTATTTAGTTTGTAGCTTCCGGCTATATACAGTACCTTAAAACGATGTATGAATACTGCAAGAATGGGATTCTATACAAAATTCTACCACAAATTGGAGAAAAAATAATTAATAGCTTCAACTTTCGGACAAAGACAATGACAAAAAAAAAATCACATCATTTACATGTACTAAGGGCCGATAAAGAAGATCACATTGTGTCACCTGGATATATTCGATTAACTGTCAAAAAATAGTACTTGAAGGAGTTCTGAAGGGGGCTACGTTTCCAGTTCACCGAGAGCTGGACCAACATTGCCTATTTGAGTTACCACCCCCTGGACTCAGTGGAACATGAACAACACACGAACTGTACCAATTGTTATGTCAACGACAGGACTAGTCCCAAAACATCTATTAAACAACCTAAAATACCTCGGTCTGGACGAACATCTTTACAAACAAATGCAAAAAGCCGTCTTGTTAGGGACAGCCCGGACGGTCAGGAAATTCACGACTCCAACCACGGGTCTGAAAACCTGGCAAGGGCTCCCACAGAGCTAAACCCTTTTGATATCTAGGATATCTGGGGTTTAGTGAATTTTCCCCTTAAGGCACTCATAGCGTGCCTTAGAGGGAGTGTGATGTCATACATTGTATGGTCAAGTCGGGATAATTTATACATCTTTACAAACAAATGCAAAAAGCCGTCTTGTTAGAGACAGTCCGGACGGTCAGGAAATTCATGGGAAACTGCCGCCACGACTCCAACCACGGGCCTGAAAACCTGGCAAGGGCTCCCACCGAGCTAAACCTTTTGATACCCAGGATATCTGGGGTTTAGTGAATTTCCCCCTAAAGGCACTCATAGTGTGCGTTAGAGGGAGTGTGATGCCATACATTGTATGGTCAAGTCGGGGATAATTTATACAATGTTCAGAAGTTCAAAACTATATTAAAATTCAAAACAGCATCTATTTCCCCAAGAAACTAATATTACTGTTTAATTGAGATATATTTGATAACTTTTATGTTTTTTTGTGGGCAATAACACCACAATAGAAATAAAACGACGTATATTGCAGGAATACCAAACGTTTCAAAGTCTATTCTGAATTCGTTGTCAAAGGCTTTATATTTAATTTAATTTAATTGATGTCGATTTGATTTGATTTATGACATTTAAAATTGACATTAGAAAATTTGTTGTTTTTAGATATACAGGTAGCACAAAAAATTCTAAAGATTATGAATTATAGTTAATCAGCTTTCAAATTAGACGAATTTGCAAGAGTTGTCTTTAGAATTTATAAGTGGCGTTTCTAGGTACGACTTTGTTATAAGATAGCGCATTCGCCAAAAATGCGATCAAAGAATTCTATTGTTTCAGTGATCCCATTAACGTCATAAGGGAAAACCTAGGAAAAAACCTTATGAACTACCCCGGTATTGGGTTGTAAAAAGGAGGTTACCATTAATAATTTCTTCCTTAATTGTCGGTAACCAGATACGATTAAATTCTACAGAAGTAGAAGCGATACAATCGTCTTCATTCAAAAGAATTAAGGCAGACTCTTTTATTTTTCGTTTTGTGTTATGTTGTTCTTTGTAAAGTATAGTTGAGTTGTCAAATTGTATTTTATGGCCTAGGTCCCAAGCATGTTCACAAATTTTTGATTTTTCAAATTGTCGTTTCTTTATGTAATTCTTGTGTCCATTTATTCGTACGTTTAACGGTCTCGATGTTTCTCCAATATAAAATTTTATTTATATATATATATATATATATATATATATATATATATATATATGTATATATAAACTTGAAATACTGTATTAATTTCCAAACTACTTGAATGAAACTGTTGATAAAATGAATACCCTGCTAGATGTAACAGCTGATTGGCTAGCCCCTAATAGATTGTCTTTTACTAGTATTATTATTGCTTTTATTGTTATATAGTCCGTGGGTTCAATTAAAAATTATAAAACTAATATTCACTTTCACTTTTCTAGAACTTTTATTTACATCGAATATACAACAGCTGATTCAAATATCACAACAATTTTACATATAAGCTCTTCGCTCCACCAACTAACTGCTGCCAGGATAGTACTCTTTTTAAAATCAGCGTCGAATTCTCTAGTATAATCCAGTGTCAATTTTACAGTTGTGGAGTTATGATCGAGATAAGTTTTTCTCCCGTCCGAACCTTCTAGCTTTTTTATATTCCAGCGATCGTTGTTGTATTGAAATGAAACACGGTCGGCTTTGGTAAATTTCGTAACACTGCCCCCCCTTTAATTCCGATCGTCCCGATCAGAAACATCCTCTCCATGGTAGGGAGCAAGTCGATCTAAATGGACCACTTTAAACTTAGCCTTGGGGTTTCGACGGATCCGGTAGACGACGTCATTAGCCTCTTGACCACCTTGTATGGACCATCTAAGGCGGATGTAAGCTTTGGGGATTTACCCTTGCTCCGTTGGGGGTACGTGACAAATTCGTTAGTAAAGTATCTTTGACAATAGACATTTGCGCCACCTCGTGTTTTATTTGTGGAACGCTGGTTCTGTCAACGCCGTAATTTATGTTTACTGTGTTATATATTAAAATTTAGTTATCCCATAAAATGGAAAGAAATACATCAAACCGAAAGTGCGGTGTAGTTGATTTTGAAAAGTCATCAAGGAAAACTCCAAAATTACAATTATACCACTTTCATGGATTTCCATATCAATAAGAGATGAAAAAAAATTAATTGCAGCAGTTCAACATCATGGGTAAATAAATTTGATTTCCACGTTGTTAGTCATTATTGTATGTATAAAATTAATCATAATTGTTGTTCTTTTAAGATAACTGAGATTTTTTAATTGCAGCACTGGGGCAATTCATCTTAACCAGAAACAAATTCAATGATTTGCAGTGATCAAATTGTTTGGGAAAAAAGTAAACAATTCACATAACAAAAGTTACCATCCAACTATATTTCCTGTAATATGTATATAAAAAACAAAATCTTCATGCTGGTTTGTGGGCTGAAAGATTATGAGTATCTACAACAAGAAAAAGTTGCATCTTCAGAAGTCAATGAAGCTCCAATTGAGATTAAGAACATATATATTGAGATTAACAGCATATATAAGAAAAAAAACAAACTAACTTTATTCATTATATATAATTTATTGGTAGATTTCACTGACGATGAAGTTTTAATGGACCAAGAGAAAAATTTTGAAGTTGGAACAAGGATAATAAAGCAACAACATGCAAATATACATGTTAATTCACAAAGAAATGAATATTGATTATATATTATTTATAGCTTTTGTAATAACTAATAATAAAGAAGCGCTCATAAAAAAATAAAATTAATGAGAATAAAAAGTGTTATTTATTTAAAAGAGTATAAATATTGATATATTATAGGAAAGATAGTTGAATTGTAAACTTTGTTATGTATCTACATTGTTTGATTTTTCTGCTCCATTGAAATGAGCATAGCAAATCCTTGAATATGTTCCTGGTTGCCATGGCTTTTCATCACTCCTTTATCTAAAACGTTACTGTTTTTCTTTATTCCTAAAAGAAAATATTATTAATTAAAAAATTAAAAATTATTTTAACCTAAAATTTCAATTTATTCTGGAAAGAAACGTATTTACATGTTTAACTTTTCTGATTACAAGAGTTATTGAATAATAACAATTGTGATTAATTTTATATATTTAGGAATGACTAAAAACGTGGAAATTTAATTTAATTTCCCTTGGCGACGAACTGCTGTAATCCATTTTTTCCTTCCTCTCCAACTGCTATAGAAATCCAGGAAAACAGTAGAATTGTACTTTTTGATTATTCCTTGGTGTATTTTCAAAATCAACTACACCGCACTTTCGGATTGATGTTGTTCTGTCCATTTTCTGACTAACTAAATTTTAATCTATAACAAAGCAAACATAAATTACGGCATTGGCAGAACCAGCGTTCCACAAATAAAACACGGGATGGCGCAAATGCCTATTGTCAAAGATACTTTACTAGCGTATTGATAACCTCCTCCTTTTTGAAGTCGGTTAAAAACTTGAAGATAATGTACAATGAACTAGTAGACATTCAGGACATAATAAATAATATGACATTGGAACATTCAATACACATTGCATTCAGTACTACCAGTAATAAACAGAAGGACCATACATCAATAAATAATATTCCTCAAGAAACTAGTTATAATGTTTATTAAATTTATTGACCATATACAACAAGAGAAAAGTTTTTCAGAAGAACTGGATCAAAACAGCAATGGCAAATACCTCAATTGTCTAAGATTTATTATTGTATTAATATTGTCAAATAGTCAACACAGTAATGAAATAAGCCTAAAAATAATCTTCAAGAGATCCAGATAATGGACAGTAAACTAGTAGACATTTAGGACATAAAACAAGTAAGATGTAATAGTGAAGTCGCTACTACCCGAAGTAAACAGAAAGCTCAATTTTTGAACCAATGACATTCTGAGCAAACTCAGTGGTCTTCAGCTCCACAATGTTATTGATGGCAGGGTCTGGGTCTGGAGAGTGAAACATTTGGAATGGTTGGAAAGTACAAAGTTTTTTGTAAGTGTGGTGCTATTTCCAAGAAGTTCATAAACATTCTGTTTTGTGTTCACAATATATTGCTTAAAATGGACTTTTTTTTCTCTTATTTGTTAGTTTTAATTACAACCTTGCATATTGTAAGTTTAATTTAAGTTAAATTCCAGAAGAGAATCCGGATCATCGTCACACACTTACCGGTTGACGGGCTTTCCTTGTCTATGGGGCTTTCTTGATTTGCCCTCAGTCGTTATCTAGGGCTTGTGGTAGACACATCGAATATATCATATTTCGTAATAGAAGATGATGAACCGATCAAAAGCACAGTTGTAGGACAAGTGTGGTAAATTAGCCGGCGCCGGGTTGCAACCGGGCTGTGTGTTCCTGTATATGGAGTTTGTACGTAATCCATGCCTCTTTCTTACCGGTGACAACGTTCTTACCGGGGACGCTGGCCGGTTGCTTTTTGACCGGCCGTCCTTGCCGTTTCGGATCGGTAGGTATGTGAGGAGTGATATACTTTGCATTACAAAAAACGGAGACAACCGTTTACAAAGAGAAGTTCACATAACAGATTTTCTACGTTTTATTTACGATTTTTACTAATAATTTTACATCATTCTCACTTTTTCAGCCGCTTCACTTCTAAATGTAGGATTTGCGTATTTCAATCCGTTGACAATTAACTTCATAACATACCCTGTGGTCACAATTGCGCCATTCTGGTCATTTCTTGAACTTCTTATTTGAAACCGTCCGCTGGACACTTTTTCAGTTTTATTCCCATATAAGTTTGTCCTCCTTTCACTCTACACTTCATAATTTGTGCGAGCTAGTGCTGTAATTTGAACACTCAGTGCTAGCACTGTGCCGCACTGTGCTCAATTATGCGCTAATTGGAAAACAGGAAATGGTTGTTTTCCAATTAGCTATGGAGTGTAGAGTGAAAGGAGGACAAACTTATATGGGAATAAAACTGAAAAAGTGTCCAGCGAAAAGTTTCAAATAAGAAGTTCAAGAAATGACCAGAATGGCGCATGTGTGACCACAGGGTATGTTATGAAGTTAATTGTCAACGGATTGAAATACACAAATCAAAAATCCAATATTTAGAAGTGAAGCGGCTGAAAAAATGAGAATTATGTAAAATTATTAGTAAAAATCGTAAATAAAACGTAGAAAATCTGTTATGTGAACTTCTCTTTGTAAATGGTTGTCTCCGTTATTTGTAATCTCTGCAAGTGATATGAGTTAATAGTGTGTTAATTGTGATATAAATTAATAAGCGTGTGTCCCAGTCTTGAATTTTTATAAAACAGAGTGATTTTATAATTGTTATTTTGTTATAAAACTTTTTGAAACAGTTAAACATGGGAAAAATTTGTATATTTGTAATATTTTTATACTTATTAACAAATAGATGTTGGTGAATTAGATGTAAATAAAAATTATTTATTTTTACATTCTTGTGTTCATATTACATATTTATTTTGAAAAGTTGGTGTTTCTACTTCCTTGTTCACCTCACTCTGGATAAAAGGTAATTAACAATTCTTTTCATCACTGAACAAACTGCTATAATTAAATTATCTCTTCTGTTATCATTATGGAACAAATTTCACTTGCATTTTATTCTAGAATAGTTTCTTTTTCAAGGATTCTAACATTTTCACACACTGGTTTTCCATATATTTTTTCTTGTATCCATTAACTACAATTAAATGACTATTTTTGACATCTTTCTGCTTTAGGTCTATTTTAAATATTTTCAAAGGTAAGCCTGGTGAATGCCCCTTGAAAAATATCTTCAGAAGTTTGTTGAAGTTCTCGAGTTGATGGACAATGCCATAATCAGTTTAGTAATTATATAATAATGGGTTCTTCAGAGTTTAATTTGTGTAGGATATTTATCTTGACTCCTAAAACAATGTGCAAATAAAATTTTGCTTGTAAGTCATTTTTATCTATGTACAAGTTATTTCATTGACTATACACTTTATTAATGTTAAATATAAATCTGGTTGTTGAAGTGTGATGGATAAATTTGCATTTTTTGGATGTAAATTTTAAACACATAGGTTTGTTCGTAGAAAACTAATTTCTACGAACAAATTACCCGGTCGGTACTAGTGGCTCCCCCAAATTGAAACCATTTTGTGGACACTTTTTCTTACACAGAATGTTTCCTCCTTTTACTCAAACCTCCATACAATTAGCGCACAATTGAGCACAGTGCGGCACAGTGCTAAGCACTGAGTGTTCCAATTACAGCACTGGCTCGCACAAATGAGCACAAGAAATAACTGTGCCTTTGGGATGTTTTATGTAGGTTTACTAAGTAAACATAAAACTTTATCATAAAACATGAAGGGTGTTCTAATTAACGCCCGAAAATTACGGTACAAGGCGACACTAAAACACCATAAAGAAAATAAGCACAGAGTGATCGATTCCCAACAGAACATTGGAAACAGTACGACATCAGCGGCACTATGTTCATTGGGAGTGGAACTAACCTGCAAAGCGGGAAACTCAAATTTGACATGTGGTATATTCCAATTTCAATATTTTGATTAAAACAATTTTTACGTTATGAAATTATTTCAATCGATTGATTCGATTGATATATTTTCAAAACCGTGTGATTTGATGTTGATGAAAGATTCGGAAATAAAACTACGCAACACTCTACAAAATTTATTCAGAACATAACCATGTATAATAATTTATGCAAATTTCCTTCATACCACTAAAACTTAACAATGCTATATTGTGAGAAAAGGGAGTATGAACCCCGAGAAACAATACAAATAACTATCATAAAAACAGATTTCTAAATATGTACATGCCAATGTATTTTAATAAACAATAATTTGGTCAAGTGCGAGTTGGACTCGCATTGTAAGGGTTCCGTACCACCTTCAAGATTCGCTGTATTTAGTTTTCTAATTTGGCCCCCAAAAATTAACATTAGAGTTTTATTTTACTAATAAACTCTTCAGGGAAACCTTTTATAATCTATTGTCTGAATTTTGAGGCTCTATAGATTGGAAGATAAAGGGCAAAATAGGTCAAGTTTTAAATTATAATTTATTAAATCTGTTATTCAGATTATTTAAAAATACAAATAAAATATATTTTTCAAAATTTAAATAGTATAGTTTCTAAAATGGGAATTAAGTCGATGTTTAATATCTTTGCTAATATCTTTTAAACAAATGATTTAAAAATATGATATATTTGTAATTCAGATAATGAGTCTTTTATTTGATATGTTACATGACTCGTTTGAAAATTGAATTTTTATTTTCCATTTAATTGTATAATTTGTCCCTAAAATTACCATGGAGGTTTTCTAATAATTTTTCTTATAAATCTCAAGTGAGTGCCAGTACCCCTAATTATTTTCAAAATTTTAGGTAGTATGGTTTCGGAAATAAAGCGAGAAATGAGAATTTTTTATATCTTCATGTTAATATCTTGTAAACAATTAATTTCGAAAATATTTTTTGAAAATATATATTTGTATTCCTCATAACAAGCCCCTTCATTTGATATATTGCATGACACGTTAAAAAAATATTTTTTATTTTCGTTTATTTCTATAAATTGCCCCCCATTATTAATATTAAAGATTTATTCATATTTTTCCTGTAAATAAAAAAATTAGGTCTTATAGTTTGGGGAATAAAGGGGGGAATGGGTAATTTTTTTAATATATTTTAAAATATTTTATTAAAAAAAATTAAAAAAATATATTTGTAATAGTCATAATGAGCCCTGTGATTTGATATATTACATGATACGTTAGAAATAAGTTTAATTTTTTATTTTCCATTTAATTCTATAATTTGCCCCCCAAAATGAATATTAGGGGATTCTCCTTATTTTTCCAGTAAAGTTCAGGTGAGCGCTATACCTATATTTTTTTTCAAAATTTTACAGCTTATGTTTCGAAGATAAGGGGGAATGGGTAACATTTTTTATATTTTTGTTAATAACTTTTAATTAATTTATTTTAAAATATGAAAAAGTATTATTGTTTTCGTCATAATGAGCCCTTTCATTTGATATATAACATGATGGGTTAGAAACAATTTTAATTTTATATTTTCCATTTAATTTTATAATTTGCCCCCCAAAATAAATATTAGGGGTTTCTCCTTATTTTCCAGTAAAGTTCAGGTGAGGGGCTATAGCTCAATTTTTTTTCAAAATTTTCCAGCTTATGGTTTCGGAGATAAGGGGAGGGAATGGGTAATTTTTTTTTTGTTAATATCTTTTAATTTATTTATTTTAAAAATATGAAAAAAATATGTTTGTTTTCGTCGTAATGAGCCCTTTCATCTGATATATAACATGATGGTTAGAAACAGTTTTAATTTTATATTTTCCATTTAATTCTGTAATTTGCCCCCAAAAATGAAAAGTAGAGGTTTCTCCTTATTTTTCCAGTAAACTTCAGGTCAGAACCTATAAAACTATTTTTTTTTCAAAACTTTACGTTTTATAGTTTCGGAGATAAGGGGGGGGGAATGGGTAAATTTTGGTATATTTTCTTTAATATCTTTTTAATTAATTTTTTTTAAAATATGAAAAAATATATTTTGTGTTCCTCAGAATGAGACCTTTCATTTGATATATTACATGATAAGTTTGAATTTTTTTTGATTTTTAAATTTTTATTTAATTCTATAATTTGCCCCCCAAAATTAATATTAATGGTTTCTCCTTATTTTTCCTGTGAAGTTCGGGCAACTTTCTATATTTTCCATTTTTTTCAAAATTTTAGGTTCAGTAGTTTCGGAGATCAGGGGGGGAACGGTCGATTTTTTTAGTTTTTCCCCCCAGAAGCACCCCTAAAATCAAAATTTATTCTTTTGCGATATGTGCTCCTGATCAGGTCACCAAACTATACCTTCATACCAAATTTCAACCTCTTCCGTCCAGTAGTTTAGGAGAAAATTGCTGTGATGTGACAGAGGCAGAAATCCTGAGTGATATTATAAGGGTATCCGTATACTGTATATACGGAACCCTAATAAAACCATTTCCTTCAAATATCAGTAATAAAACATAAATCAAAGTACTAAATTTAAAGCTAGTCTGTGTTTTATATTTATAATTTTTGAATGCCTTGAAAGTTTTTAGAATATATGTTGAAAAAGAGGCAAAATTGCTTATTGCATTAAAAATTTATGCATACAAGTAATCTAAATTATTCATTTTAGATACCTACTCTGATTTTGTAAATATATGGTTTGCTTATCCCATTTTGAAAGATGTTTGACTGAGATGCTTTTGTAATGTTTATTATCCTGGATAGCAAAACTTTTTAACAAATCTATATGTTAGAAAATCCAAAGGCTAATTAATCACTACATGATCATAACAGTCATTTTAAATTATGTTTATTCACGACTGCAAATCTGCCCACCAATTGAACTGAGAATTGCCCCCAAATGTATTTTTTAAAACTGGATTCTTTTCAATGCAACTGTAGCATTAATATACAACATTTATTTAAAAAAATACATATCTGTGATCATCGAATGTATATTATTGAATTGATCAGTAATTTATTTTACATGTGTTTTTAACAGTAATATGATAATGTACAATATATGCCTGTTGTTTTTTTTTGATTGATTAATAATTACTGACATGTTTGTTCGAACTTTACTTACCAGTTAAAAAAATAGTGGGAACAAGTGATTATTGAGCATGTAATCTATATTTAAATGCACTAATGAAAACTTTGGTTTGACATTATCTTCCCATATGAAGGAATTGTTATCAAAGTATTCCATTACCATGAGTTTTAATTTCATTACATCACATTTTTTGAATAAAAAATGATTGGGAATGCAAATCAAATTTAGTTTTTATAATGTAAATCTAAAATTTATGTATATCACAACTGAATTCTGAATTTGCGTTCCTGAGGCCATCTCATCTTTCGTTTAATTTCAAATTCTCTCTAAAATAAAACAAAGTTTTCAGATTATACTATTTCAAATTTAAATTTAACAATTTATCACATATAAACAAAATTGACATTAATGACAGACATAGTAAACCATTTCAATTGAGTATGCCTAATAAATAATAGACCACGGTGTAATAAAATTTATTACACCGTGTCTTAGACGACTAGTCATATGGTCCACTGTTTTAGTTCCACCCCTGATGATCTTGGAGCGCTGCTATCGTTTTTTTGTCGTTTCGTATACCTGTTTTCTGTGCCAAATAAAATACTCTGTTCTTATTTTCTTTATGCTAAAACACTTTGTGCTCTAGTAATTGGAAAACAGCCATTATTGAATTATTCTGTAAATAAATAGGGGTTTTCGCGGAAGCAGTTCTGAATCGGTTCAACGGTAATAATAGTAACGTAGAATTGTATTGTGAACCAAATCTATTGTTATAAAATTTGGTGATCTGGGTTACAGTAGTCTTGAGTTCGGTGTTCGCGGTTAGCAGTTATTAGGGGTTTTCGCGGAAGCAGTTCTGAATCGGTTCAACGGTAATATTACCATAATTTTCTGAAAACGCCGTTCGAGGAAAAAAATTACTGAAAATGAACCGATATAGAACGAATCCCAAATGAAACAACGTCCTATAGACGATAACACCCGGGTAACAATAGCAACCTAGAATTGTATTATGAAACAAATCTATTGTTGTAAAATTTAGTGATCTGGGTTACAGTAGTCTTGAGTTCGGTGTTCGCGGTAAGCAGTTATTGGTTCTGAATCTATTCACATGGTTCTTGCTCTGAAGCAAGGATTTTTAGTTCGATCATACCTTATAGCATATATAAGTAAAATATAATCAACTTGTAACTTGTACTTTTGTAACTTGTAGAATTAAATGTAAAAATTATTATACAAGTGACAACTTGTAAAATTAAAAATATTAGTATTCGAAATGTGAACGAGAGTAGCACAGAACACAGATCATACAAAAAATAGAGAGTAGCGCCACCTAACATGCAACTAACTATTGGCGAATATGTGAAATAATAACGTTTATACTAAGACAATAAATAATAAAATAATGTTTTTAGATGAAGTTCAAAATGCTACATGGAAAAACGAAAATAAATACAGGTTTTGAAAATATAAAACGGTATGTTTCCAACCTTAAATTGTGATGAGAAATAAATAAGTTTTAACACATGTGATAAATGTTGAAGAGCTATGAAATAATGACGATATTTAATAGGATCACTCCTCAAATCTCAAATACAGGTGACATTAACACCATATAAAACAAATTTATATTTGTTTCTGCTACTCATTTTTTACTTTGTGGCTTTATATTTAAATTTAAAAAAAAAGTTTAATATGTTTTTTTTTTGATAGAATATTTTATTTGAATCGCAATATTATCTGTTATCAATGTAAAGGAGTTCAGATTGAAGTTAGGCATAGCATTGTGAATCTGCTTTGAGTTTGGTTGTGCATATTTAAAATAAATGTGTATTTAAAAGATTTAACAACATTTGTAATATATTTATTTACTTAGGAAATCTGATTTTTTTATATTTTCATTCAAACCAATGTAAAAAATAAATATAAATTTGCTGCAGAATGTGAATGGCATGAGCTTAAATGTATGTTACTGGAAGCCTTTGTATAACTATTTAATTAATTTAAGCAAGTATCTTGAATATCTTCATAACATTTTGAAGGCAGAATGAAATTGATGGAAGCAGTAAAACATTATGAATACACGAACAATTTTTGTTCTACTTTGCTCTACTCGCGGTAACAATTCGTTATCGATTCATTACTGATCGCATGCGCAGTTGCAATAAAACCATTCGCGGTACAGAAATTACTGAACTGACGGTAACAGTTCTGTGTTCGCGGTGAAGGAAAATTCGATTCATTATTGATTCATAACCAGATTATCAGTTCTGGAATTATAGCTAGGATTCCTGGTTCTGACATGCGCGTTTGAATAATTTTGTTTCAAATTTAGTAAATTGTTATTTTATGTTGCCTACATCGGGAAATTTACTTATTGTTAACTGTGTTTACGTTTGGACTTTACAATTGTTTAGAATTTTTGTTGACATGGACCACTTAATTTCAAGTGACGGGGATTTGGAAGAACTTTTGGAAATTGTAAGTGTTCCAAACACAATTGATTATTTTGAACATATTGTACCACCATTTAATAATCATCAGTTTGAGTTTCATTTTCGGATTAGTCGTAAAAGAGTCAATATATTCAACCCTCTACCATAAATAGCAGTAGCAGAATGTAGAGTGGCTCATTTAATTGACACATACCTATTTATATAATGTGACAGCATTGAAGAATTAGTTGCAATGGCATTCGCGGTACAAAAGTATCTTTTACTAGTTCTGAATCAGGCATGCGCTCTTGAGTAGAACTGAATTGATAACGAATTGGTTCAGAATTGTGTTCTGCGAATAAAGCTATTAACTACTGATTCTTTAATTACGAACCCAAAGACATGTTGCACCCCTTACAAGCCAAATTCCTCCGCAAAATGTGATAAAACTGAAACAGAATGTTCAAGTATACTCTGATAAATATCTGGAGTATTTAACAAATGGTTTGATTATTTTGATTATCATGAAAACATACAAAAATAAAAGTACATTTCACTTGATTAATGGAACAGTAAGTTTACAAGAACATATATGAGCAAAATACCAAAAATTATTTAAAACTGCAAGAAGTGTGAAAAAATATGTGACAATCACAGTAATATCCCATTTCCATGAACAATATAATTTCTTGTTCATTTTGTGTAATACCATTGACAACAGTGTCTGATTTATTGAAACGTTTGGACTTTTGAAATATACAGACTTTCAAGTTCATGTAGTGTTATTCCCAAAGAACTCAAAAAAAATAAAAACCAGAGATGCCACAATTATCATCTAGAAAACAACATGGTCCTCATAATATGGTTTTAGAATTTCTCCTAGTGTGTAATCACTTTATTATAATTAAAATTCACTTTGGTATAAAAAAATTAAACAACAAATGTATTTCATCTTTTAAACATTTCAGGAATTACTTCTGCAATTAAACTTAAATATTGTGTCTGCCTCTAATACTTGCTTTAAGATTCTTGGAATAATTCATTATGAGTTATTGATAATCTTTGACAAGATTCAGTCTTGGACACTGATGAAAACATATTGAATGAACTTCATTTTGAATATTTGACCTATGAATGTTACTCATTGTTGTTCATTGCTTATTTTTTAAAGATATATTAAAGCAGCAACATGCATTTGCCTCTGGTTATAATTACAGCTGCATTTTATTCCTGTGACATCACAAGAATCATTAACCTGTAACAAATAAATTAAGATGTAAAATTTACCAATACTAATGTGTGTTTCATAAGATTTAAAGTTATGAGATTACTCCTTTAAATTTGTTTTATATGGTGTTAATGTCACCTGTATTTGAGTGTGTTAAAACTTATTTATTTCTGATCACAATTTAAGATTGGAAACATACCGTTTTATATTTTCAAAACTTGTGTTTATTTCCGTTTTTCTATGTAGCATTTTTAACTTCATCTAAAAACATTATTTATTATTTATTGTCTTTGTATAAACGTCATTATTTAACATATTCGCCAATAGTTGCGCTACTCTCTGTTTTTTGCATGATCTGTGTTCTGTGCTATTCTCGTGCACATTTCGATTACTAAACCTATTTTTGATTTTACAAGTTGTCACTTGTACAATCATTTTGACGTTGAATTCTACAAGTTACAAAACTACAAGATACAAGTTGATTAAGACACAGGCCCCTGATTTCTAACCCACTCGGCTGTCCGAAGTCTATCGAAGCATGTTTAGTTCAGCTTTCGTTTGAATTTGAATTTAGCAGTTGGAGATAAGTGGAAATAGCCAAAATTCCTTGTGTAAATTATTTTTAATTTAATGTAGAAGAAATAAAATTGTTCCAATTTTATTACTAATTCCTGTTAGAACTTAAAATAGTATTTTTTCATAAATAATATTTTTAATTAACAAAGATATTGGACTACAGAAGTATACTTTTTAGAAGTATATAATATATGTACTAGAAGTGTCACAATAAATACAAAAATAATCAATTTTCAAATTAATTGGCAGAATTGCTACCCGAAATTAAATTATTGAAATGTATTATAATCTTTTATGATTTGCTGCAAGTTAAGTAACTTCAAATATGTTGTTGACTGGTTTAACGTAAATAAAAAATATACTAGATAGGTAGGTAATTAATTTGTGCAAATGAGCACCTTTTAATGTTTAAATTTTTTTACTTTGTGTGTAGGTACCTAACAACATTGAATGTGTTATTTATTGTCTAGAGTTATATTTTGTTATAATTATTTTCAACTTTTTAGTAATACTTGTCGGTTACATTTTTTTTTAAATGTCTTATTCTAAAATACTTTAGCATGTTCTTTGGGTGAAAATATCCTTTGCTATAAATTTACATTTTTTGTAATAATACAATTTAAAATATTCTAAATAGTGAGGATTATAATTAGGGTTCCCTATATACAATATACGGATACCCTTATAATATCACTCCGGATTTCTGCCTCTGTCACATCACAGCAATTTTCTCGTAAACTACTGGACGGAAGAGGTTGAAATTTGGTATCAATGTATAGTTTGGTGACTCGATCAGGAGTACATATCGAAAAAGAAGAAATTTTGATTTTAGGGGTACTTCTGGGGGGAAAAACTAAAAAATCGCCCGCACCCCCCTCCCTGATCTCCAAAACTACTGAGCCTAAAATTTTGAAAAAATAGGAAATATAGAACGTTGCCCGAACTTTACAGGAAAAATAAGGACAAACCATTAATATTAATTTTGTGGGGCAAATTATAGAATTAAATAAAAATTTCAAAATAAAAAAATAATAATTAACTAAAAAGATATTAACAAAAATATACCAAAATTTACCCATTCGGGGGGTAATGGGAGATAAGGGGGGGCTTATCTCCGAACTATAAAGTTGTGAAAAAAATTAGAGGTACAGGGTCTGACCTGAATTTACTTGAAAAATAAGGAGAAACCTCTACTTTTAATTTTGGGGGGCAAATTACAGAATTAAATGGAAAATATAAAATTGTTTCTAACGCATCATGTTATATATCAAATGAAAGGGCTCATTATGGCGAAATCAAATATATATTTTTTAAATTTTTAAAATAAATTATTTAAAAGATATTAACAAAGATATAAAAAAAATACCCATTCCCCTCCTTATCTCCGAAACCACAAACTGCAAAATTTTGAACATTACTGGAAAAATAAGGAAAAACACCTGATATTGATTTTGGGTGGCAAATTATAGAATTAAATGGAAATTAAAAATTAACGTTGTTTCTAACGGGTCAAATAATATATCAATTCAAAAGGCTCATTATGACGAGTATTTTTAAAATTAAAATTTTTAAAATATATTAACAAAAATATAAAAAAATACTTATTTCCCTTTATTCCCCAAACTATTTTGGGGGCTAAATTATGGAATTAAACGGAAAATAAAAAAAATTAACGCATTATGCAATACATCAAATGAAAGGGCTCATTATGAGGAATACAAATATATTTTTTTTCATATTTATAAAATTAATTGTTTACAAGAGATTAACAAAAATATATAAAATAATCTCATTTCCGAAACCATAATATCTAAAATTATGAAAATAATTAAGGGTACTGGGGCTCAGTTGAAATTTATAAAAAAATTACCAGAAAACCTCAATATTTTGGGGAAAATTTTGAGAATTAAATGGAAAATAAAAATTAAATTTTCAAACGCATCATGTAATATATCAAATAAAAGGCTCATTATGTGAATTACAAATATATCATATTTTTAAATCATTTGTTTAATAGATATTAACAAAAATATTAAACATAGACTTAATTCCCACTATCCAGAAGTTTGAAAAGATATCTTATTTGTATTTTTTAAATTATTTGTCTATAAGATTTAATGGAGCTTGCTAAATATTGTATAACAAATACCAAAATATTCTCAGATTTTTTGTCGTATCTCGGCTACTTTCATTGTAGTAATATTTATAGAGTCAGTAATTTTGAAAATCATTTTTTAGCTATAATTATGGTCTAGGTATATTGAGGAGACATTAGTATTAAATTTCTAGACAAATAAATATAAATTAAATATTCCAAATATTTTACAATAATGCTGACTGAAAAGGAATTTCTATTAGGGATATTCACAAACACGATGCATCGAATCCATTCGATGTTTACCATACGATACACCGGATTAATCATGAAAAAAACTAACTGCCTTACTAATAATGAATTAGAACATTAAAAATATTTATAATATTAGTTCATTTAATCAAGATCAAATTAATAATTTTTAAATAATTTTAATTAACACTGAGTGACATCTGTGAGCAGCTATTGGACTTAAGGTACTAAAAGTATGATTATTCTCTTCAGCCATTTTGGGTCCAGCTACCACTGCTTCTCTATGTTCACAATTTATTGGCCTCAGTTTCAAATCAATGAAAATAGGCAGGAATGAAGCAGAAAACGTATGTTAAGGTTCTCATAAAAATTGTATTAAAACTACATTTTTTGAATAAATTAGTTTTTTTGATAATGATTTTTACATGTTCAAATCACGGTATGTTTTTCTACAGAGGAATTGAAAAAAAGACTATTATTATGTGTAAAAAATCAAACGGATTGAAAAATATATCTATATCCCACTGATAACCTTAAAAGTATGAAATGGTTCAACATATGGAAACGGGAAGGAAATTGGCTATCGAAGTGCCTACCTAATCCCGTTTGTGAGAAATACTTTGTTATCATCTCCCAAAAATTCAACACATAATGTTTTGTCTCGTTTGTTTTGCTTATTAAATGTACATTATTTTCTGTAAGTAATATTCCAAAATTCTATACCTGGGAATTAAATTAGGAAAATAATACTTTAAAGAAAAACCTTAAATTTTTAGGTTTTAAATTTAGTTTTAAAGAGAAAACTTTGTAAATAACATTTTAGGGCCGAGAAACAGTTCTGCTCGTGTCAAATGTGTTAATAATCAGTGCCTAACACACGCCTTCCTGCGTTCTCAACAACTCAAATCCAACCTCTTTAGAAGCTTACTTAATATTTTTCAGGTTTCAAATTATTAATTCATACTTAAAGGGGAGCCAAAATGCATTCATTGTAAATAGGTACAAGGCAAAACTGATAGACGAACCAAAAATGGCTAAGAAGAATACCTATGTTTTTAGTACCCTATTGAGCCCCGATTCTGTTACCATTCGATGGCTTTACTATTCCAAGATGACGAAAGTCGTATGAAAATTGACATAATTTAATGAAAATTAACCAGTAAATTAAACTTTAATAGTAGGTAATGTTTTTTGTAATTGTTGTTTTAGTAAAATAATTCTTTTGTATTTTTTATTTCAAGTATGAAGCTATATAATATATGGCGCTCATGTAATTAAACTTCTAACCAATACTTAAAAAACTAAATACATTATTCCAGCTATTAGCACTAGACTTCTGATACCCTGACTCTATGTTCACCTCACAAAAGCGGAACTTAACGCATTTAAGTAATTGGAAATGGCGAATATCAAACTATTACACAAAGTATTCGATGTTGAAAAAACATCGATGTTTTTTAGCGATGTATCGAAAAACATCGATGCAGGGTTCCGATGTTTTACATCGAATGAAAACATCGATGTTTTTTCTCGATGGACACCCCTATTTCTATATACAGATTGTACATGCACACCGTTTAATCCATGGAAATTAACCACAAAATGATTTTTACAGATGACATGAAACAAAACACTATGTGAACTCCGGTGATCCTATTTAGGGACAGAACAAAAATAGAACTAAAAATAATGAACCGATTCTAAATCGATTCAGAACGGCTTCCGCGGAAACCCCTATTAACGTACACATAACCTATGAGTAATACACTATGGTGACCAGTGTACTCTACCGGTTGGTTTAAAAGAACCATGTTCCAATTAACGTTCTAAAATTGCCGCACTGTGCGGCACAAAATCACTTTGTGCTCCGGTAATTGGAAAACAGTCAATGTTCTCTGTTTACATGTTAGTATGTTACCCACGCGATAGGGGCGCTGGTATTTTAGTTAATGTGTTATGTACCTATATACAATATTATTAAAATAGTTGAGTTGAAGCGGTAGCCGAGCGCTTAAAGCGCCCGGCCACTAACCTGATGTTCCCTGGTTCAAACCCAAGAACAGACATTTTTTTTGTTTTTAAATATATGTCGTTATTAATTAATTTGATGAATAAAATTTTATGTACCACTTTCATTATTTGCATTAACATATTCCGTTAATCTATATATAAATAGGCTAAGACAAAACGATTAGGTACCATTTTCTCCTCTGTTTCTCAACCGATTTTCTTCATTTTTGTTTTGTTTAGTAGCTACTGACGACCTTCAGTGCAGAATGCTAATCTTAATTTATAATATTGGTTCATTCATTAAATAAAATATATTAAAAATTCATTATTTACGTCAATAATGTCAATGCCAAACAAATGAATGTGCCGCGTGCCGCTGCCGCCAGACTCAAACCATTGAGTAATTATATATAGACAGACCAATCCTATTATATACTTAGAGCATGTACTTCTGGAGGTGGCATGCAAGCGTTGTTATTGTTTAGTGGGTAAGTAATCGTTGAATATCATAATTATACAGGGCGATTCCAGATATGTTAGAAATAATTTTTTTAATGGGTGGCATATAAGCAGTTGCATATTTAGGGTGTTTAAAATATAGAGTAGAGTGCAATTATAACTAATAAAATAATTATATAGGGAAGCCGATTAGCGGTTGAATTTACAGGGTTCTTGGAATAGAAGGTGCAGTAAAATTACAGTTATACAGGGTGGTGCAAAAAATGTTATACATAGATGCATAAACAGGGTGACGGAAATGGAAATGTAACATTTCGTAACCCATAAGCAGTTGTATATATAGTTAAGATGAAATATAGGGTAAGAGGAATTATAGATATACAGGATGGTGATAAAAAATGTTAGAATAGGAATTGATTTATAGAGTAGAACACGAAGAGTTCCATATATATAATGATTGAAATATAGGTCGGAGTAGAATTATAGTTACAGAATATAATTAAAAATTTCATAAACAAAAAGTTTAAATATGGTGGGTCATAGGCAGTGGCATATACAGAATGGTTTACCCGGTGGTTGAAAAATGTTAAAAAATATTATGCGTGGTCTATAAGCAGTTGCATATACAGGGTCGTGGAAATATATAATGAGATGGAATTATTATAATGAGGATTTTAATAAATGTTAGAGAATTGAGTGCAATTATAGCTATACAGGGGTGTTAGAAAAAATAAATATGTAGGGTAGCCCATTAGCAGTTGAATTGTTGTCATATTAAATTAAGAATTACGAATTTGAACACAAATAAAGTTCTATGAATTATATCTGAAAAAAACTTGAATTTCGTTACTTATTTGTAGAAGCGAGATGTAAGACCGACATCTAGGATTTTCGAGGAAACTATCACACAGCGGTTCCGAATCTGGATCCGTTCCGTGTAATTGCTGTTCTCCCTAAAGTCCTAGGATAGAATGTCACGATAAAATTTTCATGTTACTTAACCTGCCAGAGATATTGACACAATTGGTCGAATTTCGACCACTGGGCGACAGCTAGTATTGACAAAAAGAACATATGAAGTATTTAATAGTTGCAAGTTCTACCAACTGTTTTAATGCGAGCACAAAAATCGCGCGAAACCATTAGTTTTTTATTGACAGGTAACAAAACTGCATATCATTACAAGATTATATATTGTAAAATCTTAAAATAGAGATTTAATATATTTATTCAAGTGTAGATAGATTTCTTCGACATTCTTATAATTAGAAGTTAATTTAATATAGATGTTTACAAACTTATTACATATATATATATTATATTATATATCTATATATATATATATATTATATATATATATATATTACTAAATAGTGTATACTGTACTACTCATTTGTTTTATTTCATTACAGATGGTTTCTCAAAATGTTGACTTTCAAGTTATAATATGGAAGGCATTTCTGCAAGTTATAAGTTGCAGATGATTAGTATGTACTAGTAAATAAATTTCATTGGGAATGTTTGCTATTTTAATCCATAACCAGGTCCATAATTGAATTAGGTATTTTGAAAGGTGTCATGACAAAGAAAATATAAAACAGTGGCAGCATCATAATATCTCTGAAATTATAGTCTGTGCTAATGTACCAAAATCAAACCATTTAGCAAGAAAAAAGAGGAACTGCTACATGAAATTGAATTAACATAAATGAGCAAAACAGTTGAAAAAATACATTGAAAAGACTAAAAGTTAGTATATTAATATAAATGAAGAAAAAAATACAATTTTCATATTATTTTATTGGAAACAAATTGGATAGATTTATGAAGCCCCAGAAAATTCAACTAAGTACAACTGTATATGAGCTATGTCTCCACACCATTCCAGTCTTCCTAGGTTAACAAAAAAGGAAAAGTGTTGTTTTGAAACAATAGAATTTAAATTGAAATATATTATCTCAGAACAAAGCAAGTTATACAGTGTTGAAAATACATGGTTTACTGTAAAATATATGTGATTAGTTACAATAACTTGTAATAAAGATTCCACAAACTTTTGTATTACTTATTTTTATAACTATAAATACCAAGGGAATATTTAAACAAGTAGGTACTGTTATTATAATTTTTTTTTACATCTAGCCCCTCCATGATATGGCCTCCACTAGACCTTCAATGGAAAACTTGTCAATACATTATGGGATCTTTTCTGCTGATCCTTCAATTCTTATTAACTTCATTAATTTAAAATTTCTGAACAAAAACAGTTTCTTTAAAAAAATTCCATCACTTTTACTGTTAGTCCAATATCTACCATTGAAAACATGACACAAATAGCTAGAAGCAATATGCTGCCATGTTTTCATAATTGTTTGTTGAAATAAGTTGCAATGCTAAACTGACTCTATTCTGTAAAGTGTTTTTAAACTGATATTTGCAGCAGTTGTAGGATCAATTAACGTATGACATTGATGAAATCTCTGACAATGTACCAGAAAAACATAATTTTTTAAATATTATTCTAATAGACTATATTAAAATACTTCCATTACCAGATGAGCAGTTTATCAAAGCAAGGCATTTATTATTTAATATGAACCCTAAATCTTCAAGAACCAGTGTAGGTTGAATATAAAAACCATACTGAACCCAATACTTTTTTGTTTAAAATGGCCCCCTTATGAGTACTTAACACTCACAGTGACCAATTCGCTTCATAAAACGACAATATTAATATTAAATTGTGGCAAATCAATAATACCTTTAAAAAGTTTGCAGTGGTAATATTTAAAATGTGCTATATGAATCATATGTATAAGTATTTTGCAATTTCATTTCAATGATGTCCAATATTTGGTTTGTTGGAATAAAAACCAGATTGAAACTACTTCATTGGACAATATGCCTGGATAGAGATTACAACTGAATGTAGTTAAATTTTTGATTTCAGTATTCAGCTTGTTTTAATAAAGCCGAAACATATGATATATTTTGGAACATTTATAAACTATATATTTTTTAAAAATCCATTTTTAATCGACTGCCAAAAAGGGGGAGGTGATTTAAACCAGTCAATTGTTCATAACAAATGTTGAATAAATTCTAAAGTATAGGTATAGCGGTTAGTTCATTGCTTCGTTTACTTTGTTTCCAACGGCAATGTGTCAAATGTCAACAATTTGGCAGGACAGTACCACGTGACCTAATTTGACGCTGGCGTTCCAGCGTCTATGGTTCCAGCGTCTTGGCTTTCTCCCTCAGGGCGCACCCCTAAAGTGAATACAATATTTTCAATGTAATTTACTAATTTAGTATTAGTAGTAAAGTTTTAAATAGTTATAAAGTTAAAGTGAACTATCAGTATAACGATTTTAATTGACATGTATAACATTTTATCAGTAAAGAATGGAGGACGAAGCATTAATGTCATGGAATATGTGGGAGCCCTATATACAGTAAATCATTTTTGGAGAATTTATTTGACTTTATTAGTTTTCCAAAGCCTTATATCGAATCTTGTCGAAAGCTTATTAGATTAACGAAAAGAATGGACAGTTCAAAGTTTATCTAAAATGTGCTAAATGTGATTTACGAGTTAGAGTTGTGAACTAAGTGTTAGTCGATTACAAGTAATTGATTATGTAAATAAAGATACATATATGTGTTTATGTGTATGTGTTTTTAAGACAATAACTTGCTGAAAGATATGATATTAAATAAGACTAGTGTTAACTTTTTCAAAATCAGTTGTACATAATGTACTGTGACCAGACATAAGGATGCAAATTGAGTTTAAATAAATCTTTGTATACTGAATTTTATATTTTTTTGTACCAACTGTACAGCCTTCAGTAATATTACATACAATTTTTGTACAGATTTCGTGGAAATCTCTTAAATTAAGTTTCATATATCTGTCAGTCGAAAGATGAATAGCCAACATAATTTAGTTCACAAACCACAGTCACAAACTTTAGTAAAAAAGACAATGACTAATAAAACCATAGTAATAATAAATTAATTAAATTTTTATTACTAATATTTATTTAATTAATTATCAGTATATTAATTACTTTAAATCTAATATGAGTATCATTTTTGTCCTAACCTGTCAAATAGATCAGCCTTATTTTCGCCTTGTGGATGAAAATATCACTTTAACCACCATTAAGATTTAATGCAGTTATTTGCTTTAATTGAAAAATGTACAAATAAAGCTCCACTAATTAATATTTTAGTTAACTTAATTGATAATAACGGAATTAATACTATTTCCCTATTAATCCCTATGTCTTTGTTTGATCTGTGTCCCTATGCATTATGCATATTTGTGAAAAGCGCTCGAAACTCTCATATCCCCACCTTTTTACACGCCAAACGCACCTGCGCATTACAAAGGGTAAACAGATCTATTACGACCTTAGATTACGACATTACTCCTTTATAAATTTTATGCTCGAAGGTTTATATCATAGAAAAATGTAAATCATTGTTCTATGCATTATTGTCATTCCCTGTTTTCCAATTAGCGCACAATTGAGCACAGTGCTAGCACCTAGCACTGAGTGTTCCAATTACAGCACTAGCTCGCACAAATGAGCACAAGAAATAACTGTGCCTTTGGGATGTTTTATGTAGGTTTACTAAGTAAACATAAAACATGAAGTATGTTCCAATTAACGCCCGAAAATTACGGTACAGGGCGACAGAAAAACACTTTGTGCTCTAGTAATTGGAAAACAACCATTATTGAATTATTCTGTAAATAATTTACGTACACATAAACGTCAATTGATAACTTATGAGTAATACACTTTTAACCTTATGGTGATCAGTGTACTCTACCGGTTGGTTTTAAAACAACCATGTTCCAATTAACGTCCTAAAAAATTGCCGCACTGTGCGGCACAAAATCACTTGTGCTCTGCTAACTGGAAAACAGCCATTATTGTATGCCTTAGATCATTTACCATCTAGATATAGCCTGTCAAGCATAAAATCGTAGCAACGCTAGAAAGAGAGAGCAATAGAGACAGTAAGAGGCTATTTCACTTAGCGGGTGGATGGTCGGTGGACGCAACCAATGAACAACATGCTTTATTGGAAGCAGCTCCCAACCGAGTGAAATAGCCTCTTGCCCTTTGTATTGCCCTCTCTCTCCTTAGTCTTACCTCGACATTTGTGCACTGCAGGCTATCTCTAGAAAGTAAATGCTCTAAGTTGTATGCATGATCTGTGATTGTATAATCTGTGGTTTATACCATAGATAAGAGATTTATATATGTATAGTTTATACATAGACAAGAAGAGGTTTATATTTCTAGGTTAAGGAAACAACTAGAAAAATTATACTTAATAAAGTATTAAGTATATGCTAGAAAACAAATTAGAATTATCAATTAGTATTATATTTTTTCTAACTTCAATAGTAAATAAAATAATCACGGTAAAATAATGTCAACATCTATGGAAGATGTTTTACTACAAGTACCTCAAGTAAGATTCAAAAAAGGAGATGGAACTTTATTTTTAATGGATCAAAGATTGATTTGGATGGTAGAAAATAAGGATACAGTGGTTGTTTCTCATCCATATGCCGATATTAAATGTAAGCTATACCATTGTTAAGTAAAATGTGGGTAATTAGTTTCAACTTTCAGCCCAAAAAATATCACCAGAAGGCAAAGCAAAAGTTCAGTTGCAAGTAGTTTTACATAATGGTGTGTCTTCTACTTTTCATTTCTCAAATAAAAATGGTTTACAAGCTCAACTTGCAGATAGAGATAAAGTTAAAGAAATGTTGCAGACCCTGCTTCCCAAATTTAAAAGAAAGGTATTATATACACTTTATTGATATTCTAAAAAACACTAAATATTTACAAATCAAAAATGTGTATAAAACAACACATGGATACACACTATAAATGGTAATACCAAAAAGACAGTTCACCCTTACATACTCGTAGTAATCTTAAATAGTCTTAGGTTAGGTCAAAGCTTCAAATACATTGATAATTTATTATACATTCACTGTCATTTAACAAATAATATCTGAGAGTTTCTGTTTGTATTATACCTTTGCACATATAGATTTTCATTATGTCTGGTATTATAATCATGAATGTCATGATTGTACCTAATATAGGTACCTAATACAATTTTTGCAATAACTGGGTTGCCAATTGTACTACCTTATAGGAAAATATTAATGATAAATAATAAAGTCTGCATTTAACCAACAATCACTGCAGTGCAGACAGCATCATATTAATTGCATCTTAGTATGCAGAATAGGAGTATATTCTGCAACCTTTGAAGTACATTAATTTTATTTAAACTAGATGAATGCAACACCATTGCACCATAATCAAAATGAAGCTGCATAACAGAATTGTACACAATTGAGAATTAGATGTTAGGTGTAGAAGTAACAATGTTTTCAAACCTTATGTATATAATCAAAATAAACATTGAAAAGCATATGGTCATCTGATATAATACCCAAATACTTTATATTAGTTACTATTTCAATATTCCAGCCATCAACTTTCAAATCCATTGAACTAATATCAATATTTTTACAATTGTGAGGAGTTGACATTATTATGGCTCTCATTTTATCTATATACAATTTGAGTATATTTATTTTTAAATATCATGAAATACTTATTTCATTATTTGTATTACTTAAGGCTCTATGGCAGTCAATGTCACTTATAGACATCAAAATGGCATTAGCAAATAGATGCAACTGATCACAACTGAGATAATCACTCATATCATTAATATATATAAGGAAGAGCAGGGGACCTGATTTCTACCCTGAGGAATTCATATTCACCTTCTTTTTCCATTGATAATGTCTATATTATTGCTGTTGGTTGTTTCCTAATAGTTAAATAATTACTAATCTATTTTAATACATCTTTTTCCCCACCATACCAGCTAAGTTTCTGTTTCCATAGTTAATTAAGAAGACACAAAGTGGAAATATTCTTTTCACTTATATGAAATCAAAAATATAATAATATAATATACATTCTGAATATAGAGAATTATGTTATTGCTGTTGCAAAATTCTGAATTATTGCTGATCATTGACAATAATGATAACTTGAATCATATGGCATGACAACACAACACTAGAGGTCGTAAACAATTTTGAATGGATAATCAAATTCATTGAGCAATGATGGAGCCTCTGTAGGTGTTATTTTTGTTACATTGAAGATAAACAGAACATCTGGGAGTTTATAAATACATATGTATATAATTTTAGAGTGATTTAATGTCAATTGTTAAGTTATTAGCTATTGCCTGCAGCCAGTTTTAAGAAATTTCAAATGCACATAACTTCAGAAATCTTTTTATTCTATTACATTTTATCTTCAAGGTTTATTTATTTATTTAGCATATGGAACCAAACACAATTAATAATTTATAAATATACCTAGAGGTACATATCTATTCAGAAATTCTGAAGCTGGATTTTATAGGTCACAGTTATCCTTTAAAGGTCTGGATGATTTACACCCCTTCTCAAGAATTTCACCTTGACAAACCGTCACTTGTAATTAACATGATAATAAATAACTTATAATTTAAATATGAATAGCTACTACTTTGGCTAATCCACAAGACAGAATACAAAAAGGTTTTAAATTTTAATGACCCTAAACTTACATGAAAAACATTAGAATTAATAATCACTCAATTATAAGCTGTGCTGTTCTACTAGTGTCTTGTATTAGTGATTGTCAAATCATAATATTGTTATAACATTTATTTTACGTCGTCAAAAATTAAAAGATTTTCTAGAAATTAATCATTTTGGTGAAAACACAAAAACCGGCGATTGTAAAAACAAAGATTAAAATCGACAGGCCAGAAAACTTTGATTAATGAAGGAACCTAGTTTGATAGGATTCCTGAAAACATTCTGGCAAGTCACAGAATAATCAACGAATTTTAGTACTTTGACCACCTTATTTAAGCAGACTGTCGTACGAATTGAGCACTTTAAATTGCGACGTGTATTGAATCGATGGCGAAAGAAGTGAACAGCTGTTTTGATAGTATTAGTCATTTTTGTTTTGTTTAAAAGCTAATAAATATCTGTGAAACTGAACCCACAGAATTTATTACAATTGGTGTTTTACGAGTGGAATTAAGTGCAGTTAACATCTCAAATTGATTTATGGCCACAACCAGAAGTATGACAGAAATGGAAAAGACTAGAAAAAATATATTCAAACGGGTTACTGAGAAGCTAGACGAAAAAATAACTCAGATCCCGGAAAAACGTGACAAAAAGGAGAAACAAAACGTAAAATAACTTAGAAAGTCTTGTCACTAACATAGATGAAAAGCAACAAAACCTTGTGTCTATGATGAAAACTGAACAACAAAACCTTGTATCTATGATGGAAAGTGAACAATAAAATTTATTTGAGGGGTTATTTACGAAATTTGAAGAAAAACAAGAACAAACTGTATTAAACAAACAACATGAACTTAAAATATTTAAAAAAATCAAGAACACTGAATTAAAAACACAACAGCAATTTGAACAATTAATGCAAATAGAAATGCAAGTTAATGAAGCAGTTAACCAGAGAATGAAAATAGTGGACTATGATATAAAAGAGATAGAAGATGACATAAAGATCCCAAAAAAATACAGTGGATACTCTTGAAACCAAAGTAGGTGACATTGATTCCATCCAAAGCCAGAAAAAAGTTGAAATCAATTCAATTCAAGAATACAGAATGATATTCAAAGGGTACAAATGGAAATTTAAAAAATACAACAGGACTTACAGTGAGGAGAATTATCAGAACACTGTAAGTACCAAAGGTTCGTTTACCAAACCACCCACATTTGATGGTAGATTCGATGAAGGCCTATGTACAAACGGCAATTTGAAGTAGTGGCTGCAACTAATGGATAAGACAGCCAAGAAAACTATCTCTGGTAATTTCTGGAAGAGATCCGGCATTAGAACACCTCCAAAACATTCATGTAAATGAAAAAGCTAATTTCGACAAGATCATCGCAATCCTAGACAAAAGATATGACCAGGTGCAACTAAGTGGAAATACGCACAAATCTGGAGAGAGCCTACAAGAATTCGAAGCAGAGATTAGACATTTAGTACACTTGCCCTACCCAGACCTACCAGAGACAACTAAGGATCAATTGGCCACGCAGAATTTTATAAATGGTATCAGATACGTTGAAGTGCAAAGAAATCTACAACGTATCGGCATCAAGAAAAGTAATGGAGTCTTATTCCGGGCTTTAGATGCAGAGGCCATCATAAACATCTCCAAGCCGAGGGTACGAGCAGTTTCATTCAGCCAGGAAGAGTCACACTTACCCTTTCCGGCGTTGTAGACTGGCATGAACAATCTATTCGAAGGAACGAGAGGAGCATGTTACCGTTGTGGCACAACAGGACACACAACGTGACTGCAGAATAAGGCTACCTGAGTGATTAGCAACCAGGGGTAGCCAACAAAACAACCTCACTAACCAGGGAAAATCCGATCAGTCTGCATAAGGGGGCGAATGCTGACTAACCCTCCAGACCCCAGAACAGTCTCCATCCGGGGACTTTGCCGAGATAGCATCAGCCTAGTTATCGGGGCACCATCAATGACACCGGCGCCGCGGTGTCCATTGATGAGTCCAGAGTTATGAGGTCATCGGAAATCCGGCCAATTAACAACGACATCCAGCTAAGAACAGTCCCCGATGAGTCTATGTCAATACAGGGTGAGGCAGATCTCATGCTACAGATAGGGACGACTTTATACTGTATGTGCACCTAATTAGTCAACATTAATTCATGTTCGACCCGAGATATGATGTTCTTCAATTCCGAAATGAGGAATTTGTATTAACACAGTCTGTCAACAGCTCAGAGACTTCCATCAAAATTGTAGCAGAATCCTCAACCAGAATTCCCGGTCTAACTTAACAAATTGTTCATGGGCAGTTAGAAAGAAATCCTGGGAGTTGCGTTGGAATGGTGGAGCCCGTACATTCAGCTCAATTAGAATCCTGAATATGCCCACCAACGACATTCGAATTGCCAATGATCAAGAAATAGCTTGTTTCGAGCCAGTAGACACCATCATCAATTGCGAAGAAGTGTATCAGACATCGGTGAAACAGACAGGGCCCAGTAAAGACTTTCTACCGCAGTTTGCCGACCATTTGACACACCTTACAGCATAGGAACCGCAAAAAGTAAGCAATTTATCGCGAATCACTGGCAAATTTTTAATAGTCATATGGTACTACCGGTCGTTCAAACATCATCTAGCATAGATCAGATACTGGGAAGGCTGAACCCATCAGAATACCATCTATGCGACTATCATTGGGGCAACAACAGGCAAGTCGAGGAAAACATCGAGTCCATGTTACAAAATGGAGTTATTGAGCCATCCATTAGCCCATGGTCTGTTCCCGTTGTTTTAGAGGAAAAAAAAAGAAACCACCGAATCGATGACACTTTAGCAAGGTCCCGTTGGTTCTCCCCACAAGACCTAAAGAGTTGATATTGGCAGGCTTGAAAACTGCAGAGAAAAGACAGCGTTTAGTATATTATGTTAGTATAGTTCGACGACTTTCTTATCATCGGTCACACATTCGACGATCATTTGAAGAACCTCAGCGAATTATTTTCTAGAATTAAGAACGCCATTCTGAACTTAACCTGAAAACGTATTCCATGTTCCAAAAAGAACTTTTTGGGTCACGTCGATTCTGAGTCAGGAATCCGCACAAAAGAAGACAAGATAGAAGGCATTCGTGATAAGCCGGTCCAGAGACTAGCATGAACTACGAACCTTTTCGGAACTTTGTTCGTAAAACAGAGGATTTGTTGAGAGATTTGCCACCATTGCCGCACCTCTACATCGACAGAATACCGAAAAAGAGGCCTTCCGGATTGTGAAATATCATTCAGACGACTGAAGGCGGTACTATGTTCTAGCCCAATCCAAACGTTTCCTACACAG
Source organism: Octodonta nipae (assembly GCA_034190945.1). Classification (NCBI taxonomy): domain Eukaryota; kingdom Metazoa; phylum Arthropoda; class Insecta; order Coleoptera; family Chrysomelidae; genus Octodonta; species Octodonta nipae. The sequence goes on from CM067219.1 coordinate 51,575,648, forward strand.
TCCGGCAAGTTCATCTTAGACATTGGCGCCAGTAACACGGGTTTGGGGGCCGTCCTATCCCAGGTGCAAGATGATGAAGAGGAGGTGATCGAGTATTACAGCCGTGAATTCTCGAAGGCGGAAAGAAATTATTGTGACACTAAAAAAGAACTTCTTGCAATAATCAGGGCTGTATACCATTTCCACAAATATCTCTATGGTCGTCATTTGCTGATCCGAATGCCGCCCTTAAATGGCTATTGGACATGAAGACACCGGAAGGCAACTGGCTAGGTGGATGGAGAAATTACAGCAATACGTCTGCATAATAATGCCGATGCCTTTTCAGTAAGACTGTAGAGCAGAATGCTGAAAACGGAACATCCGTCAGATTGGCGTACCGATGAATGAAGTCCGGACAATGGAACAATGTATCCAGAACCAAGTGGCTGACCCAGACATTGTACCAATCCTGTTACTCAAGAAAAGAGGGACACCCAGGCTACGATGGGACGAGGGAGCTAGATATTCGGGCGTCCTAAGAGTAGAGAATGGAAAGTTAAAGAGAATTTAGGAAAGCAAAGACGGCAGAGCAACCAAGGCCTAACTGGTAGTCCCAAAGAAAACCTTTGCATCCACAGTTAGATGGAATGGGGGAAAGATTCAACAGGACCTTGGAACAATATCTATCCAAGGTGGTTAGCAATAACCAACATAATTAGGATAAGCATATTCCTCTATTCCTGTTGGCTTATCGCTCAGCCCCACATAACAGCACAGAACTGACTCCAGCCAGGGTACTAAAAGAACTGAAATTACCTTGTGAATTAGCCTTTGGCTCACCAGAAGAAAGCCCCAAGAAGTCAACGATTATGCCGACCGACTCCGGCTAGGCTGAGGTCGTTCGTGAATGAGTCGTTCAAAACGAACGACTCTTCTACATGTGCCATGAATGAGCGGCACAGTTTAGTCAACTAGCTCGTTCAATTCGCCATTAAAAGAGTCATTCAGCGAGACACGGGGTTGTTATTCTTTTGCTGTGTTTCGTACGGTGAGGGTTGTAAGTTTTAAGTTTGTTTCATTTAAGGGTTTTTCAATATACTCTTTGACTTTTAATGTTAAACGAGATATTTCTCAGGCAAAATATTTAACAAACTTTATAAGATATTTGTGAGTTTTAAGCAGGACTTTTAAGTTTAAGTTTCGCGAGTTTTTAAACATTGCAATCAGTATATCGGATAGGTATGGCATCGAATAAAAGAAGCGAAGTTTGGACAGTCTTTGAAGCAATTTCAAATAACCAAGCTAAGTCTAAGTCTGTTCCGAGATTTTATCGTATAAAGGCGGATCAACATACAATCTGTATAGGCATCTCAAGAGTAAACAACCATCTAGTTCTGGTAGCTTACATTCAAGTACTTCCAAAAACAGAAAGGTTGATGATGACTGTATAGCTGATACCTCAAATCGTATTAGATCTCAACAAGAGTTTCCGCCTTCCACTTCCACAGGCCAAGACAGTGCAGTTAGCAGAAGCTATCAGTTTAACAACGGATGGGTGGACATCTGTGACAAACGAAAGTTACATAAGTGTTACAGCACATTATTTATTTCAAAATAAGCTAGAATCGAGCTTATTAGACTGCTATAAATACACTGAGAGTCCTACTGCTTCCAATTTATGTGACGAGTTGCAAAGAATTGTTCGGGATTGGCAGATAACAAACAAAATAGAGGCTGTTAGACAAACCGGGTGGAAACACATACCTTGTTTCGCGCATACAATGAATTTAATTGTGCAGTCTTCCCTGGATACCATCAAACCTATTAGGCTAAAAGTAAAAATGTGGACGTTTTTAGACGTAGTTCACAGGCTGCTGAAAAGTTGAAACAAATGCAGAAACAACTAGAAATGCCACAACTTAAAGTTAAACAAGACGTAGTTACGAGGTGGAACTCTACATATGACATGTTTAGCCGAATTTTAGATATAAAAGAACCTTTAATGTCCTTAATAGTAGTTCATTATCAAAGTATCGATAATTTAACAAACAATGGCATTAACATTTTAAAGAAATGTTGTGAAATTCTTAAAGTATTTAAAGACGTAACCGACGAAATTAGTGCGGAAAAAGAGGTAATAAAATCAAAGTTATTCTTTTTAGTGCAGCACTGACAAAATTTTGCAATAAATTTGTTAAAGATAATCCTGATTTACCAGAAATATGCAAAGCATTAGTAAAGTCATTACAAGTCAATATTCATAAGCGATTTAGTGATATAGAACAAAATAAAACAAAATAACGTCAAAAGTTCTGTAGCCGACGGATGGATGACACTGAAACTGAAGTGGTTAGTGATTCCGAAAAAGAATCAGGCACCCCATTAGAAAAGTCGTCCGCTTTATGGGAAGATTTTGATACTGCAGTTTGCAAAGTAGTTTACAATTCAAATCCAATAGCGGCAGGCATCGTTGAAGTGGAAAAATATTTGGATGATTTGCTTTTACCAAGACAACAAGATCCGTTTATTTGGTGGGAAGAGCGAAAACAGTTTACCCTACGCTATATAAACTAATGAGAAAAAGACTTTGTATAGTAGCAACCTCAGTGCCCAGTGAACGGATCTTTTCGAAATCCGGGCAGACATTAACTGAAAAGAGAAGTAATCTCCATGGAAATAAAGTTTCCATGCTAGTTTTTTTAAATGTAAATTTATGAAATCCTTTTTATTATGTTATTAATTTAGTTATATTTATTATATACTTCATAATAATAATATTTACTATCCTTGTTAGAGGTTCTTTTTTATGTTTTGTTTTTTAAATTTCTATTTGGGTTATAGGTAAGCATAATAATTTTATTTTATTTGCTTTGATAGTGTAGTACGTTTACATTTTTATGTTTACAATTTATTTAATTTTTTTTGTTAGCAAATAAATATACAAAATCCTTATATTTTAGCGTACATTAATTATCATTAAATTATGACTCGGCAAAACCTTAATATTAATTTGATAAGTGAACCAAACATGTATATATATATATATATATATATATATATATATATATATATTTGTTTTTAAGTTTTCGCGGGCACTAAATGTTTTAGGTGGTTTTCGAGAATTCATCCGCGTAGTTGATAACTGATCCCTGCCGGGATCGATGGTAAAATGACGACGTTTCGGCAGAGTCACATCTGCCTTCTTCAGGTCGGTTCGCCTTCTGCTTTCGCTTTTATTCTCGTATTCGAGAAACTAGAAGCGAAAGCAGAAGGCTACGAGAATTATGCGAACCGACCTGAAGAGGGCAGATGTGACTGCCGAAACGTCGTCATTTTACCATCGATCCCGGCAGGGATCAGTTATCAACTACGCGGATTATAAATATAAATATCCTAAATCTAAACGACTGTGTGTTCAAATGAACGACTCAGTGTGAACGACTCCTTTTGGTGAGCTGAACGAAATGAGCGGGCTCACTAAAAAGAGTCATAAAACCCAACGCTAACTCCGGTAGAACATGCTGGCAATACACGAACTAGCCTGAACGAAGATGTTGGGCACCAGCGTTCGAATGACACGCTATGATTTCAAGGCAAATTCTGCCGGAATCCAAGAGAGAGGCAAGTTCTAGCTATACAACCCTCAGAGTCAAGAGTATCAATGACGTTGTTTATCGTATTCACCGGAATCCAAGAGCTAAGATGAAGGTGGTTCATTTGGTTCGACTGGCTTACTACCATTTAGAAAATGATTTTCTGATCGGGCCGATCAGTATTAAAGGGGGGCAGTGATATAACATTTATTTTACGTCGCCAAAAATGAAGAGGTTTTCTAGAAATTGATCATTCTGATAAAAACATTGCGAATACAACTAAAATACAAAAACCGGTGGTTATAAAAACAAAGTGTAAAAACGACAGTCCAGAAAAATTTGATCAACGACAGACAGTTCGATAGTATTCCTGAATATACCCTGGCAAATAAAAAATAACATCAAATTCGAGTTTCTTCGACCACCTTATTTAAAGCCGACTGTCGTACGAGTTGAGCAGTTTAAATTGCGGCGTGTATTGAATCGACAGCGAAAGAAGTGAACAGCTGTTTCGATAGTATTAGTCATATTTGTTTTGTAAACAGGGAATTTAATTTGGCAAACTAAAGAAGTTTGAAAATTAGGGAATATTTATGAAAATGAACTCACAGAATCTATTGCAATATACCTCCGGGTACATAAGCATATAGAAATAAGATTTTTTTAGGAGCTTGCAGCAATAAATTTATGAGCATTATATTTCAAGCTTGAGAAAATAAAATACATACAAATTCAAATAAAATACAAACATTTAAGGGTTATTTGCCAAGCTAGATGAAATATAGCCAGTCTTCCATATTTATTCATATTATTTATCAAAATAGAATATTATCGTAATTTGTGTTCCATTATACACCTTAGCTTTTAGTTTAGGCCTAGAAATTTTTGGATGTATCCTTTACAGGTACAGAAAAGATTGTCTAGTGGTGTAGAACTTTTATGAGTTTGTTCATCAAACCAAGTTCTCTGTGAAGAGGAGGAATTAGAACCTCAGGATTGTAAATTATGATAATTGTGTTTATGATTTTTGTTATTCTATAAGAACAAATAAAAGGAGTGTTTTGTGATTCATGACTAGCCTAATCAGCAGTGCTATTATTTTAAAATCTCCTGTTTATGGTTTTATAGTCACTTTTCTATATACAAACACTTTAATACTTTTAAACTTTTATTACAGTAGTGTACGACTCCTCACTTCCCGCTCTATAAGGTCAGTAGCGAATAGTATGGCAAATCTTCGCGATTTTAGCGAGTTTGACTTTTGATGGCTATAGTCCACCACTCTCCTAGTGTTTTTGGCATCAGAGGGTTATCCCGTGAGGAAATAAAAATGAATTTTCCAGATGTCAAACGTATTACAAAATATATGAATATAGCATATAAACATACATTTGATTACTCCTTGTACAAAATTGAATACTAGCTTAAAAAATGCAGGCTTAACTTTTATTCACACAAATTTCTTCCAGAAGAACATCTAATGTTATTTTGAATTATTCGTTTCAATTGATAATTTATTCAGAATTACAAATGGGATAACTGACTAATTTTGAAAAGAAGTCATTATGGTTTGAATTTTTTTTCAGACTTCATATTATTATACAAAAATATAGAAAAAAACTTAGCTTTACAATTGTTGACGCTTAAACATTACGATTTTTAGAAATATCTTCCATGTCCATATTCGCACTACAAATAAAACTATATAAAGCGGTTCCTTCAAAAGTTAAAATAGATTTACTGGTGCATTGGTGTCCAATAAGCTTTTTCTTCACGCTCGCCCCTTGGGACACAGAGAGGTTATTTTTCAGAAGTGAACCCAAGTACTCTGCACCATGATTTAATTCCGTGCTTCCAGACTAAGGACGATTTTTTGTGTATCCTACATATCGTCGTGACTCGGATTCAAACTCAGCATTTTTTGTGTACTTCATTGCAGTTCTCAGGTTTAACTGTAATTGGTACTTGGGAATGGGTTATGGAATTCTTGGTTAAATGTATAGTGTTATTGGACAATGGTGAATTAACAGCTTCGATTAAATTTTTTTGCTGTTTAATAGAATTTAATAGCTTGGGTTATGGAGTTGTTGGTAAAACCTGATGTGATGGGGTCAAATGAGTTGTGAATTTGTATTTAGCGATTTACTACTGGTAAATATTATCTGCCTTCCAAATCATAGAATGTTTCTTGTAGGACTGTGAAATTGTTGTTACTAGTTGGCAGTAATGCATTTTCATGATTTTAAAACGAGAAACAAAAAATATATCTCAGCATAGAATGGTTTTATGTTGCAAAGCTTAAGAATTGTTGAATCTAGAAAAACAACCCCATTGTAAAAGACTTCATTTCTGTATCTGCAAACATATATTTAGCTACTTCTACAATGCTGAAAATCTGTTTAAAAGAATAATGCTAATTTAAAGTTCGTTCAATTTTCCTAACTGCTTTACACGCTAAAATAGGTAAATAAACATTGGAGATTATCCAAAGTCTCATAAATCTAGCTGACCCAGACTGCACAAACATTTTATATTGAAATGGTCAAAAGGCTTAAGATTTTTCAATACTAATTCAGCTGACATATATTGCCTTGTTAGCCGTTGAAAAAGGGTTTGACTAATTATATAATCACAGAAAATTAGAACTTATTATAACAGAAAACAACACATTGACACAACGAAACTCTCAGAAAACCTGAAAGAATATCAAGAAGAGATCGAAAAAGGCATAGAACAGAGCATTACCAACAGAAATGAATATCGTACCAGGCCAAAATAAGTGATCAAACTATATTACTAGTGGAAAAAAGAAGAAAACTAAAAGTGGACAAAGACAAAAATGTGTCTAGAGCTCAATAAAACAGTACGAAAATAACTACATAAAGACACCCGGGAGTACAACACGAAGGTGATTATAAAGACTAGAATAAAATAAAAGAAGAAACTATGCATAGGAAGAACTGAAATGGCCAAAATAAAGAACACTAACGGAAGCCTAATACCAATTCAGACAAAAATAGTGAATGTCGAAAATTATTACACGGAACTATATAAACGCAAAAAAGAATCAGACTTTCAAAAACAACAAAAGAGTATCGGGATTATACGATCGGAAGAGATAACAGAAATAACTGTCAATGCAATCAGATTAGAACTTAAAAAATGAAAAAAGGAAATACTACTGGACATGACGGCGTGCTATCAGAGATGCTTTAAGAAAGGAGTACAGTCTTGTTGAAGGAACTGGTCAATCTTTATAATGACTGCCTGGGACAAGAACGTATACCAGAATCGTGGCTGGAAGCAGAAGTCATACTAATACAAACGAAAAGAGTGTTTACAAACTGTTCACGAGAATAATAGCAGACCGAATAACACCAAAAATTGATTTCAATCAACCAACAAAAGAAGCTGGCTTTCGACCTGGCTTCAGCACATTCGACCTAGATCTCTGTTAAAACACTTATAGGAAAAAGCAACGAATATAATCTGGAGCTCTATATGGCATTCATTGATTTTAAGAAAGCCTTCGATACAGTCGAAATTGGGGCAGTCCTAACGCCCTAAGAAGCTGCAGCATATACAGTAGGTACATCATGCAAATAAACAACATATACGTTTCCGCAAAAATGTATGTAAGGCTGATCAACATATCGGATTCTATTCCACTAAAAAGAGGTGTAAGACAGGGACACACTATATCACTCAAACTGTTTATTGCGGCTATGGAAGATATTTTCAAAGAAATGTACTGGTCCAATAAGAGAATCTTAATAGACGGCAAATATCTCAGTCATCTTAGATTTGCGGATGACATGTTCTCATCAGCAATAATATCACAGCGCTCTAGGAAATGGTTACTGAATTAAACTACCAGTTTGCAAAGGCGGGAATGGAAATAAACTCCAAGAATACAAAAATAATGTCAAATACTATAAAATTAAATGACCAACCGTTAGAAACAGTAGACGAATATATTGTGACCGGAATTCATCCTATATTTCGTGGAATCGGCATTCATCCGATATTTCGTGGCGCTATTGAAATTCATAGAATCTCAGCGATTGGTCGAGAAACCTTCTAAAGAATTCCGAGTAGAAATATATAAATAGAGAGAGCTGACGGAAGGATTCGTTCAGTATTTAGTCACAGTTTAGTAAACATCAGGTGTTCACAATAAATAGTAAATACTTGTGTGAACATAAAATTCGTGGAAATAAATTCTAGTGAGTTCGGTTTTTAAATAAATCTAAGGACCCCATGAGTAAATAAAAACATTACAGTTGTGTCAGGTGTTCGGTGTATTTGTGAAACTTTTGACGTGGAAAATAAATAGACTAACAACGTTTAAAGCGGTGAGTTTGGATCAATTGAAAGTGACCAAAAAGGAATAACAGGAGGAAAGGGATTTAGAAATTAGTTGGAATAAAAGTGAATGAATACAACGGCTCCGAGATGCCCTAATAATTGAAAGCATCAATCCCGAAACTTTTGTTTGAAGTTTCTGGTAATGGTGATATGAGTATGCTATTAAAAAAATAGAGGAAATTTTAAAAGAAACCTTACACGATAAATTGCTAGAAAAATCTAAAAACTTGAAAGAGTCGTTAGAACATAAATTAGTGGAAAATTTGAAAAAAAAGCTACATAAATTACAAGAAAATTATGAAACCCTAGAAGACAAGTTACTAGAAAATTATAAAACCCTAGAAGAAAAATTGCTAGAAAACTCTAAAATCTTGAAAGAATCCTTAGAAGCCCAATTACTGGAAAATTGTAAATCCTTAGAAGAAAATTTGAAAAGCATGGTACAGAGAAATTTAGAAATACTGGAAGGGAAAATAATCGAGAATGAAGCTCGGATCGAAGAACAGAAGCAGACGTCAGTCAAATATGGAATGTGCATAGAAGAGTTAAAACAGATAATGGAGGGTGAAATCAACAAAATAAAAGAACAGGTAGCCACAATACAAAGGGGAGAAACTCCACCAAAGACCAAAATCAGTAATAGCCGGAAGAAGTGGATTTGAAAATTGGCCTCGACGGAACAAGACACAAAATGAAACCTCCACAATTTGATGGAAAATTGTCATGGGCGCCAATTCGAGGCTGCAGCAAAACTAAATGGATGGTCGACAGAGGGGATGGTGCGAACCAGTGGGATGAGAATTGCCAGCGATCATTCGACACACTGAAAGGAGCATTGACCAGTGCCCGCATTTTAAGTTACCCTTTGGCAGATGGGAACTTCGTCTTGGATACCGACGCAAGCAATTTCGAAATTAGTGCGGTGCTTTCGCAGGTCCAATGAGGTCATGAGAACGTTACTAAATATTTCAGCAAGCCAGAACGGAATAGGCATTTTTATATTAGAAATTTTTTTGTTGCCGTGCGTCATTTTTTTCGAGCAGTTGTTAGACCATTGGCATGTAAATACAATGGTTTTATGCTCGAAAAAAAATGACAGAAGTTGACGTTTGCCCACTAGAAATTTTCGATTACTATTATTGCCTATTACTTCGTTACTCGCAAGGAACTCTTGGCTGTGGTAATGGGAGTGGAGCATTTCTACAAGTAAAAGATTCCTCCTGAGGACTGATCATGCAGCACTGAAGTGACTCTTGCAGTTAAAAATCCTGAACAAGTAGCAAGGTGGATTGAGAGGTTGCAAGAATTCGACTTCGAGACGGAACATCGCGCTAGAACAAGCCATAAGAATGCTGATGCCTTATCGAGGAGACCATGCCCTGATGATTGAAAACATTGTCAGCGAGCTGAAGAAAAGGGGGCAGTTCTCTCTAGAACTACCGCCGTCGATGACCATTGGCAATCTGAGTAGATCCAGAAAGACCAAAAATTAGATCCAGAAGTATAAGAGGTTATCCAGTGGAAGTAAGAAGACTGCAAATCTATATGGCAACAGATTTCCCGATACTCACCAACGATAAAGTCATACGGCGCTCAGTGGAGTTCCCTCATTCTGGAGAACGGACTTCTGAAGCGCGTGCTAAAAACTACAGAAGAGGGCAAGGACAGAAAATAAAACGTAATCCCCAAAGATAGGACACCGGAGGTTTTGCGAGAACTACATGATCATACAACCGGAGGACATCTGGGAGTGACTAAAACTGTGGGGACGTTAAGAGAACGTTACTATTGCGGAAACTGCCAAGCAGATGTCAAGGATTGGTGCCGGAAATGTACGGTTTGTGCAGCAAGTAATGGGCCTCAGAAGCGTGCAAACGCTACCATGAAGCATTATATGGTGGGCAGTCCATTTGAAAGAATAGCCATTGATGTTGCCGGTCCATTTTCTGAATCTGACTACGGAAATAAGTACATTGTGGTGGTGATTGACTATTTCAGTAAATGCGCAGATGCGTATGCCTTGCCGAATCAAGAAGCCTTGACCATTGCTAATGTTCTTGTCAAGGAATGGATCAGTCGTTTTGGTGTTCCCCTGGAGTTGCACTCAGACCATAGTAGAAATTTCGAGTCTACTCTTTTCCAAGACGTATGCAAACCTTTGAAGATCAATAGAACGGATGAATAGATCGATTAACCGCCATTTGTCAAAGGTAGTTTCTGACCACCAAAGAGACTGGGACCAGTATCTTCACTTGTTTCTAATGGCATATCATTCGTGTGTGCACGAGTCCATGGGTCAGTGTTATAGGACGAGAGTTACGTCGTCCATGCGATTTAAAGTTTGGATCTTCTCCAGGAGAAGAAACTGCAGGTAAAGATTATGTCAGCCAGTTACGTCAAAGGATGAACGACATCCACCAGCGAGTCCGGTCAAATATCGAGAATGCCAGTGCCCGAATGAACGCAGCATATGACATCAAAGCCGAAGGCGGGGAATTCCAAGTTGATGATCTAGTTTATACGAACAGTTTATGGCCCTGTACTCGGATGGGCAGACCGTGGAGCACAACGTGACCAGAGAGGAACCCCAAGACTGGTTTGAGGTGCCCAAATAATATTCCCTGGATCATTGCGTGATTTGAGATTTCCGGATGGCTAGAGGAATAGCCAAGGTGTTTGCAAAGAAGAACGGCCAGTTCCAGAAGTTAAGGTAGCAATGTCCCGGGCTGGGGAAGGTCCTTCACGTGGATACCAAAGAGGTGCCCATAGAATATGTCCTGCCTCATTGTGTGACTCGAGATCTCCGGATGTCTAGAGGAATAGCCAATGTGTTTGCCAAAAAGTATGGCCAGTTCCAGAAGCTAAGGGAGCAAGATCCAGTGGTAGGGAAGGTCCTTCATCTCGAACCAGTGGGTACCATAGACATCTTTTATTTGGTAACGAAAACATTTTCGCAGGTCAAGCCAACATATTGCGATCTTTAGAAGACGGGTAGAATTGAGGATTGTGATGATGGAGAAGAACCTGATGAAATTGGCGGTCCCAAAGATAGATAGTGGGTTGGGGCAGAATTGGAGGTAGTCAGAAGTATGATGGAAACTATCTTTCGATTCAGTGGCATCGACATCCTTGTATGCTGTCTCAATATTCGCAGCGTAGATTCTGAGACCGTCGACTGTTACTTCCACCAAACGTCCCGTTGTCGAAATAGAGAGTCCTGCAAATATCGCCACACCAGGAAGGATTCTGTGACATTCCGGGAAAAAATTGTCTTAAGGAGGGGGCAATGTGACGGGAATTCATCCTATATTTCGTGGAACCGGCATTCATCCGATATTTCGTGTAACCGGCATTCATCCGATATTTCGTGTAACCGGCATTCATCCGATATTTCGCGGAATCGGCATTCATCCGATATTTTCTGGAATCTGAAATGTTTGTCTGGCGACTCGAGGTCGGCGGCTGGCGCTATGGAAGTTAATCGAATCTTATCGGATGGTCGAGAAACCTTCTAGAGAATATCGTTAAGAAAGAAGAAATACGGAGAGCTGACTGAAGTATTTAGTAGTGATGTGGTGTTATTAACATAGCTGCTATTAAACAACTATTATTTACTCGATAACAATAGCAACTGTTATTGTCGACTAAAAATATCAGATAACAGATATACGTTTATTACTGCTTAGCGCTAATCAAACAATAACGTAAACAGTTCTAACCTCAACTGCCTTTTCGAATAGCAATAACAGATCGACCGAAAACTAAACGACTGAAAAAACAGTTGTTCTGTTTCGGCCGATAACGCACACAGCAGTTTTCATACACAACGTTTCTGTTCGCAGTTGTTGAAAATAAAACGTAGGCTGAATACCAAAAGCTGTTACTGATTCGTACTGAACGCGCTAAACGGCCAAGCAGAAAAACATTATTGAAAAATTTAACAGGAGTTTGTCTGATCTTGCAAATGTAATAATAGCGTTCAGATATACTTTCGTTCATCGTTGTCATTGCTGAAATCTTGACAATGTAATTATAAATGAGGGAATTTTAAATATATTATATGTATTAGAAATCATATTAAGGGTTTATATTTTATTATTATTATAATGGTTTATGTTCTTGAAAAAAAATATATTTAAACTGTTTCTAGAATATTAACATATAGTGAATTAGTTCTTTACATTTATATTGACCACGGTATAAAAATGATGTACCAATCTTTAATTAAAAAATAGTGCTAAGTAAGAAGTAAGTAGGTAATTGCAAATGTTTCAAAATCATCATTTCTTTGTTGATTGTTTCAGTCTCCACTTGATGAAATTTCATTGTTAAAATTACTTAAAAACAACAAACACCTGGTTAAATTTTCACTTTTTTATTTATTTTTAATTTGATATGTTTTGCCAAGTCTTACAAAGAAATTACAGATAGGGTAATAAAATAATTAAAGGTGTTGTCTTAATTCTGGGGATTTCTGAGGAAGTGGGTGTGGTGTAGCTCAGGTAAATTATACATTTATAAAACATTGTTGACAACAGATGTGGATAATATAATATTATTTAAAACTGGTTGTTCAGATGTATGATCTGTGGTTCAGATTAAGTAAGGGAGATGAATTGGTGTCAGTTTGAACATTCAAGGATTCCGAGAATTTTGTTTTTGTTCGTTTCCAGGGATTCATGAAGATATAATTTTTTACTTTTGTTTTGTAAATCTAAATTTTTGGATATATTTTGAGGTATATGGTTTTCTGAGTGTTCAGAAAATGTAATTTATTGGGCTGTCATTTTCAAAAGCATTCACGCCATCTTGAATTGAACGATCTTCCAGTGTGACCAATATAGAAGTTGGGGCAACTCCCACAGTTCAACCTGGTGTCACACGAGTTAGAATTTTTGTCACTCTTATCTTTTTTGTTTTTTATATTTCTAGGTAAATTGTTGTTTGTTGTCAAGGCTTTATATATATTCCTGTTCTATAAAACAGATTCCATTGAATGTGAGAGTAGGTTATAATTTAGGTATGGGATTGGGGTCAGTGGGATATATTTCTTTGTACTTTATCAGTAGATAACCACCTTCTATGACGTGAGTTTTCCAATTTTTGAGAAAAGCCTATTGCAAGACAATGACATAGCAACAGTGCCAAACAATCTCTTCCCATAATCCCTTCAATTTGGATAGTTAGATATATTCATTAATATAATTGAGAATTACGCCAGGATTAAATATATAATATTTCCATAACAGCACTACCAAGCATAAAAAATAAAACGTCAGAAGATTGTTTGGTGTATTTTAATTTTTGGTTCTGAATTTGCAGTTTAATATTATTCTTAAAAATACCAAAATTGCAGGAATAAGTCTTACAAATATATTCTATATCGGACTAAATGCGAAGATCTGTATCACATTAGTAGCCAACTGAGACGAATTTTGCACATTTTAGTTTCTTACCAAGAGATGGCGACAGCAATTTTCAGCGTAAACAATATAACTGGTATCTGTTATTTTCAGTTGTTATTTGCAAATAGCAATAACAATAGCAATTGTTATTTAAATTTAGCAGTTTTGCCCATCTCTAGTATTTAGTCACAGTTTAGTAAACATCAGGTGTTCAAAATAAATAGTAAATAGTTGTGTGTACATAAAATTAGTGGAAATAAATTATAGTGAGTTCGACGGTGTTTTTAAATAAATCCAAGAACCCGATGAGTAAATAAAAACATTACAATATATACACATATCTAGGACAGAATATCTCCACGAAGAAAGACAATATGACAGCTGAAATAGCCCGAAGAATAAACATAGCCTGATTTGCCGTTGGCAAAATTAGCTCTATGCATTGGCGGCTCCAGGGGGGCACTAGGGGCACGTATATAACGCATATACATGATTTATTTTTTTGGTCACCAATATATTCTGATGGCCCCCGTTAAATTAGTAGGTAAGCATTTTGGGTTATCACCACCCCGGTAAATTTATATTTTTCTAGATGTTAGGTTCCCTCCGCTAAATTGGTATTACACCCACCTTTTTTGATATTTGTTCATGATTTTGATACTCTGATGGTATTCAGTCTCTCGTCAGTTATTAGAAATACCTACTTTCAATTCACATACTTTACACAAACAACACCGAGGACTTCTTGAAAATCACCTCGTCAAACTAGCACTAGAAACCCTATAGAATCATTACCAATATTTGGAACGAAAATTGATTATATATCATTTCTACCCTTACATGGTTATCTAATTAATTACAAATCTTTTAGTATTATTGCAGTACTTGAAATTGTGTTATTTGAATACGTGCAGGGTATTTGACAATAAATGAGAAAAAGTTTTATATTCTATTTGAAATATAGGTTTATGCTTAAATTCAAATTGATTAGTTTTTATCAGCAATCCAAACTTGTCATACATGTTTAGGCAACCAAGAAGCAGTGGATGATTTAGGATTTACTGAAATATTAAGAAGTGTGCAATGTTAGGTTAAACCCACGTATCGTCTATATATCAGTCACTTAAAGCATCTGACAATCAGCAACTGATCATTTTATTAGCTTTTTTCTTATTTGTTAGGTGGATAAAGAATTGGAAGAAAAAAACAAGTTATTATCAAGCAATCCGTCTTTACTTCAATTGTATAAGGATTTAGTTATGACGGAAGTAGTAACATCAGAAGAATTTTGGGCTCAACATGCTTCTCAGTACACTCAAAAACACAAGCAGCCCCAACAAGATATAGGTAAGTACTTAATATGCTCGCTTAAAAATCTCAAAATAATTTTTTAGGTGTGTCTGGTGCATTTTTGGCTGATATAAAACCTCAGACTGATGGATGCAATGGTTTGAAGTATAATATCACACCAGATATTATTGAATGTATATTTAAAACGTACCCAGCTGTTAAGAAAAAATATATTGACAATGTACCTTCAAAATTAACAGAATCTCAATTTTGGACAAAATTTTTTCAATCTCATTATTTCCATAGGTAAGACAACTTAATGTTTAACCATTTTTGTGGGAATAACACCACAATACTTGAAATTACCGTATATTTCCAAACGTTTCGTGGTTTAGGTCAGACCCAATGACTACGAATGTAAGTGACCTATATATATATATATATAAATATATATATATATATATATATATATATATATATATATATATATATATATATATATACGTATCCAGATATAAAACCGAAGCCCGATATATTCAGCAGGCCACCAGAGGCCCACATGAAGGGATAGTTTTCAAATAATATATTTTGTTGTTTTGGAGTATTTTTAAAAAGTTTAATTGTAATCCCTTTTGAGGGGTAAGATATTAACAAAAATAAAATATTTTTATATGTCATGTACATTCGAGTCCATTCGTCAATATTAACACACATGCGAGGCCTTCTGTATATAAAATATTTTTCAATGTATTACCGAGCCCCGGCAACGTTGCCACGATATGCCTATGGGGTGTCAGTCGTGGCCCGACAGATTGTTTTTATCAGGCAACACTAATTTTGACATTTTACAATTATTTTATTTTGTTTGGTAATGTGATATTTGTTAGTTTATGGCTGGCAATGTAAGATCATCTTGTTAACAAATAATTTATTTTTAACCGACTTCCAAGAAGGAGGAGGTTATCAATTCGTCAACAACTTTTCTTTTATGTATGACGAGCAATTATTCAAAAATGGCTTGGGCAATTTTGATGATTTAAACTACATTTTATTAAGGAACTTTACAGAAAGGTCCCATATAATTGTCTATAACATGAGATTTACGGTTTTCTAGAAAATCAGAAAAAAAAGTAAATAAAGGACTAGAATGAATCTTCACTGTTTTCTCTAAAACTGCTCACGCAATTTGAACATTATAAATTGTATTGTACCATGATATGTTCCACTTGATTCCGTTCATTTTTCTATAACGTAAAACATACCATTTTTCTGAAAATCGGTAAAATATATGCACAAAAACATCATGGTAGATGTGAAATTTTCATCATAAATATCTAGTTTAAATGTCAAGATTAGCTATGAAAGTAAGCCGAACAGGGTGTTTGTAATGATGTTCATTTTGATGCTTTTATGTCAGTTTATTTCAAATACGAAGTTAAGTTACAGTCGCAGAAAATATTCCATTAGCTTATTAAAACGAAAATTTGTTATTCAGGCGACCTCTTCTGTGTGGAATACGGTTGAAGGTGTATGCGTGCGTACACGTTATATTAGGTGGTACATAAGCGGTTGCATAATGATGGTTGAAATATAAGTTGGAATTGAATTGAATACAGGGTGGTTTTAAAAATATTGTATTGGGTGGCACATAAATAGCTGCATATACAAGGTGGTTGAAATAAGAGTGGAGCAAAACTATAGTTATAAAAGCGTTATAGGACGGACGGCTTTAAAAATTATCAGAAGCAGTTGAATATACAGGATGGTTGAAATATAAGGTCGAGTATAATTGCAGTTATACAGGGCGGTTTAAAACAGTTATATAGTTTGGAGCATAAGCAGTTGCTCAGACAAGGTCTTTAAAATAAGGGTAGGGTAAAATTATTGCAATTCAGGGTGTATCAAAAATTTGTTATATAAGCAGTTAGGATATTTGAATACGCATGATGACAGTAATAAAAAATCACTAAAATTGTAATTTATTTTAATAATGTAGGTTGGAGAGGTTCTAAAAAATCACTTATTTTTAGATTACAAGTGCGATTACATTTAACTTAGTGAAGACAAAAATACAAAATATAGCAATCCGCAATATTATGTTAAACGCCAATCAGATGCGCGTGACGTCACGCTTTCACAGACATTATTTTGATATTTTGTATATATTTCAACCTTGTATTCTTGTGGCGATCGTTATTACTTGCGCCAAATATCGGATATTTCGTAGTAAGAAAAACAGTTTTGTGATACCAAAAATACCGAAAATAAGTGTTATATGGAACAGGGATTTATCAAGGCAAATAGTGCAAATTTGTCAAGAATCGACTTGTTGATGTTGGGAGGATTTTTTGCATCCAACAATGACTTTTGTTAGCCGAATGTCGAAATGTGAAAACTTCAATGTAAGTATCGCCTATATTTAATAACTAAGACACAATGTAGAATTCAAATTTCTACAAAAATACGGATTTTATCCGCATTACGCGGTTAGGTATATACAACCTTTTAATATATAATAAAAGAAAGTAGTACTATTATTTTTTTTATTTCAGATCTTCACGACCATCATATGGTGATGACGCTGTGAACTATGAACAGCTTAAGCGCGATGGAAAGATTTGTATAGTGAAGGCTAAAATTTGCCCAGAACATAAGGTACATGCAAAGTTATACACTGTTTCAGTAGTAGTGGACAAAGAAGATGAAGTTGTTATCTATGTACAACATCTGGATTGTCTCCCTTCTAAAGGAGGCTGCAAGCACTAAATAGCATTCCTTATGTGGATCCACAGAAGGCGTGAAAAACCACCCTGTACAGCTTTAGCATGCTACTGGAAGAAACCCAAACTATCCAGGGTTGGAACTAGCCTCATGACAGCAAAGGAAATGTCAAATGGAAGACCTAGCTTACCATCAAATAGTAGTGTTCTTGATAAGTTCTTGGACATAAGAAAAAAAAAAAATTTGATAATTGTCAGCTATTAAAATGTCAGTCTAGTTATATTTGTAATGGTACTCAAAGCTTATCAATGCACCAACTTGTTCTGAAATATAAGGGGAAATCCTGCACAAGATTTTTGGAAACGTTAACACTCTCTACAGAAGTTATTACTAAAATAGAGATCGAGACTAGCGAACAGCATCAAAACCTTCTTTGGTTTGAACTGCGAAATGACAGAATCACAGCATCTAGAGCTTATGAATTTAGTCTGAGTAAAATGAATGATGGAACTCTTGTAGCACTGATAATGGGAGGGAGTGGTCCAGACACACCTGCTATGAAACGTGGTAGAGTATTAGAAAATGAAGTGAGAAAAACTCAGCATTATACTTGGCAAGAAAATTAAGACATGTGGGCTCATGTCTAAACAGTACCCAATGATAGCGGGATCACCAGATGGTATATGTGAAGATGGTATTATTGAAATCAAGTGTCCCACAAGTGCTAAGACATATCAAAATTATGTTAAAAATTAGAAACCTACAGAAAAATTTAAATTTAAATATAGAGATGCAGATACAAATGTATTTGACAGGGCTATAAAAGGGTTACTTTTGTATAGCTGATGAAACTACAGCACAAACAAGAAAGTTATTATTAAGAAATTATATGTGTGACATTTAATGACACATATATGTCTGATTTTCTTAAACTTTTAGTAAGTCTGTGGAAAGAAAAAGTTTATCAAGTGTTGTATCAAAGTACATTGTAATATTTATATAAATAAAATGGACAGATTGTAATTTTGTAGTTTTATTTAATAAGTGAGTCTTGTAAATTTATAAGTGCACATGTAATTATCATAACTCCACCAAGTACTTTTAAAAAAATTATGTTTAGACATACATGGGGCTTTAACATATTAAACTCTCATATACATCTAATTACCCTCTCAACATGAATCCTTAAACTAGCTATCTGCTTGGTTGCTTTTACTTCACTTTTAGACAACTTGGCACCAGTGATAACACTTGGGGGGTCGTACAAGTTCTACACCTTCCATATGTAAGTATTGTTCAACATGTTTGAAATCTCTGTCTGCCATTACACACATACGAGGCTGTAAACACTTGTTAAAATCACATGATTTAATTAAACCTGTATCAGTTGTTCTTCCTCTGTAGCCTGGTGAAATATAATTCATGAAAACATTTGGTGTACAGGATACTAGATACTTGATAGTGTTAGCTTTTTTGTAATCAGACCATGATAGAGCTTGATTGACATTTTTTGAAGGCTTTTGAATTTCAATTTCCAAGCAGTATAGTATATAACTTACATGATGAGATTTGTGTCTGATAGCCATGGGCAATGTCTGTTTTGTCAAATCTTTCTCTAATGAGACCTAAAAAGGTTGCATTACACTGGTTATAATTGGTATATTTTTAAAAAATATTTTACTTGTGTATGTAGGGTGTATAGTAAAATCATCAGCAATCTGTCTAAAGGGAATATGTAGTCTTATTTTTTTAAAAAAAAAGCAATATTAGGTTAATAGCCATTTTTGTATTTTCTTCAATTAAATCCAATAAAAAACAACAGCTTTTAGGAAGACCTATGTAACAACAGGATGTTTGATGCCTCTTCTTCCTTTGCCTCTTCAGATAATTCACTGGAGTCTGAAGTGGTTTCCACCTGAAGAGATTGTATTGATGGTAATGAGTCTTGTTGAGTGACAGATGAATTATCACTGCCAGATTTATCTTCTAAGGTTGTTTTATTAAATAGGCTTGATGTCCTAGATTTTGTTGTACTACAACATTCAATTTTTAATGGAGAAGTAGAAACAAAAGAGCAATAAGGTTTCAAAGGTGATGTCATTAGGCTTCAGTTTGGACTGCTTTACTTCTAAATTTGGGTATTATATGTACTTGTACAGATTTGTCAGCCAATTTTGGGTAGGTACCTTCTAATTTGTGCACAACTAAAAATAAAAAAATAAACTATTAGCAAGTACATATTATTATATAGGTATTATGGTTGTACTATTTTTTGCAACAGACTATCTCATTTACACAAATGGTTTTAAATCAGAACTACCTATAATTTTCTGCAAAAGCTAAGCACACAGTTAAATTATGTTAACTTTATTAAGAGGATTAACATAACACAAAAATGGGAAATCTTTATCCTTGAACCAAACAATTAGTAATTTATTGACAATAATGTGAAAAAAGAATTGGGGACATACCTGAACTTTCTGATGAACTGCAGGTGGTTTTTAAAGATTTTGTAGGAGTCCTTTCCTCTGCTAAACCTTTTTCAATATCTTCAATTAATATTTTCCGCTGTTTTTTATAGCATATGGTTCTGTTGTATTAGAAGCTCTTTTTCTTATGTATGGTGCTCTTTTTCTTATGTACGGTTGGCATTCAAATCTTGTGGGAATACACCCTGATTTCATATGTACTTGTGAAACTGAACCCATCACAAGAGATCGAATATAATTTTCCATATCACTTGGTAACTGGAACAATAATAAAGTTTTTACGTACTCATTTACAGAGACAGTGATATGGAAACAACAAAACAAATGTTATTAACAATCTATTATTAATCGATATTATGTTTATACTTCAAACATTATAAAGGTAAAGTAAATACTTACATCAAACTGGTCTTCGCAGAAATAAATTACCGAATTTCAGGAAACAGCTGATGGGTCATGTCTTACAAGATTTAGCCACGTATTTCTAACTTTTTTTTTCATTGGAACGTTAATAAACAGCTTGTTAGGAGTTTTTACCGAGGTATTATTACATTGAGGAACGGTACACCATCGATACACATTAGCATTCATGATTATAGCAGAAAATAATTAAAATAATGTCTCACAATAAACATGTAATGATTAACATTCAAACTGTCAAAACGAATTATGAAAGCATGACGTCACACGTCACACGACGGCACTACTATATAGCGTTTTGGCGCAAAGTTTAAATTTTATTATTTAAATCGTCAAATTTTCCTTCAAAACCTAATTTTTTTGCAGAAATAAAATATATTTTGGGTAATGTCAATGCGTAAAAACTTCGTGGGGTAGTTTTTCAAAATAAGTCATCATGCCTATTATAGGACGTAGGACGGGGTATAATTATAAGCAGGGGTTAAAAATTTTTTAGAAGCAGTTGGATATACCGGCTGTTTGAAATAAATGGTAGAGTAAAATTATAGTCATAAAATGTGGTTAAAAAAGTAAATTTTGTTATATAGGGTAGACCATGAGCAGTTGCATAAATGGATGAAATAAAATCATAACTTTTACCGGCAAAATAAGGCGAAACCTCTGCTATTAATTGGGGGGGGGGGGCAACTGACAGAATTAAACGGAAAATATTAAACTAAAATTGTTTCTGCAATACATCAAATGAAAGGGCTGATTATGAGGAATGCAGATATATATTTTTCATATTTTTTAAATTAATTGTTTACAAAATAATAACAATTATGTTTTATTTGTATTTTTTAATAATTTGTCTAAAAGATTTAATAATTTATTATTAAAACTTGACATGTTTTTCACTTTATCTTCCAGTCTACACGGCCTAAAATTCAGACAGTAGATTATCAAAGGCTTCCCATAAAGTTTATTAGTAAAATAAAACTCTAATGAGTTTAATGTTAATTTTGGGAGCCAAATTAGAAAACTAAATACATAATTAAATATTTTTATAAAAATCAAGCGAATCACGTAGCAGTTAAAATAAATAGTCTGTGTGTGAAAAATAAAAGTTTTTTTTATAATTTAAAACACTTCCTTTGAAAGATATTAGTGTAAATATAAAAAAATGCACTCATTCCCTGCTTGTGTGAAACTCGAATATTAGAAAAAGATATACTTTGATTCACCTACATTGTATCAAATCTTGAAGATGGTATGGAACCCTTAGTTTGCGAGTCCAACTCGCACTTGACCAAATTATTTACACCAAAATTAGTTTAGGGTGGTTTTTAGGGTCTCTGATCACGAATTCGAAGTCAGATTTGCAAAATTCAAAATGGCCGATCCAAGATCAACCGGTATTCGCCAAAATTGGTATAAAAGGGTTTTTGGGGTTTCTGATTATGATCCCGGAATACAAAATTCAAGATGGCGGGCGAAATTTTCGTCTCGTGGGTTATTTTCATCGTCCATATTGGATCCCCCACCTTAAATTTTGATTTTGATTCGTGATCAACTAACACAAAAAACCCTTGTAAGAAGTTTGCTGAAAAACGGCTGATTTTTTACATTTTCATTCGCCATCTTGGTTGCGCCATTTTGAATTTTACAAATCTGACCTCCGATTCGTGATCAGAGACTCTAAAAGCTGCCCTAAACCAATTTTGGTGTAATTATCAATTATTTTAAAAAATATTTTTTTATGGTTTCTTAGTTACTAAGTACTCTGTAAAAAATGATGTGGCAAAAGATTGGCAAAAAAGGGGTATCACATGATAACCCTTTGTATTTAAACTTGTAGATGTGATATTCACCCCCGCTTAGGGTTGAAAGTGCAGGGTGACTGATACGTGTAAAATGTACTCCCCTGTTAAAATAAATTAATGTGTTTTTTGTCTTATTCTTTTAAACATATTTAGATTGGTACTCTTGAAATGAAAGCCCTGTATATTTTTTTGATTTATTTTTGATTCACAATTATGTAGTTTTAGAAAACTTAAAATAAAGTTCATTTTTCACAACTGCGAAGTCAATTTTTTTCGACTCAAGTTGGGTTAGTTTCTTGAACTCTCAGTTCTCCAAGTTAAATAAAATGCTTCACAAATGGTACCTTTTTTACAACTTTGCCGAAGGAGTTATAAAAGTGTGATTTATTTAAAATTTTCAAAATTCCTTTAGTAGACCCTGGATTAGATCTCACTTTTGGCGCATTTCCTTTTGTTGTAAAGTCACAGTTCCAGGTATTATCTTGATTCGGAAAAATTGGCATCACACGCAAACGGAATTGTAAAAAACTAATTTATTTTAAACTTTCTAGTTCGTACTTCTGGTGCATTCTATTTTACCTGGATAAGTCAGAGTTTTAGACACTATCTTATCTTGAATCGGAAAAACATTGTCTTCACACTCAAACGGAGTTGTACAAAAATGTGAATTATTTTAAGTTTTCTTAAATTAATTCACTAGACCCTGGGATAGTTTCTTCTTCTTAAAAAAAGACGTAGTTCCAGATACTACACTATCTTGAATCGGAAAAATGGCTTCACATGCAAACGCAGTTCTAAAAAGCATAATTTCTGTTAGATTTCTAAATTAAATTTTATTTTACTTCAAGAAGTCTAAGAATAGATTTCTACTTCTAATGAAATTGTTGTTTTCACTAAATCTGCAGAACTAAATAATCTTGAGATTTTGTTTACTTAAATTATAACATTTCTACTTCGGCCTATAATATCATCAGCGGCTGATAGGTTCAGTCACATTCCTTACTGTGATATCATTGAAATGAATACAATCCGAATCTCATATAGTGAGGCAAAATGAAAATTTATGCAACCTACTATTCAGCTGGATTTCCGTCTCAGTCTTATTTATTGCGATTAATGACGGATTAAAGAAGGGATAATTCAAATTTTATAATAATAATTTTATAATATACTAACCGTTTCCCTTGATTTTACACTCTTATGAAATGTACAATTCTGTGCAAAAAGAAATACATTATGAAACATATGGGCTATCATCCCATATAACAACTTTTTCTAATTTGTGAACCACCCAACATAAGAATTAATTAACTAATCCCGAATATATTTCATCCAAACTATGCAACTGCTTATGATCTACGTTATGTAACAATTATTTCTGAAACTTTTTGAGCCGCCTTGTAAAGTATAATTTCTCTATACCCTATATTTTAACCACTCCTTACATGCAAGTTTTTCTAATATTATTTTAAAGAAACTGTATAACTATAATTTTGCTTTTTCCATATACACCACCCACATAGTAGGATGTAACTGTTCATGGTCTACCCTATATAATTTTTTTACACTTTTTGATCCACGCTGTAAAACGTAGTTCTACTCAACTTTTGATTTCAACCACCTTGTATATACAACTACCTATTATAACATTTTTTGTATCACTCTGTAAAATTATAAATTCACCAATCTCCAACATATTTTTCCTAAACTGTAACTACTTATTGACTACCCCATATAACGATTTTAATACATTTGTTTGAACCGCCTTTTATAATTATATCTCTACTTGCTTCTATATCCAAACCAGTCTGTTTATACTGCTGCCAAATAATCACCCATAATAACTTATATGTCTCCACCTTATATTTTAACCCCCCTTATATGCAAGTTTCTCTAACATTGTTCTATTTACACTATTTAACTATAATTTTCCTCCTCCTTATATTTCAACTATTGTATACGCAACTTCTAATAGGCCATGTAGTATAACATTTTTGTATCACCCTGTATAACTTAAATGGATTTATATGCACCAATCCCCAACATATTTCACCCAAACTGCAATTACTTATTGACCACTCAATATAACAATTTTGTTCAACTTTTTTATTGAACCGCCTTGTACTTTCATCTATATTTAAACCATCCTGTTTATACTGCTGCCAATTAGTCAACCTTATTGTTTACCTAATATAGCATATTTTAAATAATTCACTATACCGCTACTCCACCCTATTTTTCCACTATCCTATTTGTGCAACTGATTATGGGCTAAGCCCCTCGAAGTTTTCTTGGACTTCCATCGTCTTAAAACGTTGTGGGATCAATCATTTCAAGACGATGGAAGTCCAAGGAAACTTCGAGGAACGAGTTACATTATCTACCAGCTTCAGACTAACATGGGCTAAGCTATTTCACATTTTTTTCTCATATTTTCCTTTGCCCCAACTCCTCAAATTCTACTCCATAAAACGAATTTTAATTGTTTTACCTACCCTGTATAATTAAAATTATGGGCCACACAATATAACAATTTTGCCCCACCCTTTATACTTAGAATTCTACTCCACCCTATATTTCAACCATCCTATATATAAAACAGCTTGCAGATCATAACACTTCTTTGTGATATTTTTTAAACCCACCTGTATAACTGTAATTATACTCCGATACATATTTCAACCATCCTGTATAAGCAACTTAATTGTGGATATTACTCAATTTTTAACCACCCTATAAACTATAATTCCAATCCATCACATAATTCAACAACACTTTAGAAACAACTGCTTTTCAACCCGTTTCATAACTATCACTCAAGAAGATAATTCAAATATCCTAACTGTTTACATAACACTTTTTTTTCTAAAAAAAAATTATACACCCCGTATAAATGTAATATTTTCTACCCTTATTTATTTATGAGCCAAAAATTATAACATTTTGTTATCCACCCTGTATAAATATAATTTTTCTCCATCCGTTTTTCAACTGCCTGGTCTATACAACTATTTATGGCCTACCCAGTTTAACTCTTCTGAACCACCCCGGATAATTAATTCCACTAACCTCTTATTTCAACCACATTGTATATATGCAGCTGTTTAAGGTCCACCTATCACTTTTATTCAAAAAGATTTTTTAAACCCATGTAAATCTATTCCGCTCTATGTTTCACCTATGCTATATATGGAACACCCTGTACGTTTCATCTATCAGTCGATTTTTTTTTATCGAAACATGTTACATTAGCATATTCCGAATTTTGAATAAAAGCTAAGCTGATGCAAGTATCTAACATTTAGTGAATAATTGTGTTACCCAACATGGTAGAAGTTTTTTCGCTATATTTACCGCTTGTGTCAATGTCGGGACATAAAATCTATACCAGATTTTAAATCAAACCATATATAGACTTTATAAAAAAAAGATTCAGCAAAATCAGTTCTTACGCGATGCCCGAATAAACAATTTAAATTTAAAACATACTCCCGATATAGATTTTAATGCACTATATTATCTTTAAGTTAAGCATTTTTCGACCCTAAGCAATAACTAAAATATGTTTCTAATTACCAAGCATAAAAATCCATTGAGATATTTATTGATTGAATTTTTTTATCCCCGAAACTACCCAATTAACCATAATTTTAGATATTTGAGTTTAGTAATATTCACTTAATGCAATGAAAGACTACGCTATAAAATAAAAACAAAATACAAAAATTTATTCATTTTTAAATTACCAAATACCACGTAAACACCATTAATAATAATGCCGTGAAAAGACAAAGAAATATCTCACGCTCATACGTTCTCTTTCTGTTGCACTGAAACAGCGGTTTGAATGACATGAGATGGCAGTCGCCCTTCCTTCCTTTGTATTTAGTTCAATATCTGATATGAATACCAAACGATCGAGGTCTCAACAACATTGTTGCCATGCTTAGGGACTCAGAATTGGCAATAACCCTATAAAATCAGTCCATATACGGAGGCCTCGCATAGTTAATGTAAGGTATATATAGAACGACTGACGCGACCCCTAGTTTAAGTTTTGATGAACCAAAAACCGTATAAGTCGCGATCACTTATGAGCCCAAAAAAAAAATATGGTTTATGGTTTTATGGAACTAAGAATGGAAAGACAATCTCAAATACAAGCTTTAGAAAAACGAGGCCCGATTTCGGGCCTCGTAAGTGCAACGCGGGCTTCGTTTAGTATCTTGCACATGTATAAGCGGGACTCTTATGTGATGAATATAGGTCTATATATATATATATATATATATATATATATATATATATATATATATATATATATATATATGTTTCAGGTGGTTTCCGGGAATTCATCCGCGTAGTTGATAACTGATCCCTGCCGGGATCGATGGTAAAATGACGACGTTTCGGCATAGTCACATCTGCCCTCTTCAGGTCGGTTCGCATAATTCTCGTAGCCTTCTGCTTTCGCTTCTAGTTACTCGAATACTAAGATTTTCAGAAGCGCTCGCGCTGTTATATAGTAGCGGCTCGGCGCCTATTGGTTGGCACCGTGAACGGCTGCGTGTGATTGGCCCTGGGCGCTCAGTGGGCACGCCTCCCGCCTGCTGATTTGTTATTTCCGGTTGAGTTGTTATTGGACGGGTCCGGGCCGGTACGGTATTTAATAGAATTTTCCAAAAATTTGATAAGTTCTGCATTTCATTGCGTGCGTTTAGACTGTGAGGTCTCTTCGCTATTTCAATTGCCTCTCTTACGAGCCTTGATTTCGGGTGTTCTATATTTGCCAGTACTCTGGTGTTCTCAAAGTCTATTCGGTGTGACATCGTGGTGACGTGTTCCGCAATGGATGTTGTTTTTTCCTGCTTTCTCACAGCGTTCTGGTGTTCATTACGTCTAGCTTGAATTCTTCTATTAGTTTGCCCCACATAGGTTTTATGACAATCTGCACATGGAATATCGTACACTCCCTGTTGTTCTAAAGGGATCCTCGTCTTCGGAGTCCTCAACACCGTGCTTATTTTTCTGTCTGTATTGAAAATAGTGTCGATATTGTGTCTCCGTAGAATTCTTGCAATACTGTCTGTGGTCCCCTTGACATACGGTAAATAAGCGTTGGTTATTGGTATCTCATGCTCCTCGTCTGTTTGTCTCGGTTTTGACTTTAGGGCTCTTTGTATATTTCGGTCTGTAAATCCGTTTTGTCTCAGAGCTGTTTTTAAACTGTCCATTTTCTGTTTGATGTTATCCTGGTCAGCTAGTCTTTGTGATCTGGTTACTAAAGTCTTGACGACGGGTTGTAGTTGGGCTGGGTTTTGATGAGAATTAGCATGAAGGTATCTGTTGGTGTGAGTTGCTTTCCTATATACTGTATGGCCAAGGGTTCCATCTTCCTTCCTATTTATGAGAACGTCAAGGAACGGCAGTTGATTGTTGGCTTCAACCTCCATGGTAAATTTTATTTTGTGATGGATGCCATTAAGGTGGTCTAAAAAAGTATTGAGGTGTTCCCTCCCATGAGGCCAAATCACAAATGTATCATTTACATATCGCAACCATAAACTGGGTTTAAGAGTTGTTGTTCTTAGTGCCAACTCCTCAAAGTTCTCCATAAAAAGGTTCGCTATAACTGGTGAGAGTGGCGATCCCATTGGAGCTCCTTCCACTTGTTTGTATCGTTGGTTCTCGTAACACAAAATAGGTGTTCATCAGACAGTGCCTTGTTAAGTCTACAAGGTGTTGAGGTGGTTTGTATTTTTCTATTATGATATCCAGGCTTCGTCGATAGGGTTTGGTGTGAAAAGGGACACTACCTACGTCAAAACTTACAAGAAGACACTCTGTTGTAAGACCGTTTTTCAAGTATTTCGATGAAATGTGTCGAATTTTGTACATATGAGTCTGCCCCCTCTGCAAACGGTTGAAGTTGTTGGTGGCTAGGTATTAGGGCTAGCTGTTTGGTTGGGGATCCACTTGACTTACTATTGGCCTCAAAGGTGCACCTTTCTTTATGTAACTTATTGGCAACCCATAAAGAATTTTCGGAGATCTCTATGACTTTTCACGCGGAATGAGTTGGCAGTTGGAGATTTTTTGTCGATCCTACTTGCTTGGATTTTGGCCTTGGTTGTTTTACCCAAATAAGTTGATTGAGGTCAGTATATTTTTGTTTATATGCTGGATCTTGTCGCATGTTTTGAATTTTGTTTGAATATCCGCTGTTCTAAATTACAGTCGCATTTTCTTTATCCAGCATGTAAAAATCACAATGTCCTTGTTGAGGCGAAGTTGTTTCAAGGCCTCATTTTCTTCTATAGATAGGTTCCTTTTGGGTGGTTTAGACTTTCTTAGAACATGTGTTCGCATCTAATTTTGAAACTACTGTTTCCACGCCACATATTATGCTCTCTGTTGGTATGTGAGAGGGAGCAATAGCGTAATTGAATCCCTTAGCCAACACGCCAATCGAGGAAGAGTTCATTTGGACCGAAGATAAGTTATAAACGGTTTTATTTGTTTCCAATTGCCGTGAGGTTAGACTGTGACCGTTGTTTTCCGAGAAAAATTCGTTTTTGGGCTTCTGTTGGAGCTTCAATTTGTTAAATTTTACCTGTTGTTGCATTGTTGTCAACTCTGCATTCGTTTCAGCCCTAAATTCGCTAATATCATCGAATTTATCCCATATTATTGGGTGGAGTGTATTGCTTACCTGTATGTGGATATCTAGGAGTTTAGTATTAAGAACATCCAAATCTCTTCTGACATCACGTATGGCTTCCCTAAGTCGGGCACAACTAGCTTTCCATAAGATATTCTTTGTTTTTCTGTTGTTCTTCCCAGAACTTTACCGTCATGTTTTTCGGAATAACTCCTTCATCGTGGCATCGTTGTAAAAAATGTAGATCGCACAAAAGTTTGCTTCTTTTCACGCGTAATTTCTCAAATGTTTTACACAAATGAAAAGTATTCTCCCCGTAGAGATTCACTATATTTGTTTTTAAGTTTTCGCGGGCACTAAATGTTTCAGGTGGTTTCCGGGAATTCATCCACGTAGTTGATAACTGATCCCTGCCGGGATCGATGGCAAAATGACGACGTTTCGGCAGAGTCACATCTGCCCTCTTCAGGTCGGTTCGCATAATTCTCGTAGCCTTCTGCTTTCGCTTCTAGTTACTCGAATACTAAGATTTTCAGAAGCGCTCGCGCTGTTATATAGTCGCGGCTCGGCGCCTATTGGTTGGCACCGTGAACGGCTGCGTGTGATTGGCCCTGGGCGCTCAGTGGGCACGCCTCCCGCCTGCTGATTTGTTATTTCCGGTTGAGTTGTTATTGGACGGGTCCGGGCCGGTAGGGCGTTTAATAGAATTTTCCAACAATTCGATAAGTTCTGAATTTCATTGCGTGCGATTAGAATGTGAGGTCTCTTCGCTATTTTAATTGCCTCTCTTACGAGTCTTGATTTCGGGTGTTCTATATTTGCCAGTACTTTCCCTTTAGAACAACAGGGAGGGTACGAGATTCCATGTGCAGACTATCATAAAACCTATGTGAGGCAAACTAATAGAAGAATTCAAGCTAGACGTAATGAACACCAGAACGCTGTGAGAAAGCAGGAAAAAACAACATCCATTGCGGAACACGCCACCACGATGTCACACCGAATAGACTTTGAGAACACCAGAGTACTGGCAAATATAGAACACCCGAAATCAAGACTCGTAAGGGAGGCAATTGAACTAGCGAAGAGACCTCACAGTCTAAACGCACGCAATAAAATTCAGAACTTATCGAATTCTTGGAAAATTCTATTAAACAGCGTAGGACAAATACAGCGACAATTATTATAATGGAAAATATTGTCACGTAGGTGAACCAAGAAATTTTCTTTTTGACGAATGGCTGATTTATTAATTCGTCTAGGTCTTTTGAATAGAGTTTGTGGTTTGCGACGTTTAACTCCTCGAAATTCAATTCATGGAGTTTCAAAGGTTTGAGTTCGGGAACGACAATTTTTTCTGGTATGGTATCGTAGCAGTTGAAAGGGATAAGAACTGGTTGATAGTTGTCAAGGGTGTTGCTGCTTTTTGTGGCTTCTGCTTCGATTTTGGTTATCCCAATGAAGGCACTGCAATCTTTCTGAAGTTTTAATAAAGAGTTAATATTGAGTGTCAAGGGTTTTGTATTGATGTCGGTACAGGTGATGGTAATACTGAGAGGCTCGGTAACCATAATTAACCACACGTTGGTTTCGAGTTTTTGAACGTGGTACCCTTGAGCAGAAATCACGGCACTGTGACAATTGTCCGGCACTTTTTTAAAATTTCTTAAAAGTGGGCCTCGCACAAAGTATTTGTGTCTATCGGATACGCATAGAGTTCGGAACACAATTTATTTTGATTGTTCAACTGTTTGCACGCACTAAGGTCTTTTATCGGAATATACAGTAAGGAATCGTCGTTTTTTGCTATATATTTATGAGTGAATGAAAGTACATGGTATAACCAGTTCTATCATCATATATGGGGATTGGGTATAAGCGGAGAGCAGTGAATGATTGCTGCTCAATAACAGGAATTCTGAGTATAAATACAAGGTCGGAATCTGTTTGAAAATCTTCTAATTCTGCAATTTCTTAGTATCGTGCAATACTTGAATATTTGACAGGCAAAGGTAAATTATTTTTCACGAGTTCTGTGATATTTCCTGTAAGGCGGCAATGAAATGTTCGGGAGTTAAAATTGAAGTTTGGATAATTTTATGGTTATGGAATTAAGAACATCATTTAAGTTGTCTTCTAGAAAGAGATAATTTTCCATTAGTTTTTCCGTCATTTCTAGAAATGAAAGTTTTGTTTCCACGTACGCCATTTTGTCGTTTACTTTACGATACATATTTTCCATTTTTCGAATATTTTCGTTAATTATTTTCTCGTCGATTTGAATGTGTTGGATAGTCTCGTTAAAGTTCTTTATAACTGAGGTGGTTACACTGCTTTGGTTTTTCAAAAGGTTTTCGATCTGCAGTTGTCCTTTGTTTAAACTATTTATACTGTTGGTGAAGTACTTGCCGTCGGCGGCGTCTAAGTTACCAGTTATGGCTTTGAAAATTGATCCGGCGCCATCGATTAGTCCACGTTTGTACCTTCGAGTGTCCATGTGGATTTCAGTGAATTTGTTTTTGACAGAGTTTGAGATTTGGTTAAGTAAGTTGATGTGTGATTGAACGTCAGCACGGAATACGTTGGTTGGGTGGGCATTAGTTTTTACTGATAAAGTTAGTGCATCGAGAATTTGTCGTTGGTAGCGAAAGCTTGTTCTAGAGCGGAGAGATTTCTATGAACTAGAAGAGTCCATTTGTGATTTGACACGGCTCTACGTGATTCTTCATGATAATAAATCCCTATGGTGTTATTGATTGTCTTCATTTCAAATTGGGATGCTGCCGATCCGAACAGCAGGATGATCCTGTAAAGAAATCAGTCTTCTGTGAAAGGTTTCATACGGTCAAAGTTTACTTTGGTTTTTTGGTTAGTACTAGAATTTAGTAAAGTAGCTGAGTTTGTATGTAGTTCTACTATTTAAAAGTGTCCATTAAATTTGTTTGGTAGTTTATCTTTGAACTGAGATTCGCGTACGTAACCTTGTCACCTACTTGATAATTTGGGGTTTTGTCCGAAACATGTTTATCGAATCGAATTTTGGCTTTCTGTTTTTGGTTATCGGTTCTTTCGCGTGCCATTTTGTAATACTGTGAAATACGATTATTTAAGTCTCTGATGTATTTAGTAATCAAGTTCTTTTCGTTATAGAGAGGTGGTCGGCTAGACATGTGCCCGAAAACGAGTTCATAGGGTGTGAACCCATGAGTTTTGTTAGCGGAGTTGTTGTAAGTAATAATTGCGTATGGCAAAATATTGAAGGGGTGTTCGTCAGGGTGTTCGGCTTCATGAATACGGATCATATCTAACAAAGTTGAATGAAAACGCTCTAATGATTGGGGGTGTCCTACACTAGAATAAGAAAGTTTAAAATATCGAACAATTTGCAAAGGTCTTTGAGGAGTGCATTCTCGAATTCACAACCGTAGTCGCAGTGTATTCTCAGAGGCGTTCCGAAGTGTTGGAAAAACACCAAGAGTGTATTAAAGACAGGTAGGCCTGGGAATATTTAGTTAATTCGTATCGGATAGATAGATAGAATGTCGATATTTATCCTTTCAAAAGGGGTTCTTGGAGTTTCGGTTACTACTAAGGGATTGTCAAGGTTTTTTCGGAAAGCTTTAGTTGTCTGACAGATTTGACAGTTTATAATGAAGTTTTCTACGTCTTTTGTAATACCTTGCCAGTTATACTTTTCTTTAATTCGTCTAATAGTTTCGCTGATCCCTCTGTGTATGTTGTTTTACCGTTATGGAATTGATCTAGTATTATTGGCACTTGATCTCTTCCTACTGTTTTTGTTATGTTCTGACAGACTTTCCACTTTATGTCTGTTTCTGCGAATATAAACGAAAGCATTTCGAGTATAGGTAGGTCTAAGTTATTTTCAACTCAGTATAGTTCAGAGTCCGTTAGAAGGTCTTTGCTCTTGTAAATTGAGGTAAATAATACCTCGTTCACAGTGTCGAAATCAGTCGGTAGGGGAATTATGTAATATCGTCTTTTTCGAACGCTTTTACTATTGAAAATATTGATTTTGAATTGCTCGAAGTCGGCGTCTCTTCGAAGATATCCTCAAGAATTTGGTTATGAAAATCTTTTAAATTGCCGGATTGAAAGAAAACTAGATATTTTTGTTTTCTCTATCAAGAAGTTGACGGTTGGAGTACTGAATTTTACTATAGTCGATAAGTGAGACGGTCGTATACAGTTCTACGAATGT
This sequence comes from Octodonta nipae, assembly GCA_034190945.1. NCBI lineage: Eukaryota > Metazoa > Arthropoda > Insecta > Coleoptera > Chrysomelidae > Octodonta > Octodonta nipae. The sequence continues at coordinate 51,608,601 of CM067219.1, forward strand.
CCGAAATTCTGTAAAAATTGAGTTGTCCTCGTCGTCGGTTTCAAGTTGTTCTGTATCACTGTCTTCGTTTTCGGGAGTTATCGTGAAGTGTTGGAGTTTGGTGTTTGATTGGAAAGTCATACATTTATCAAAACGGTTGATTCGAATGCGTGAAAGGGCGTCTGCGTTCTTATTTACTTTTCCCGGTTTGTACATAATTTCATAATCGTACTCCTCGAGTTTGAGGCGCCATCTGGCAAGTCGACTACCTGGAACTTTAATAGAAAAGAGCCCCGTTAACGGGCGGTGATCGGTCAGAAGTTTAAACTTTCGTCCAAAAATTATTGGCCTGAAGTGTTTAACGGCCCAAACAATAGTCAGCAGTTCACGCTCTATAGTGGAGTATCGAGTCTCAGCTTTGCAGAGGGTCCTAGATGCGTATCCTATTGGCAGATCTTTGCTTATTGGTCTCTGTGAAAGCACAGTGCCGATTGCAAATGCCTAGCGTCAGTTGTCAAAATAAAGGGCTCATTGAAGTCGGGATTAATTAAAATTGGTGTCGACGTGAGGGCTTGCTTTAATTCATTGAAAGAATTAACGCATTCAGAACTGAAATAAAATGAAACATGTTTTTGGAGCAATTTTGTTAGTGATTTTGAAATTTTAGCAAAATTGGGTATGAATCGACGATAATACCCGGCTAATCCCAGAGAGGATTTGATATCTTTTTGATTTTGGGGCTGAGGAAATTTCAATATACATTCTACATTTGATGGATTCGGTAATCAGATGTCGGAGATAGGCAACTTCTTTGCGAAGAAATTCGCACTTGTCGGGTTGGATTTTGAGGTTTGCCTTTCGTAGGCATTTAAAAACACCAGTAAGACGAGACAAATGTTCGTTGATAGTGGGAGAGTATACGATTATGTCGTCCATATAGACGAGACAACTTTCGTTTTGAATTCCTAAAAGAATGTTGTCCATAACCCTCTGGAATGTTGAAGGGGCATTCTTTAGACCAAAGGGCATCCTTACGAATTCGTAGTGCCCATTCTCAACGGTAAACGCGGTTTTGGAAATGTCTTTTGGGTCAATCTCAATCTGATGGAATCCTGAGGCGAGGTCGAGTGTTGTGAAATATTGGCATTTGCCAAGTTGATCTACTATCCGATCCGAAATGTTAGGGAGAAGATATTTTTCATTGACCGTTAGTTCGTTGAGTTTTCGATAGTCAACTACAACGCGCCATTTTTGCTTTCCTGAAGCGTCCAGTTTTTTCGGTACTACCCATACAGGGAAGGACCAGGGCGAGTTTGAATGGCGTATAATACCTTCGTCTAGCATTTTCGTTACCTGGTATTTAACTTCCTCTTTATGTATCTGAGGGTAGCGATAAGATTTCGTGAAAACTGGTCTAGAGTTGTTAGTTTCGATGGTATGTTTAATTTCGTTGGTGAATGACAGATTGTCTCCTTCGAGATAAAATATGTCAGAGTAGTCAAGACATAGTTGCGATATTAAGTCGGATTCTTCTTCATTTAAGTGGTCAAGTCGAAGTTGATTGAAAATTTGCTCTTGTCGTTCTAGTATGTTCTTGTCTGTTGTTTGGGTTTGTGAAATAGAATTCACACTAAACTGTTGTAAAGGCTCAAGTTTAATGTCAGTGAAATTTATAGTTTTAGGGATGGCATTTGCATTCGACTTTTACTAGAGCATTCGGAAGATGGACTTTTTCAATTTCTATGCCTGTTAATAAGGCGTCTGTATCTCTAAGCAAGTAAGTTTACATATTTGCTCTGTACGTACGTGGTTGAATAGAAATTGTGTTACATGAAAATTTTTTGGGGATGTCTATACTGATTAAATCGTCTGTTACTTTATACAATGGAAGTGTTTTGAAATTGGTTACTAGTTGCTTCTTTTCGAAATCAACGATGCAATTATAATGTTCCAGGAAATCGGAACCTAACAATCCATCGAACTCGATATCGATATTGCAAATGTAAACCTTATGAGGATCATTGATATTAAACGGGACGAGAGTCGATTCGTTGATATGAATTTTCTCGTTAGTTATTCCCTGAATGACGACATTTTCTTGGAGCCTTTCCTTGAAGCGTTTGCAAGTTTCTGGCTTAAAAATAGAGAGTCCTGCACCGGTGTCCACAAGAAGTTTGTAGGTGTTGGATGCATCGGTAATGTAATACAAGTTCTTAGAGTTTACGGACAAGAGGGGTCTTACAGAAATCTCTGTTCGGGTGATGTTCAGATTGGGGTCGCGGTTGTCTAAATTCAAGGTTTGAATGTGTGATTGAAGGTTTGACATGTCTGGGGGTTCTGTTTGAGGGGTAGTGCCCTGAAAATTTGTCGGAGAAATTTCGTCGTAGTTTTCACAGTAATTTTCGCTCTCGAAGTCTGTTCTAAAGTAATCGTTAAAGTCATTCTGGGAATTGTCGTAGGAACAATAATCGTTATAGTCGAAATCTGTGTATTGGTACTGGTTGTGTGTTGGATTCGAATAAGTCTGTTCACTTCTATGATTTTCGAACTCATGATTATTTAGGTGATGAGTACGTTGTTGGCGGTAAAAATTAGGGTTCGGTTTAAATTGGCCCGTATTTGGGGGTTGATTACTTGTTGATGGGCGTTGTTGCTGGAAACTCCTATTGGGTTCAAAGTTTGTGTGACGGGGTTGTTGATAATTTTGTTGATTTGAATTTTGGGCGAATGGATTAGGGCGAGGTCTTTGAAAGTTTTGTCCAAAATCTTGATTTTGTCCAAAGCTTTGGTTCTCTTAGAATTGCCTCGATCTAGTGATGCATTCCTTAACTGAATGGCCCATTCTCTTACAGAATGTACATTGCTTTGGAGGTGGCAATTGATTGGGTCTTCTGAAGGTCGGAGTTGTATTTTTGAAGTTAGAAAATTTTTGGGTTTTGAGATGGTATAATTGAATTTCTCTTTTAATTCAAGAGATCGCGGTTAAGATATCTCTTGGGTCACTTGCTCGAATTAACTGTCCCATTTTTGGCTCTAGGCCTGTACGCAGGCTGTTTAGTGCCATAGGTTCAATGAGATCTATTTGGGCTTGTTTTTCCTTGGAAGTTATATTTTGTTTTGTGATTGCGGCCAACATTTTTGCCTGGTGGGTCTGAATTCTGGTTGAGAAAGTTAAGGGTGATTCGTCTGGTAATTGTTTCATTCGTTGGAGATCCTGAATGAGTGCCGATAGGTCTCGAGGGTCTCCAAAGTGGTTTTCGAGAAGAGTAATGATTTCAGTTAACAGGCTGGGGTTTCGTGAATTTACTAATTCCGCTCCCCTGCCACGGAGTTTATTTTTTAATGTGGAGTATAAGTAAGACCTGTTGGTTATCGGTCGCCATACTGTGGGCGGTGTTACATGACGTGATAAAAGTATTTAAAAAGATGGGGTTACCGTCGTACTCCGGCACTATCGCAAAAATCTCGGAAATTTTATAGGGCTCTACGGTTGGAGTGGCTGCACACCTTGCCTTGTAGTAGTCATATTGTTTAAAAATCAAGTATTTGCACAATATTAAGAGTCGAAATAAGATTATATTGTTAAATTGACAATGGTAAAACTTATAAATACATATGAAAATAGATAAATATTAAAATAATTAGATCAGGTTATTATAAGTTATCGTTCAAAATAATGGTATAAATTTAATATGTAATTATCAATATGTACCTAAATTGGTCAAAAATATTTCTTACCTTGCACTTTTACTCAAAATAAATGAACAATATTTTAAAGGTGGTGATGTAATATGTTTAAAATCTTTAAGGAATATTATTGGATGTATCTTTGATGACAAAAATGGTGATTAAGTGTATCAATAAAATAAAATAATAATAACGTAATATTATAATTCCTGGCATGGACTGTTCTGTAAGTTAACTGCACTGGTTAGCCGTTGCGTGTTCCTGGTGCTAGCACGCTTCTAGTTGTGTCTCCAGAAAAAGGTTGATTGTCCCACGAAGGTTTGGAAACCACCACGACTAGTTAGAATTCTCGTGTTCTAGTCGTTTTGGAACAATCCTACTGACTGCGCCAATTTTATATCTTCACAAACACAAATGCTTTTTTAAAAAAATATTTTTATTTAAAACACGAATTAAATATTTTTACTTGAAAGTTACGTTAAACAATATAAATGAAATAAATGAAAGCGATACACTTAATGACGCTCACAGCCATCGCATGTGCATTTATAAGCTACGTGTTGCATTGTCAACAGTCAGCAGTTTTACACGTGCGATGGGCATTTGCGTATTTCCTGGGAATTGCTATATCGTGTAATATGACACCATGTGAACGACTCATTTGACCGGTTACACGGTGTTGTCATATTAATATTGTAAGTATTGTTTACGACGTATATAACATATATATATATATATATATATAATATATATATATATATATATATAACATATATATTTACATCCAACTATCCTCAAAGCCTCAATGCCCATGATAGAATATTTCCAACATTCCAAGCACAAAGCGTCCTCCCATATTACACAAAAACCCAACGTCCTTGTGTAATATATTTTAGCGGTTCTATCAACTTGAAAGCGTCTTGCGGTGTTGCCGATTAAGGAACACATTAAATGGTAATTGTTTTCTTGACAAATTTAAAATTTATGATTCCTCAATATTGGTATGTCAGACGTCTCTGCCGGTTGCGCGGTTACAATTATATAATCATTAATATTTGTAATTAAATATATGTCCGTGATCTTTCTTTTAAATTCATTTTAACACTTTAAATATTTTTTAATTATAGAATTAAATGATTTTTTTTTCAAACTCATCATGTAATACATCAAATGGAAGGGCTCATTCTGAGTAACACAAATATATTTTTTTCATATTTTAAAAATAATTTATTTAAGAGATATTAACAAAAATATACGAAAAATACACATTATCTCGAAACTATAAAAAAATTACACATATAGGGTCTCAGGAAAAATAAGCAGAAACCTCTTATACTAATTTTGGGGGCAAATTACAGAATTAAATAGAAAACATAAAATTAAAATTGTTTCTAACGTATCATGTAATATAATCCAATCAAATGCTTCGTTATGACGAATACAAATATATTTTTTTCTAAATTTTTAAAATGAATTGTTTAAATGATATTAACAAAATAATTTAAAAAAATACACATTCCCACCTTATCTCCAAAACTTTAGGACGTAAAATTTTGAAAAAAATAGAGATATAGGGATAACCTCAATTATAGAGGAGCAATAAGGAGAAACCCCTAATATTAATGTTGGGAGACAAATTACAGAATTAAATGGAAAACATAAAACTAAAGTTGTTTCTGATGCATCATGTAATATATAAAATCGAGGGGCTCATATGATGAATTCAAAAATATTTTTTTCATATTTTGAAACAAATTCTTTAAAAGATATCAACAAAAATATAAAGAATTTTACCCATTCGCCCACCCCCTTATCTCTGAAACTGTAAGACGTAAAATTTTGATAAAAATTAAAGATATAGGGCATGACATGAACTTTACAGAAAAAATAAGAAGAAACCATTAATACTAATTTTGGGGAGCAAATTTCAGAATTAAATGGAAAATATAGAATTAAAATTGTTTCTAACGCATCATGTAATATATCAAATCAAAGGGCTCATTATAGCGAATACAAATATATATTTTTTATTTTTAGAATAAATTGTTTAAAAAATAACAACAAAAATATAAAAAATTATCTATTTCCTCCTTTTTTTTTGAAACTATACTACCTAAAATGGTGAAAAAAATTAGGCGTATATGGCCTCACTTAAGATTTACAGGCAAAATAATATATTAATTATATCAGATGGAAGGGCTTATTATGAAGGATACAATTATATTTTTTCCATATTTTTTAAAATCAATTGTTTAAAAGATATTAAGAAAAATATAATAAAATTATCCATTCCCCCCTTTATTTTCGAAACTATACGACGAATTTTGAATATAATTAGGGGTATAGGTTCTCACTTGAACTTTATAGGAAAATTAAATAGAAAACTCTAATATTAATTTTGGGGGTCAAATTAAAGAATACATGTATAATATAAATGTAATTACGAATAGTTAGTTTTACAAAATAAAAGAAATCCTGTCAAGATGTTAAAACATACCTACCTATGACTTATCATAAGTCAGTTATTTTTTGACGAATACAAAGGCGCGACTTTCGTTTTACTCAGAAATATTGAGCATTTCACCATGTTTCTCATAAAGAAATTACAAGCATGTTTTATAGTTCGCCAAAGTTTAGATACGTCCGCCGTTTTGTTCTTAAAACTGAATTTTAAAATATGAAGTGTGGTCTCTGACCCTATCAAATGTCTCTCAAACGAGATACATAAATAAGAAAGTTATAATGTGAAATTTTTATTTGTCATTAATTAATATTAATAACGTTACTAACGTCTTCCCGCGGAAATAAACGTATATTTGCAAATTAATCAACACTGCTTCTTGAAAAACCTTAACATATATCTAAATGTAAAATATTCGTCTTAGACTCTGATGTTACCGTTCAAGAAGAGAAGTTGTTTGTGTGCAATGAATGTTGCCATTTTTACGAACGCTTTGAAATCGAGTAAGTGGTAAAAGAAAAAATATGAATGTACAAAATTTCATATACGGCAAATCCCCTTCGCGGGCAACTGGTTGAACCAATAATATACGGAGATTTGAATATACTACACACTCCACTATCTCTAGAGCGCCCAACAGAATTTTTATAGAATGCTTCATTATGTTATATCCGTCATAAACCACACTTAGAATATTTACATCATAGCAACAATATAATAATCATTTCTTATAAATATCGTATTACATCTCATATTTCACGATATAGCAATTCCACGGTCAACGATCGGCTTCCTCGCACGTGTAATCTGCTGATGCTTAGTTTGCAAAACCAAGATTATAAATTCACAGCGTCATTAAGTGTTTTAATTTCATTAAGTTCTATTTTATTCAATATTGATATTTTTAAGTTTTAATTTTGTAATTCAAATAAATTTTTTTAAAAAAAGTTAATTGTGTTAGTAATAATATAACAATGGACGAATTCTCACTCGTCGTGGTGGTTTCTAAACCTTTATGGGAGCCTTCGAGCTGGAGACACAAATGCGAGTAAATCAGCACCAGGAACAAGCCAGTGCGGTCCTCACAGAACAGTCCATGCCGACATTTATACTGTAAGAATCACGTTTAATTTACACTTAATCACTATTTTTATTTTATTTTTGATCGAACATTTCTATCATCAAAGACAATTTATTTTAGCATATTTATTTATTTTTGCACTGATTTATTGATTTTTAATTTCCTTTTTAACTAATTTACCTTTCCTCTACAGTATATATTATTAAAATATTTCGCAATATATTAACAAGGTTTTAAACATTATTCTCAACAAATTATTTTTATCCCTTTTCGGTAACATTTTTTACACTTTAATCTGATAGTAGAATTCTCATTCTGCTATTGCTATTGCTTTTGTATTGTTGAATTTTATAATATTGTGCAATAACCGTATTCTAAATACAAAATGGCAACGACTAGACAAGGTGCCACAACCCCAACGATAGAACCTTACAAAATTTCAGATATTTGCGATTATTCCTGAATACGACGGGAATCCCATTTTCCTTAACACTGTCATTAGCTCTTGCGCAACAGCACACAACATGGCTGTTGTTAATCAAATAGCCTTATTAATGCTTCACATAAAAAGTTGAGAGGCCGGGCCGCCGAACTTGTAAATTCCCGGAACCCATCAACTTGGGACGACATCAAAACGCTTCTTGAAACACACTTTGGTGATTTACGCTATTTGTCTGCATTAATTCAAGATCTTCAGAGAATGCGGCAAGTTCCCAATTAGTCCCCATTAACTTCCGCGGCCCGCCTTTAAACACAGGAAGCCAAAATGCACGCGGCCGTCAATAAACAAAACATAACTACAAAAGAAAAAGACGGAAAAAATTCTCTCATTGACTCTATGGCTCTGAACAGCCTTTTAACAGGTCTTGAGCCAAAAATAGGGCAAATTATACGTGCCAGCAACCCTGACAACATTATAACAGCTATTTCTAGAATAAAACGGGAGATACAACTGTGTCACTTAGAAAACCAAAAGTTACTAGTGACACGTAACTTTTATTAAGTAATGCTCGTTTTGCAAAGGGACAGGGCATTCGTTTAACGAATGCTTAACTAGACAAAGGCAACAACAGCTAAACTCGAATTTTAACAATAATAATTTCCAACAATTTCGACCTAATCAATTTTCTCAGCCACCAAATGAGACCCAACTTTGACCAGAATAGACAACAATTTCAACAAAATCGACCCTCAACCAGCGGTCAAACTCAAGGTCCTAACAGCTTTCGACCCAATCCAAACTTTTTCACAAATCAGCAACAAAGGGCCCATCATTTTAACCAGTCAGATTTTTATAACACTCCCGATTACACAAATGATCAGTCCAACAATTTCTATGACTCTGATTACCCTCAACAAGATTAATACTCACATTTGGATACTGAAACACAAACTAACGATTTATATTACTCTCAGGTTCACAATTATGAAAATTACAATTATGAAAATGTTTATCCTGAATTCTGCTGTGATATACCCGATAATTCTCAGCGAAATTTTTAAACGGCTCTCATCTTAGACAAACCACCGGACACTCAAATCCTCAATCTTCAGTCCCAATTCGAGACAATGAATTTCAACGACAGCTTCTATCCAAACCTCAACTTCCCGGAAAACGCTTTCCTATAAGCCCCGCACTTTCAGTTAACTCAAAGAACTTCTTTTACATCTATGACGCTTCTAACACTTACAAATTGTTAATCGACACAGGAGCAGGTTTATCTATCTTCAAGTCCAAAACTTGTGAAAAATTTCCAAACCGATCTCCCGAAAACGTTGTGATACAAGGTATCACTAACCAAAAAATTCTCATAAACGAATCCACTTTAGTCCCGTTCAATCTAACAGATCCACACAAAGTCTACATATGCGATCTAGACATCGAATTCGATGGCCTATTAGGATCCGATTTCCTGGAGCACTACAATTGTGTAATAGACTTTAATAAGAAAGTTCTCGTCACAAATTTCAAAACCATCCCGCTCATGAAAGTTACTGAAGAGACATTATCAACCGACAGACAACTACAGATAAACAACCAAACGATTTCAAATACCATCAGTATAGAACCGCGGACAGAACGCATTTTTAAACTTAAATGCGATTTACTAAATACGGACGCCATTCTAGAGTATTAGAAAATGTAAGATTACCAAATGCTCTCGTCCACGTCAACGATAAAGGTGAATTTTTCACATTAGTTTTAAACGTAAACGCCAGTCCAAAAAGAGTAAATTTTGACAAAACTGAATTAGAACCTATCCAGAACTTCTCTATTAGTCACTGCGAAGAAATTGCATTTAGAACTAACTCTAACATAGACAGACTAACAGAAATTCACAAACAACTTCGACTCGAACACCTCAACGAAGAAGAGGCGGAATTAGTCCAACAACTCTGCATCGATTTCTCGGACATTTTCTATTTTGAAGGGGGCAATCTTAGTTTCCGAATGAAATAACACACTCTATTGATACAAACAACTCGAAAGCCATATTCATCAAATCTTATCGCAACCCCCAAATCCATAAGGAAGAAGTTCGAACCCTAGTCTCAAAAATGTTAGAATAAGGTATCATTCACTCTTCAAATTCCCCTTGGTCTTCCTCTGTGTGGGTTGTCTAAAAAAAAACAAGACGCATCCGGCAAACAAAAGTGACGTGTAGTCGTGGACTACCGTAAACTTAATGAACTCACAGTAGACGATAAGTATTCCTTACCTAACATATCGGACTTACTGGACCAACTTGACAAATGCCAATACTACACTAGATCTTGTTTCTGGCTTTCACCAGATCGAAATTGAATCGAAGGACATTCAAAAACCCGCTTTCACTGTAGAGAACGGTCATTTTGAATTCGTTCGCATGCCTTTCGGTTTGAGGAATGCTCCCTCAACCTTTCAAAGGGTGATGAACAACATTCTCATCGAAATCCAGAACGAGAGATGCTTAGTCTATATGGACGATATAATCGTCTACGCACCAACTATACACGAACATTTGGCCCGACTGACTGAAGTATTCAAACGACTTAGGAAGGCAAAACTTAAGATTCAGCCTGATAAATGCGAATTTCTCTGCAAGAAGGTCGCATATTTAGGTCACCTCATTACAAAGGACGGAGTAAAACCGAACCCGTCCAAAGTCGAATGTATACTTAACTTCCCTCAACCGCAGAACCAGAAAAATATTAAATCTTTTCTTGGTTTAGCTGGCTACTATCACCGATTTATACCAAACTTTGCCAAAATATCCAAACCTCTCACAAAACTGCTCGCAAAAGACGTTTCATTTCATTTTAATTCAGACTGTGTTGACTCCTTTAATAAATTAAAACAAGCTCTCACGTCCACTCCGATCTTGATCTATCCCGACTTCAACGAACCTTTTCTTCTAACTACAGACGCTAGTGCTTTCGCAATCGGCGCTGTACTTTCGCAGGGACCAATAGGCAAAGACCTGCCCATTGGATATGCCTCTAGAACACCATCTGCAAAGCAGAGACTAGATACTCCACCATAGAGCGCGAACTTCTGGCCATCGTCTGGGCTGTCAAACACTTTCGACCAATAATTTTTTACCGCAAGTTTAAACTTTTAACTGATTACCGCCCGTTAACGTGGCTCTTTTTTATTAAAGATCCGGGTCGTCGACTTGCGAGATGGTGTCTCAAACTTGAGGAATATGATTACGAAATCATGTACAAGCCAGGAAAAGTCAACAAAAATGCCGACGTCATTTCGCGCATTAAAATAACTCACTTCAATGAATGCATCAATTTCCAGTCAACCAACAATTTTCAATACTTTCCAATAAACCCCCTTAACGAAAACGATGACACCGACTCAGACGAACCTGAAACAAATAACGACGATGACCAAATATTTACCGAATTTCGAACGTTCATAGAACGTTACAAAACAGTTTCACTCATTGACTACAGTAAGATACAATACTCTAACTGCCAACTCCTTGACAGAGAAATAAAAACATTCTAGTTTTCTTTCAAACCGACAATCTTAAAGACTTTCACCACAAAATCTTGGAAGATATCTTTGAAGAAAATGCCGATATAAAATTAACGTATTCTCCAGCAAAAGTGTTAGAAAAAGACGGTATTATATTATACCCTTACCATCTAATCCTGAAACCGTAAACGAGATTCTATTTGCTTCAATATTTAAAAGCAAAAATGTACTAACCGAATCAGAACTCTTATGCGTCGAGAATAATTTGGAATTACCTATTTTAAAAATGCTTTCGTTTATCTTTGCAGAATTAAACGTAAAATGGAAAGTTTGTCAAAACATAACTCAAACTATCGAAAAAGATCAAGTGCCAATAATTCTAGAACAGTTTCATAACAGAAAAACCAATATACATAGTATTAATGAAACAATTAGGCGAATTAGGGAAAAATATAATTGGCAGGGTCTTACAAAAGATGTTGACAATAATATTAAGAACTGTCAAATATGTCAAACAGCTAAAACATTTCGCAAAAACCTTGATAGCTTTTTGGTAATTACTGAGACTCCAAGAACTCCATTCGAAAGACTTAACATTGACATTTTCGAAGTCCCTAATAAAAATGATGACTTGACCATAAGAGACGAGTTAACCAAATTTTCCCAAGTATACCCAATTATCGACAAGTCTGCTAAAACAGTAGTCAATACGCTTATCTTATTTTTCCAACATTTCTGTTGGAAAAATAAGATAAGCAGAAACAGTCACACTGTGACTATGGTCGCGAATTCGATAACGCACTTCTTAAAGATTTTTGTAAGCTTTTCGATATTAAACTTTCATATTCGAGTGTAGGACACCGCAATCCAATGGAGTTAAACGCTTTCACTCTACTCTCCTAGATATGTTACGAATTCATAAAGCAGAACACCCCGATGTAATAGCATATAACAACTCTGCCAATAAGACACATGGGTTCACACCCTATGAACTTATCTTCGGCCATTCTTCCAGCAGACCCCCAGAAACTTTATACAACGAAAAAGACATGATAACAAAATACATTAGAGACCTCAATAATAGAATTTCCCATTACCATAAGATCCCCGTGAAAGGACAGAACAACAAAAACAAAAAGCCAAAGTCCGATTTGACAAACACATTTCGGGAAACCCTCCTAATTACCAAGTAGGTGATACAGTTTACATAAGAGAATCTCAATTTAAAGACTAACTACAGAACAAGTTTAACGGACCTTTCGAAATACTAGAAATCCATAAAAATTCAGCAACTCTATTAAACCCCCGAACTAACCAAAATACGAAAGTAAACTTTGATCGCATGAAACCATTCATAGAAGACTAATTTGTTTACAGGGTCATCCTGCTGTTCGGATCAGCAGCATCCCAGTTCGAAATAAAAACCATAAATAACACAATAGGAATTTACTATCACGAGGAAGCACGAATTGACGTTTCAAATTACAAATGGACACTTTTAGTTCATAAAAACCTTTCAGCTCTTGAACAAGTCTTCACTACTAATAACAGACTCCTTGACACATTAACAAGATCTATTTCTTATAACCTTAACTCAATGAACCTATTCCGTGCCGACGTCCAAACTCACTTAAATCTACTTAACCAAATTTCGAAATCCATAAAAAACAAATTTAGCGAAATTCATATGGATATATGTTTTATATATATATATATATATATATATATATATATATATATATATATATATATATATATAAACAATTGTTTTATCCTTCCAAATGGTTCTCGGTCCTCGGTTTATATATTTTTGATTGAGAAGTCGTTTCGACCAATTCTTGGTCTTTTTCAAAAATTTTCTTTTTTGTAAAATTAATGACAACCTATGAAATGTATAAATAAACAAAAAACTAGTCAAATAATAAAATACTGTTACTTACATAATTTTACACACACTTAACCACTGTATACAAAATTAACATATTTGAATAGTATATATATATATATATATATATATATATATATATATATATATATATTTTATATCTTGTAAATCACTTTTGAGTTTTTAAAAAAAATTATTTATTGAAATATAAAAATTAAAACTTTGAATAAAACATTAAATTGAAAATTAAAATTAACTAACTAAATGGTACAAGTATACTAACGATAAATGACGACCGTGGGACCGCGTAGCTCTGATTTATAACATTAAGAAAGCTGATTAATCAAAAGAACGGTCAAGTCGATGCGTTCCCACGTTTACATTATGAAGCAGGAAACTGGTCAGCGAAATATGATACTTCGTATCATACACGTGCATGATATTTACGCCTAACAGCTCCCTTTACCAAGAAAAGTTGATGCTGTAACATCAACTTTTGGAATTTACTAGACGCTAGCTAAATAAGCAAAAACAATACAAATATGGAAATAAAATAAAGTTAAAGTGAACATAATGATTAAGTTTAAATAGGTTACATAAAATATGAAAAATATACAAAACATAAAAGTCAAATAAGAATAGAAATGTATCAAAAAGGTTCTCAATTCTATAAGTCTGGATGTTTAGGTTCCTCTTCGATTTGGGGCCTCAGTTTTGGTATCAGCCTGGAGAACGGTTTTGTCAGGGTACTCAGACTCTCTGGATTGGAGTTGTCGTTTTTCGGAGGTCTCTTAACGTGTCTTATTATTTTCAATGAGCTGTATACAACAACAATTGTTCCAATGATAATTATTGTAGCATACGTGAACCAGGAAATGTTTTTATTAACAAAGGGTTGGTTGATGAGATCATCGAGATCCCTTGAATACTGGTCCAGCTTGTGGTTGGCTATGGATAGTTCTTCCATGTTTAAGTCGTCCAGCTTCAGGGGCTTAAGGTCCGGAATTGCAAGTTTCTCAGGATGAGAATTGCAGCAATTGAATGGAATTAAAACTGGATGAGAATTGTCCGAAATGTTCATGAATTTTTGTGGTTCGACCTGGATTTTCGTAATACCAACAAAAGCACTACATTCCGTTTGTAACCGAATGATAGAATTGTTCGTTAGCACTAAAGTTTTAGCGTCAATTCCTGGACAATTAATGGTCACATGTATGGGTTCCGATATGATTACAATCCACGCATTTGTTTCAAGTTTTTGAACATTGTACCCTTCACTGAAAACGATGGCACTTTTACAAGTTTCGGGGACACTACGAATGTTTTTCAGGAGCTGCGCCTCACAGGGTGCATTTGAGTCTATGGGATACGCGTATAAATCGGAGCACAGTTTTCGGAGTGGAGTCAGCTGTTTGCACGCACTCAAGTCCTTGATTGGTATGTACATAAGAGAATCATCATTTCGCGCTACATATTTTTGAGTAAAAGAAAGGATGTGATGAAAACCAGTTCTATCATCTAAAATCGGAATAGGGTATAAATGGTAAGCTGTATAAAGCTGTTGCTCTACTAGAGGGATTTTTAAGATGATTACTAGATCTGAGTGAGTTTGAAAAGCTTGTAGTTCAATTACTTCTAAATACTGTGCAACACTTGAGAATCTGACTGGTAACGGTAAATTATTTTTAACAAGGTTTTGAGAAATCTCCTGTAATGCGGCAATCAAATGATCCGGTGTAATAATAGATGAGTGAATAATTTTCAAACGTGCAAAAGTTATTGAATTTAAAATATCGTTAAGGTTATCTTCAAGAAACAAATAACTGGCCATTAGTTTTTCACAAATTTCAAGAAATGATTGTTTGGCTTGAATAGTGGCTATCCGGTCATTTAGTTCATGTATCGTGAGGTTGATTTCGTTAATGTCTTCGTTAAAGATTTTCTCGTCTATTTGAAGTTTCTGAATAGTTTCATTAAAGTTTTTAATAATAGTGGTTGTAACGCTCATTTGATTCTTTAAAAGATTTTCGACTTGTAGTTGTCCTTGGTTAAGTCTGTTTATGCTGCTAGTATAAAATTCGCCATCCGATGCGTCTAGGTTACCGGTTATTGCTTTAAAGATGGTTCCAGCACCGTCTATTAATCCGCGTTTTGGTCTTTTAGTGACTAGAAATACTTCTGAAAATTTTGTTTTGATGGAGTCGGAGATTTGTGTTAAAAGGCTAATGTGTGTTTGGACGTCCACACGAAAGGCACCTGTATCGTGAAATTTGAAGCCAGGTATAGGATCGACGGTTCGTTCTAAAGTATTGAGGATTCTGTTATTATTTTCAAATAGTTGATTAAGGGTTGTCAAGTTCCGGTGAACTAATAGAGTCCATTTATAGTTTGATACAATTATTCGACTTTCGTCATGGTAGTAGATACCGAGAGTGTTGTTAATCGGTTTGACGTCGTACTGTGAAACTGCTGATCCGAGCAGCAGAAGAAACCTGAAAAGAAAGTTAGTTTTCAGAATATGGTTTCATTCTGTCAAAGTTCACTTTCGTTCGTTGGTTAGTTCTTAGGTTTAGAAGTGTAGCAGAGTTATTGTGAATCTCAATAATTTGGAATGGGCCATTAAATTTGTTCTGGAGTTTGTCTTTTATTTGTGACTCTTTTACGTATACCTTGTCACCGATTTTGTATTCAGGAGGGTTTTTCGAAACGTGTTGGTCAAATCTTTCCTTCGCTTTTTGTTTTTGTAAGTTGGTCTTTTCGCGTGCAATTTTGTAATAGTAAGAAATTCGGTTATTTAGGTCTCGTACGTATTTGCTAATTAGTTCTTTTTGATTATAAAGAGTCTCTGGGGGTCTGCTAGAGGTATGTCCGAAAACGAGTTCGAACGGGGTGAAGCCATGGGTCTTATTGGTTGAATTGTTATAGGCAATAATAGCATACGGAAGTACATTTAAGGGGTGTTCGTCGGGATTTTCAGCTTTGTGAATGCGAATCATTTCTAGTAGAGTAGAAGGAAATCGTTCCACGGAGCCGTTTGTTTGCGGGTGTCCCACGCTAGAGTAGGTAAGTTTGATGTCATAAAGTTTGCATAGATCTTTTAGTATGGCATTGTCAAATTCTCTGCCATAGTCGCAGTGGATACGTAATGGTGTACCGAAATGTTGAAAGTACAACATAATAGTACTAACGACAGATTTGGTGGATTTATCTGCCAAAGCATAGGCTTGTGAGAATTTAGTCAGTTCGTCTCTTATCGTCAAAATGTGATTTCGATTAGGAATTTCTAAGATGTCGATGTTAATTCTTTCAAAGGGTGTTTTAGGTGTCTCAGTTATGACGAGGGGATTATCTAAGTTTTTTCGACAAGCTTTGGTTTGTTGACAGATTACGCAGTTCTTTATGAAGTTCTCAATGTCTTTAGTAAATCCCGGCCAGTTGAACCTCTCTTTGACACGGCGTATGGTTTCGTTGATGCCGCGATGCAAGTTGTTTTTTCCGTTATGATATTGCTCGAGTATTAGTGGAATTTCGTCTTTGTTAGGAGTTTTTGTGATGTTTTGGCAAATCTTCCACTTAATGTCTTTTTCAGAGAAAATAAAGGATAGCATTTCCAGAATTGGAAGATCAAGGTTGTTTTCTACACAATATGTTTTCGATGGGGAGAGAACGTCTTGATTTTTGAAAATAGATGCGAAAAGGACTTCATTTACGATTTCGGGATCGTTTGGAAGCGGGACTATGAAGTATTGTCTCCTGCTAACAGTTTTGCTAGCGAATACGTTGATTTTAAATGTTTCAAAATCAGCGACTTCTTCGAAAATATCTTCGAATATGTCGTGATGGAATTCCTGAAGGTTGGATGATTGGGGAAAGATTAGGATATTTTTATTTGCCTTGTCTAGAAGTTGGCAATTAGAAAATTCGATTTTACTATAGTCAATTAAGGAAACAGTTTTGTAACGTTCAACAAAAGTTTTGAATTCTTGGGATATCGTTTCGGTAGTTATTTCGTTTTGTTCAGGTTCGGAGGTATTGTCATCGTCTTCGTCATTTAGGGGTAAGATTTTGTGGGGTGTTAGTTTAGTTTTAGCCTGGAATAGTACGCACTCATCAAGGTGGTTGATTTTAATGCGTGATAAGGCGTCGGCGTTTTTGTTAATTTTACCCGGTTTGTAAATGATCTCGTAGTCATATTCTTCGAGTTTAAGTCTCCATCGGGCTAATCGACTTCCGGGGTCTTTTATCGAGAACAGCCACGTCAACGGGCGGTGATCGGTACAAAGTTGGAACTTTCGGCCATAGATTATCGGTCTCCAGTGCTTCACTGCCCAAACAATAGCCAACGGTTCTCTCTCAATAGTCGAATACCTTGTCTCGGCTTGACAAAGTGTCCTGGAAGCATATCCAATGGGTAAATCTTTACCTATTGGCCCTTGAGATAGTACAGCGCCGATTGCAAAGGCACTGGCGTCAGTGGTTAGTATGAAAGGTTCCTCGAAGTTCGGATAGATCAGTATTGGTGTCGAAGTTAAAGCACGTTTGAGTTCGTTAAAGGACGTGACGCATTCAGCGTTGAAATTAAACGGTTCATCCTTTTGTAAAAGTTTAGTTAGGGGTTTCGATATTCTCGCGAAGTTTGGAATAAACCTCCGATAATAACCAACAAGTCCCAAAAATGACTTAATATCTTTGGGGTTCTGCGGTTGAGGAAAGTTTAAGATACAGTCGACTTTCGACGGGTTGGGTCTTACACCGTCTTTAGTTATTAAGTGTCCCAAATAAGCGACCTCCTTGCGGAGAAACTCGCATTTGTCAGGCTGTATTTTGAGGTTTGCCTTCCTAAGTCTTTTAAAAACGTCAGTTAGTCTTGCTAAGTGTTCGTGAATGGTGGGCGAATAAACGATTATATCGTCCATGTACACCAAACATCTTTCGTTCTGGATTCCTATCAGAATATTGTCCATCACCCTTTGGAATGTTGAAGGGGCATTTTTCAACCCGAAAGGCATGCGAACAAATTCAAAATGACCGTTCTCTACAGTGAAAGCGGTTTTTTGAATGTCCTTGGACTCAATTTCAATCTGGTGGAAACCAGAAGCTAGATCTAGGGTGGTAAAATACTGACACTTGCCAAGTTGGTCTAACGGATCGGATATGTTGGGTAACGGATATTTGTCATTTATTGTCAGTTCGTTTAGTTTTCTATAGTCCACGACTACGCGCCATTTCTGTTTCCCGGAGGCGTCGAGTTTTTTCGGGACAACCCATACAGGGGAAGACCAGGGAGAATTTGAGGGACGAATGATGCCCTGTTCTAACATTTTCGAAACTTGGTTACGGACTTCCTCTTTGTGAATTTGGGGATAGCGGTACGATTTAGTGTATATGGGTTTGGCGTTGTTTGTGTCGATGGAATGTTTAATTTCATTCGTGAAACTAAGATGGTCACCTTCTAAGTAGAAAATGTCGGAAAAGTCAAGACAAAGTTGTTGTATTAGTTCGGCCTCTTCCTCGTTAAGGTGTTCGAGTCGGAGTTGATTGTTAATCTCCGTTTGTCTGTCGAAGTTAGGATTAGTTGCAAACGAAATTTCTTCACAGTGATTTACAGAGTAATTTTGAATGGGTTCTAATTTGATAGTGTCGAAATTTACAGTTTTTGGGCAGGCGTTAGCGTTTAAGATGGATGTCAAAAATTCGCCTTTGTCGTTGACTTGGACTAAAGCATTCGGAAGTCTCACATTTTCTAGGACGGTAGTGGTTAGTATAGCTTCTGTGTTACGTAAGTCACATTTGAGTTTGCAAATCCTTTCTGTTCGCGGCTCAATAGTAATTGTATTTGAAATTGTTGGGTTAATTGTTGGAGATTGCCTGTTTGAAGATATTGTTTCGTCTGTTACTTTCATAAGCGGAATAGTTTTGAAGTTGGTTATAAGAAGTTTTTTGTTAAAGTTAATCACACAATTATAATGTTCTAAAAAGTCAGAACCTAGTAGACCATCGAATTCGATGTCTAAGTTACAGATGTAAACTTTGTGTGGATCGTTAAGATTAAATGGGACTAAGGTCGATTCGTTAATCAGGATTTTTTGATTAGTGATACCTTGTATCACAACGTTTTCTGGGTATCGGTGTCGAAATTGTTTACAAGTGTTAGGTTTAAAAATTGATAAACCGGCACCTGTGTCTATTAACAGTTTATACGTATTAGTGGCGTCGTTGATGTAGAAAAGGTTCTTAGAATTTACCGAAAGTGAGGGGCTTATAGGAAAGCTTGTTCCGGAAAATTCAGGTTGGGGTTGAAGTCGTCGAGTAAACTCATTGTTTCGAACTGGGTTTGAAGATTGCAGATCTGTGTATCGGGTGGTTTGTCCACTGTAAGTACCTCTTGAAAATTTTGCGTCGGTCTTCGGGTATTTCAGAAGGGAATTCTGGGTAATTGCTTTCAAAAGTTTCAGTATAGTCATTTTGAGAGTATTCGAAATCTGTATTTTGGGGGTCTGAATAAGAACAATCGTCTTGGTAGTATGAATTTGTATAAGGGTCATCGTTTGTTAAATTGTTTAAAGGGTTGTAGAACTCATCTTGGTTGAAGTGGTAGGTTCTTTGTTGTTGGTTTCTGTAAAAATTGGGATTTGGTCGAGATTGATTAGGACTTTGATATTGTCCACTGGCAGAAGGTCGGTTTTGTTGTGCGGGATACCTATTGGGATCAGTATTGGGCCTAGTTTGATTAGCCGATTGATAAGGAGGATTCGGTCTAAATTGTTGCGGGTTGTTATTGTTGAAGTTTTGGTGTGGTTGTTGGTTTTGTTGTTGTTGTCGTTGTCGTGTTAGACATTCGTTATACAAATGCCCGGTGCGTTTGCAAAACGAACACTGTTTTACAAAAGTTTGAGGAGGTGGTCGTCTTTGTGGTTGATGTTGTTGAGGGTTCCGTACATTTGAGAATTTTTGATTTTCCAAGTGACAAAGTTGGAGTTCTCTTTTTATTCGGGAAACCGCGGTAATTATATCGGGAGGGTTACTAGCGCGAATAATTTGGCCTATTTTTGATTCAAGTCCGGTCAAAAGACTATTTAGAGCCATGGAATCTATAAGACAAATTTGCGCGTCTTTTTCTTTGGTTGTTAGATTCTGTTTGTTAACAGCCGCGTGCATTTTTGCCTCGTGGCTTTGTAGTCTCGCTGAGAAAGTTAGTGGGGATTCAGTTGGTAGTTGTCGCATTCTTTGTAAATCCTGAATTAAAGCGGACAAGTCGCGTGAGTCAGCGAAATGGTTTTCTAACAGTGTTTTTATATCATCCCAAGTCGACGCATTTCTTGAATTAACAAGCTCGGCTGCACGGCCTCTTAGCTTGTTTTTAATGTGCAAAACTAAAAGAGTTATTTGATTTGCGACAGCCATATTTTGTGCTGTCGAACAGGAGCTGATGAAAGTATTTAAGAAAATTGGATTGCCGTCGTATTCAGGGATGATAGCGAAAATTTCCGCAAGTTTGTAAGGTTCTACCGTACCTTGGCGTGTTTCAACCATATTTAGAAATATTATGAAATAGTTTATAAAAACAAATATATCAAATTAAATATTAAAAGGAAAAAATCAATGTAGGGGTATTTTTGTAGGTAAATTTGTTACAGCAATTAATAAACAGGTCAATATAAATGTAAAAACATGAAGGTAAAGGTAAATGCAATAAAGTAAATAATTGCAGTATTAGAAACAATTAAAATAATATCGAACACAAAAGCACAGAAGGCCTCTATGTGTTTAAGTATATGTTTCAAGAATTATTTTTAAAACTCCTGGCATGAGACTGTTCTGGAGAAGCTGAGGACTGGTTAGCTGTAAGGTTGCGTGTTCCGGGTTCTCGCTGCTACAGTTGTTGTCTCGGTCTGGAAGTTGTTGTCCACAAGGATTTGGAAATCGACACAACTAGTGAGTGTACACGTGTTCTATCTGTGTTGGACAATCCTACTGACTGCGCCAATTTTATATCTTGTAAATCACTTTTGAGTTTTTAAAAAAAAATTATTTATTGAAATATAAAAATTAAAACTTTGAATAAAACATTAAATTGAAAATTAAAATTAACTAACTAAATGGTACAAGTATACTAACGATAAATGACGACCGTGGGACCGCGTAGCTCTGATTTATAACATTAAGAAAGCTGATTAATCAAAAGAACGGTCAAGTCGATGCGTTCCCACGTTTACATTATGAAGCAGGAAACTGGTCAGCGAAATATGATACTTCGTATCATACACGTGCATGATATTTACGCCTAACATATATATATATATATATATATATATATATATATATATATATATATATATATATATATATATATATTATATATATAAACCGAGGACGGAGAACCATTTGGAAGGATAAAACAATTGTTCCCTTTCCACATAAAAATATATAGGGCATGGGTGAAAAAATGCTCACACTAAAGGATATCCAAAAAACATATGGAAAAAATATTTATGACAAGATGAAAATACTAATAAGGATAATGGAAAAAAACCACAAAACAAAAAAACCGAAGAATTTTTCTTTTGAGATGTAAAACCGATAATTTAACACCAAATTTTCTTAATTTTAAATTAAAACACATAAATTTTAATTGTAAGTCACTGCAACGAAATTTTACTGAAAGCATATTTAAAAAATTTAAAATTAATACTCTTAACCTTCTCATAACGGATAGTTGTAAGCAATTAATAGCGCTCAAAAAAGATTTTGACAATATTTGTAATAGTTTGAAGACTACGATGCCGCAAGATATATTTAATTATTACCTAAAAAGAGAAAGTATAAAAAATGAAATGATGTTCAAAAAGATAAGGGCCAATAACATCAAAAAGATTCAAAACTTACAAAAACGAATGGATATTATGAATTATACTGAAATTTGTAGCAAGAATGACTGGATAGAAAACCTAACTAACTGTGATATACCAGTGTACTCAACATCCTTAGTTTTGGATCCACATTTGCAGTACCCACACGAGAGCCAGAAGAAATACCAATCCCTGAATACATAGCAAATATTGAACAAACAATTATTAACTTCACTACGGAGGAGAAAAATTAAATAAGATTAAGATGCTCTAATATATTAAAAAATCATAAGAATAAATTAAAAAACACAAATTTTAGTAAAGATCAAAAAATAATTACCAGGAATTTTCAAAAAACAAACAATTTTCTAAAACAAAATCCACAACTAATGGTGTTGAAACCTGATAAGTCGAATAAAACGGTAATTATGTATGCCTCCGAATATAAAGAAAAAATAAACGAACTCCTTGCAGATAACACAACATATAAGGAGCTAAACAACGATCAGACAAATGTTTATCAAAAACTAAATAACAACTTAATTAATGATTGGGAAAAAAATCATATATTTCTCCTAATATAGCAAAAAGTTTAAAAACAAACAATGCCATAGCACCACGAATATATGGATTACCTAAATTACATAAAACTGGTATACCACTTAGACCTATTGTATCATGTACTCAATCTCCATTTGAAAAATTGTCAAAATTTTTAAAATCTATACTCGCTAACATCACAAATAAGAATCAATATTACATTAAGGATTCATGGGACTTCAAAAATAAAATTAAAAACATAATGATTCCAGAAGATTATATAATAATATCTCTAGATGTAATCTCCCTATACACCAATATTCCAACAGGGCTGGCAAAAAAACTAATCGAAAAAAACTGGAACAAGTTAAGAAAATACACTGACATTCCACTAAATGACCTATTAAATGCAATCGAAACAACGCTAAACTCAACGTATTTCATTTACGAAAACAAAACATATAAACAAATTAGTGGTTGCGCAATGGGTGCATCAATATCAAGTGTAATTGCCCAGCTAGTCTTGGAAGACCTAGAGGAAACAGTAATAGGGAACTTGGATTTTGATCTACCCTTCTTTTTCAGATCTGTGGATGACTGCATATTGGCAATTCCCAAAAATAAAAGTCAAGTAATATTAAACCACTTCAATAATTATCACGAAAAACTGAAATTCACCATAGAAATAGAAAAAGATGGGGTCATCAATTTTCTTGATATGACCCTACATCATAAAAACCAATGCATTAGAACGTCATGGTATACAAAATGTACATGGTCTGGAAGATATTTACATTTTAAATCACAACATCCAATATCACACAAAAAGTCGGTCATTACAAACTTAGCGGACAGATCCATACTTCTATCAGACCCAGAATATAGAAAAGAGTCAATGTGGAAAGCAAAAAAGGCCCTTCAAGAAAACAAGTATTCAGCTGACCTTGTTGAATCAATTTTTAAGAAAAGAATACATAAATTTTATAATAAAAGACAAGCAATAACAAAATTACCTCTACAAAATAAAAAATTTCTAACATTACCATACATTCCTAAGTTAACAGAAAAAATAAAAAATGTTTTTAAAAAAAAAGGATATTACTATAAGTCATAAAGGATACAACACATTAAATAAACATTTCACAAAATTAAAAACGAAAATTAAGAAAGAAAAAAAGAGTAATGTCATATACGAAATACCTTGTAAAAATTGTAAAGGGACATATATCGGTCAAACATCGCAGCTATTAAAAAATAGACTTAATGGTCATAAAAAAAAAATAAAACCGCCTTAACTAATCACATGAAGGAAACAAAACACACTTTTGACTATGAAAAAACTAAAATTTTGCAAAGTGAATCAAATCAAATTAAACGGGAAATATATGAAATGATATATATATACAGGAACAACCATGTATTGTAAATGCAAAAAGTGATACCAAAAATCTAAGCACAATATACAGCAATCTATTTAAAGAAACAAACTGATAAATAATTATACCGCATTTGTATATGACCAAACACTTAAAACTGCAAACGAACGAGTGATTTATTTCTTTGCGGCCCGAAGAGGCGAACACAACTTGCATATTGACTATCATGAGGCAGACAGATAAATTTGGTTGTAGTGGCGCAATACTATTCAAATATGTTAATTTTATTTACAGTGGTTAAGTGTGTGTAAAATTATGATGTAAGTAACAGTATTTTATTATTTGACTAGTTTTTTGTTTATTTATACATTTCATAGGTTGTCATTAATTTTACAAAAAAGAAAATTTTTGAAAAAGACCAAGAATTGGTCGAAACGTACGTAAAATATAATAATTACCACGAAAAACTAAATTAGAATTATTTCAATGGTCCCAAAAACCCAAGACTTCTCAATCAACAATATATAAACCGAGGACCGAGAACCATTTGGAAGGATAAAACAATTGTTCCCTTTCCACAATAAATATATATATATATATATATATATATATATATATATATATATATATATGTATTTGTTTTTAAGTTTTCGCGGGCACTAAATGTTTTAGGTGGTTTCCGGGAATTCATCCGCGTAGTTGATAACTGATCCCTGCCGGGATCGATGGTAAAATGACGACGTTTCGGCAGAGTCACATCTGCCCTCTTCAGGTCGGTTCGCATAATTCTCGTAGCCTTCTGCTTTCGCTTCTAGTTACTCGAATACTCAGTATTCGAGAATTATGCGAACCGACCTGAAGAGGACAGATGTGACTCTGCCGAAACGTCGTCATTTTACCATCGATCCCGGCAGGGATCAGTTATCAACTACGCGGATGAATTCCCAAAACTAGGTTCCGGGTGAGAACCGCGTCTGAATTTATTGAATACTCGGCGTTTCGACTCCTGCTTTGGAGCCATTATCAAGAGACAAAAGTGAAAAAGAGTTTCAGAGTCTGGATCGAACTCGGGGCTTCAATCTACCTACTCCCCAAGAGTCACTAGGTAACTGAACTGAATTTGAGTCTGCTCTGCTTCTTTTATTTATAGTTAGCGCTGGGTTAGAAGAAGATGTCACGTGATGAGGCTGTGTTGTGATTGGTTGGGTATTGGTGGGCGTGTCTGCTTTGTTTAATCTGGCAATTACGGAGGTCCAAGCTGTGGGAAGGCGAGTGCTGTCATCGCGTCTATTTAGACAGAGAGGTCTTTTCTCTATTTCGATGGCTTCGCGTATAGTGGATGCCCTAAGAGAATTGAGAGATATGATAGTCCTACTGTCCTCGAAGTTGATGGAGTGTCCTGTTTGGATATGGTGATGCGCGAGAGCTGAAGTCGGATCTTTTTTACGAACTGACAGAGAGTGTTCATATACTCGATGGTTAACGCACCTGTTGGTACGACCGATGTAGCTTTGTGGGCAATCGCGACATGAGATTTCGTAAACTCCTCGATCCTCGTTAGGTACTTTGTCTTTGGGGTTACCGGTTAAGTTGCCTATAGTTTGAGTGGTGTTGAAGGTAGTCTTTATTTGATGTCTTTGTAAAATCCGTGATATTTTGTCAGTGACTCCTCGAATGTATGGAAGTACGGCTTTTTGATGTTGTTGTTCTGTTTCTGAAGGGGTTGGTGTGATTGGGGGTTGTTGAGATTGATGAATTATACGCGCAATGTGGTCCGGATGATAACCGTTTTGTCGAAGGATTTGTTGAAGATTATTAAGTTCGTTTTGTCTATTGTCAATATCTGTTAAACGAATAGATCTAAGAGTCAAAGATTTCATTACAGAACTCAATTGGGCAGGGTGGTGGTGTGATTGGGCATTTAAGTATCGATTGGTATGGGTTGGTTTTCTATAGACGGTATGTGAGAATCTGTCATTGTTGGTTTTTGTTATGAGGACATCAAGAAACGGGAGAGAAGAATCGGACTCGATTTCCATTGTAAATTGTATATTAGAATGTATACCATTGAGATGTTGTAGGAAGAAGTCTAATGAATCTCTGGCATGAGGCCAAATGACAAAAGTATCATCTACATATCTAAGCCAACAGGAAGGTTTTAAATTAGACGAGTTTAGGGCCTGAGTTTCGATTTGTTCCATGAAAATGTTAGCAAGCACTGGAGAAAGAGGTGAACCCATGGGGTGCCCCACGGACTTGTTTGAATAGAGTGTTTTGAAATGAAAAATAAGTGTTAGAGGAACAGTGTTGTACAAGTTTGATGATGTCAGAAGAGATATTGTATTTTGTTCTTAAAATATCTAACGTTTTTGAAATGGGGACATTGGTGAAAAGAGATACAACATCGAAGCTAACTAGGATATTTCTGTAAGCACTTAGGATATCTAGGAAGGAAGAAGAGTTCTTTACGTACGAGGATGCTTGCTCGGCTAGAGGTTGAAGGGTTTTGGCTAAGTACCGGGCTAATTCTTGGGTCGGGGATTGTACCGAACTGACAATGGGCCTAAGAGGAATGTCCAGCTTATGAATTTTGGGTAGTCCGTAAATTTTCGGAATTTTATTATTTTTATATTATTTTCAGCTCAGGCAATAACTGGCAACCTAGATGCCGCTGATGGTGAATATTTCACAAATAGTATCAACAGATTAAATCAGGGACAACTTCAAATTGAAAATCTTTTGAAAAATCAAATAAGCGTAACAACTTCATTGATAAAAAACTTTAACAATACTATACAACAAATCCAACTTGACGAAAAAGCTTTCAATGAAAATATTCGGAAAATTGCAAATACTATACGTAAACTAAGCGATAAAATGACCTACGTAGAAGCTAAACTTTCATTTTTAGAAATGTCTGGAAGACTTATGGAAAACTACTTATTCTTAGAAGATAGCTTAAACGACGTGTTAAACTCAATTACATTCGACTGTTTAAAAATTATTCACACTTCTATTTTAACCCCGAACAGTTCATAACCGCCCTACAGGAAATACCGACGTTTCGGCAGAGTCACATCTGCCCTCTTCAGGTCTAGTTACTCGAATACAGTATTCGAGTAACTAGAAGCGAAAGCAGAAGGCTACGAGAATTATGCGAACCGACCTGAAGAGGGCAGATGTGACTCTTCCGAAACGTCGTCATTTTAGCGTCCAATGAGCATTAAGTTAAAGGTAATGTTATTCACATTCAAGGTAATACAACTACGTACCTAATCCACAAATATAAATATATTAAAATCCATTAAAAGATGTACGCCATAACAAAAACCATTAATGGCTTAATTACTAATATGTAACAATAATTATCCAAACATTTATTTATTCATGTAAAATGTAGTTTTATTTAATGCTTATATGACCTTTTGTAAACCCATTTTTTATGTAAACAGACAGGTTCATTGATTTATTTTGTCTATTCATTGGGTTTTCTCTCCTCCAAATTTTTTCCTGTAACAGATAAGTATTTAAAAATTGTATATGTAGAACAAAGTGTAGTAAGGCAATTTCGTAAAATTGCCCGGATTACTGGCTGTCTGTACAGAGATTCTTCCTCACAGTTTTTCTGAGAGAAAGAGATGTCTATAAAATGATCAACCAGTATTCCTGTATATTGTGTAATACTTATCTGTGTATGGAGACGTTTCAACTCCGAGTCTGGAGTCGTTGTCAATCGTTTAGTGTTGTTTTCGAGGTTTTTTTCTAAAAAAATTTCGCTTTGATTTTGAATTTGTTGTTTGTCAAAAAATTTGACACTGACAATTGATATTAGTAGTCATTGATCAGACCCCATTGACAATGGCAATAAGAAAGTATATGAAAAAAGGCACAATTCTAAAAATAAAATTAAAATGTTTGATATTATGTGACATACGACATAACTAAGAGAAACAGAAAAAGAGGAAATTCTAAAGATCACTTAATAATACAGTTCCTTTCAAATTGTTACAAGATGGTGCAGCGCCAAAAATGCTATCAAAGAATTCTGTTAATTGAGTGATCCCATTAAAATCATAACGTCAAACTGGGTTGTTCAACAGGATATGACCATTAGTAGTTTCTTCCTTAATCATCGGCAATCAGGAACGATGGAATTTTCCAGAGGTAGTAGCGATACAGTCGTATTCATTTAGCAAAATTAAAGCGACTCTTAGTTTCGCGTTGTGTTCTTTGCGTAATATAACTGAATTTTGAAATTGTATTTTATGACCAAGGCCTGGGCATGTTCATAAATTTTGAATTTTTGAAACTGTATTTTTTAATGTAATTCTTGTGTTCATTTATGTGAACATTTAGAGGTCTAGAGGTTTCTCCAATATAGAATTTTTTACATTCACAATCAATTTTATAAATGCAATTTTTTGTAATTTGAGTTTTGTTTTTGACATAATTGATTTTAGTGTATTGTTTGTTTTAAATGATGTTTTAATATTATACCTATTGCCCAATCCTTTTAGTCTTTTTGAGACTATGGTATGGTATTGTTATTGTAGTAATGTGATTATCTTGGGAATTTTGGTAAACGTTTTTTCTTTATTAAATTTATTGATGTCGAAACAGTTGGTTTTTGCTGTCATATAGATATGTGTTTTTTACTGAATTTGGATGATTAGAGTAAAAGTTGAGATACCTATGAGTGTGAGGCAGTTTTCTGTAAACTTCTGTTTCAAATATCGATTGTGTTTATTATGCCTTATTGAACACTTATTAATTTTTCTACTTTGTAGGGACAGAAAATATGCAGAAAGTAAAGATATTTTTACTGAATGTGGTAAAATAGATGACCAAGAATTAAAGAAAGATATACAAATGGGTATAAGTGATCCTTTGGTGAATATTTCAGAATTTGAAGATAAAACTATAGATGAAGGTTATGGAACCGGTGTGGAAAAACCTGTTAGTAATACTGGAACTGTAAGCCAAGCTATGATCAAAAGGTTCAATCAACACTCTATCATGGTAAAAAAAAATAGAATTTCTAATTATATGTTATTATTATTATTATATGCATTTATATTTTTGCAACTATTCATGTTGCAGGTATTAAAAGCCTCAAAAACCAAAGCAAGTGATGTAAATGTACAAACTGAAAAGACTTCTATTGCAAATAATATACATAGCAATAATGATAAAAATGTTGATGGTCAGATGATTAAAAGGCAAAGAATATTGGAAAAAATTACTTATGATGATTTACAAGACAATGAAACAGATCAAAATATTGCTACTCAACAATTAAATCTTTCTAAGGTAATAAGACCATTTATTTTGATGAGTATAAATGTTGTAATACAAGAATTCTACATTATTAGGTTGAAAGATACCTCCATGGACCCATGCCAGATTCTCTATCAGAGAATTTAAGCCCCAATGATGCTTCATCTGTTTTGCGAAATGTCCTCCAAGAAACACGGTATTGGTCAAATAAGCACATGTCCAACTCATTAGTAACTCCAGCTGCAGCTGTGGGTGCATTAGGAGAACTTTCACCAGGTGGGGCACTAATGAGGGGATTTCAGGAACAGTCATTAGCACGTAAGTTGAAATTTGTATTTTATATAACTGTGTAGTCGTTTACATACATCACTGATTTATTTTTTATTTATCTTTATTTTGATACACTGCAATAAATTAAAAAAAAAACGGCCACCATATTGTTGTAATTGTTTATAACACCTGTAATATGTTAACTATTTCATGAAACATTTAGTAGCAAACTAAATAAAAGTGGAACTCTATTTACTAATATAATGGATCTTTAGATATTTGTACTTAGATCTATTTTCATTATTGTTATACCATAAAAGAAACTGTACAAAATGATGTTTTGTTGATGATAATTCAGTTTAAAATTAGAAAAATATTTTGTAACAAAAAATATGTGTAATAAAATGGTGTAATTGATAGTTCAATGAACTGACAATTGAAACTAACAATAGGAGGCATGCGTTTATATTATATCGTTATAAAATTACATCCTACATTAGTCATTCCGATAAAAATACAACATCAACCATCTGGGATAATAATAAATACATTTTTAAAAAAACAAAAACCGACTTCAAAATAAAATTAACTAAAAAGTATTGAAATAATTTTTTGCTACAACAATTAAATACTTTATCTGAAGTGGGTGCCAAGTTAGTTAAACTATTTTGGGAAGTACATTGATTAATTGCACTTCGCAACTTCGCTGTTCAAATTGGCACCGACTTCAGAAAAAGTATTTAATTGTTCTAGCAAAAAATTATTTCATGCTTTTTAGTTCATTTTTTTGAAGTCGGTTTTTGTTTTAAAAAAAATGTAATTATTTTAAAAAATTTTGTGATCCAATGGCTTAATTGGATGCAGTTTTCAAATCTAATAAACTTTTTCGACATGTTTCTATGTTCCGAATATTTTTTTTTCTTCATATTTTTAATACCAGTGACTCCACCAAGGCATAGAGTATAAGATAAAAATAGGTAAAATGTTGTTCCCGATTTTCTAAGAAACGGTACAAGCTATGTTATTGAAAAAAATATGGGACCACTTGGGGATATCCTGTAATTAATCCAATTTCTTTTCTATTTGTCCCATATTCCGTATAAATTTTTTTTCCATATTTTTAATACCGGTGACTACACCAAGGCATAGAATATAAGAAAATAGGTAGAATAGTTTTTCCCTATTTTCTAAAAAACGGTACAAGCTATGTTAATGAAAAAAATATAGGACCACTTCGCGATCCCCCGGAACAGGATCCAGTATAAATGGTCGAAATTCCTTGAGCCGTTTGCGAGTAATCGCTGAACAACATAAAAAAAACATAGATACAGACGAATTGATAACCTCCGTCTTTTTGAAGTCGGTTAAAAACGGCACTATCCGGAATCTTCTATAGAGCAAAAAGTTTCATGTTAGGTATAAAGGACCCTTGTACATTTCATGTAGTTTAGTTGAGTTTAACTTTCGGTGTGAATTGCTTTCGGAGAAATCAGCTGTTGCAAATATTGGAATTATTTATGTGTAAATAAGGTTCTAGAAAGTGAAAGTGAATATCAGTTGTTAAATTTAATTTGAACCCATGAGATTTATAACAATATAGTGTCTTTTGGTTCACAGTTTGCACTGAAGATTACTTGGGGGCTTGATGGCCTTGGTTAATTGAAACCCTTTTGCAAACAAATCGGTATTTCAAAGCATAATCTTGTTTTAAAATGTATTTAATAAAAAATTGTTAATTATATTGATAGTCAAGAACAAGCACTGTTTCTAACTGATAAAATTAAAAAAAAACTATCACTTGATTACGTACGCTCATGTCGTCATGATGTTATATCGATTTCACGATAGTACAGTAAATCAAAATAGACTTTTACCTCCTCAATCATTCAGAAATTAGTAACGATAATAACAATATTTAATCGATTAACGCATTCGCTAAGTCTTTAATGAAAATAAAAAAAGCCTAATTGAGAAGATTTTTGCACCTGCACATGGGGTGTAACGGTGGTATATTGTTAAAGTGTTTAATTTACTAGTAAAGGAATCCTTTAGACATTAATCATTTACACCAAAAACCATTTATCGGATAATAAACGGGTAGCAAACACCATTTCTCTGAACGCATGATTGTTGATAAAAAGTACCGAAAATGCTGTTCCTTCCGATAACTAGTCATCATATACGTTTGACAGATAAGGTTACTACGAGAATATTCGAGAGTAACTAGCACAGGGCATAAATGCGGGCGTACAGCAGGAGCAGGACAGTGGTGGATCGGCTAGTGTTCGATTCCCTTATCAAAGTGTTAGTCTAAGTAAAGTAGTGCAACATTGGTAGTGAATTTTTGGTCTAGAAAAATAGAGAAGATTATTTTCTGGAGTGAATTTGGTTGATTTTGACCCCCACAGTGAAAATTTATAACAATATCATATTGTTACGAAATTTACCTAAGCTGGCCCTGGCTTCATTCCGATGAGACATCAATCGCTGGGATAATAAAAAGTTAGACTGGAATTTTCGAAATGGCGCCAAACAGCATTCTCGACGCTGGACAGAAGGTAGTACCGTCGAGAACGACAAATTAACCTATATAAAGAGACATTAATTTCAGCAGTTAGATAGTCTCAGTGCGTTGAACTTATTTCGTTGTTATGATTTCGATGTAAATAGAATTAGAATCAGCTGTTGGAAATATTCGATGTTTTAGGTGTAAATAAAAGTTTATAGAAAAGTGAAGTGAATATTAGTTCTTCAAAATAATTAATTGAACCCACAGAGTTTACAACAATATACTACGTCACCGAATAAATCCTAACAAAGGGTTTCTCTTGTGTTCCATGATTTTAGTGTGTACCAATATGTCAGAAAAGAAAAAAGTATATTTGTCAATATAATGACGTCATAGAATATATTTTCAAATAGTTATGATTTCCCTTTGCGCCATTAGGTAGAGGACGATGCTACATAATAATGTTTGAAGACGCGAGATGTAAGACCGACATCTAGGATTTTCAAGAGAATTAGTACACAGAGGTTCCGAATCTGGAGCCGTTCCGTGTAATTGCTGTTCTCCCTTAACTCCTAGGACAGAATGTCACGATAAAATTTTCAGGTTACTTCACCTGTCAGAAATATTGAATACTGTCTTCGAGATTTCATTCCTTTGTACGCAAGACAATATATATTATATATAAATATAATATATATTGTTTCTGGTCGGGAACCTTCATCAGTTGCGCTTCCCACAATTGAATGTCCTCTCTCATGAACATATTTATTTTCTTATGAAGTACATTTTAGAATTACATATTTCAAAAATATTAAAATTCACAATCTTTACTTCCTTTGTAAGTGTTTTTTATTTTATTATTCAATGGCCTTGTATGCTTGAAGTGTGGGAGCTGTTCCCTGGCTACTCTTCCTCTAGCAGAATTGTCCTTGGCCGTTTGAATTTAAAAATCAACTGGATTATAGTCCTCTAGCATTCCAAGCTATAATCCTGAAATTCGGCGTATTATCCATTAAAGTGGTACATTTGTGACATTAAATACATCATGTTTTTCATCATTTCTTGCATTTTTTGAAGTGCCTGATGGGGGTTGACTTGATTGGTAGGTGTTTTTAGTTGCGGGGTTGTGTCGTTGGTGTTTGTTGTTGCTTGTGCGAATGATTTCGCCTCTACAGTTCGCCCCTGCCCTTGTTGAAACGATCGAGCTGGTTTCTTTTTTGGATAACTTATGCAACTTTTATAATTAGTTGGATGGTCCAATCCGCAGTTAGCGCATGTAGCTGGCGTGTCCCTGTGCTTCTTACACTCTTTTGTGAAATGATATTGGGCACATTTAACGCACCTGTGTAACAGATTGCAATTTTTCTGGGTGTGTCTAAAGCCTTGACATCTGTGGCACTGCGCTTGTCCTGTAGAGACTCTTTGGCTTTCTACTCGCACTCTCATAAAGTTGAGGTGAGTTAATTTGTAAATGTCATGACTTTTTTCTTCTCTTTTTAGTTGAACCAGTGCCATGGGCAGTGGATACTTGCCATCTTTGTCTTTTTTGAACATTCTGTAGACATTGACGATGGTGTAACCAAGAGATGTGAGTTCTGTCTTTATTTCTTCCTCAGTTGTTGTTGTAGGCACTCCTCTTATGACGACTCTTAAAGTCTTCTCAGTAGGTAAGTCAAACGTGTAATACTCTTGACCAGTGGAATGTAGCAGAGCTGTCATATTCCGGTGATCATTTAGTGTTAACGGAAATATCTGAATTCCATTGTTCTTAACTACTGATTGCCTGAATTTTATTCCTTCCTTATTGAATCTCTCTATATATTAATTCCATAATACCTTATTTGTAACTGTCACTGGCGGAACCTTTTGTGAAATGGTGTACGGTTTTGATTGTTCTTGTTGACGGTTATCTTGAGAGGACTGCTGTAAATCTCTATCCTTGCCTTTAGATGTTGATGTTTTATCTGATAAAACTTTTCGCTGTTGTATTTTACTTTGTAACGAAATTTCAGCTGGCCTGGAATCTGAGGTTTCTTCAGCGGCGGAAAATCACTGTTTAGACTATTATAGTCTTCCATATCATCATCCACGTCAAGGGTGTCAAATCTATTATTGGTTTCTATGGTTTCAATGTTTTGCTGTACATTTTCTGGTTTTAATTTTACTCTCCGTTTTCTTGCCGGCTGACTGATCTGTTCTTCTTCACTAGTGGCTGGCAATACTTTGATTTGGTTGAGTTTCTCACCTAACGCATACAAGGGCTTTTCTAGGAAAGTCTTGTGTGAGGATATGTTGAATGAAATCCTCTTGGCTGCAGGGTGCTGCCATGTTCTCCGTTGTTTGTCACAGGTTAATCCACACGGGGTGGATCCACCTTAAAAGATACTACACAGTTGTAACACGACTGTGTTTTACGCTTTGCTGCACAACTTTATTATCTTTATAAATATAACACTGTTCACGCGCGAATTACCTTGAAAATCTCAAAAAGTATTTGCTAACGAATTCAAAGCTTCAATCTGACAAAGTCACTTTGACAGAATTCGAATCGAATGTCCTCTTGAACACATCTTTATGCATTTGATGCATTTCGTTAAATTTGAAGACGCGAGATGTAAGACCGACATCTAGGATTTTCAAGAGAATCAGTACACAGAGCTTCCGAATCTGGAGCCGTTCCGTGTAATTGCTGTTCTCCCTTAACTCCTAGGACAGAATGTACGCGTACAAAGGAACTACATATCGAAGAGAGTATTCAATATCTCTGACAGGTGAAGTAACCTGAAAATTTTATCGTGACATTCTGTCCTAGGAGTTTAGGGAGAACAGCAATTACACGGAACGGCTCCAGATTCGGAACCTCTGTGTACTGATTCTCTTGAAAATCCTAAAGGTCGGTCTTACATCTCGCGTCTTCAAATTTAACGAAATGCATCAAATGCATAAAGAAGTGTTCGAGAGGACATTCAATTGTGGGAAGCGCAACTGATGAAGGTTCCCGACCAGAAACAATATATATTATATTTATATATAATATATATTGTCTTGCGTACAAAGGAATGACATCTCGAAGAGAGTATTCAATATCTCTGGCAGGTGAAGTAACCTGAAAATTTTATCGTGACATTCTGTACTAGGAGTTAAGGGAGAACAGCAATTACACGGAACGGCTCCAGATTCGGAAGCTCTGTGTACTGATTCTCTTGAAAATCCTAGATGTCGGTCTTACATCTCGCGTCTTCAAATTTAACGAAATGCATCAAATGCATAAAGAAGTGTTCGAGAGGACATTCAATTATGGGAAGCGCAACTGATGAAGGTTCCCGACCAGAAACAATATATATTATATTTATATATAATATATATTGTCTTGTGTACAAAGGAATGACATCTCGAAGAGAGTATAATAATGTTTGATAGAAACTAGTAATCAAAGAGAATTAATATGATTTGAATAATATGCATTTCAATGAAAAAAATAAATAATGTATGTATGGAATATTTTTAACATTTCTAACATTCGGAGCTCAAACGTGGAACAATTGATGAATAATCAAGAGAGACTAATAGCAAGAAACATCATGACGTCAACCTATTTGGGAAGGGGATCCTTTCAATGTGAATGTCGTTGTAAAAAGAAATCTGCTGGACTGTCTCTGCCGTGAAAAAGACCGATGAAGAAGGCTGTTGTGATGATTATTTGAAAAATGAAATATATGAAATTATTTCTATTTTATACCGGAAACCCGTATATAAGATGCATTTAGCTATCATATATGTATAAAGACAAGTTTTGTTGCATGTTTCATTAAAATGTTCGCTTTGAAATAAACACTACTAAATTATCTTTACATATTAATAATTTTGTAGAACTGGTTCCTCCAGACATCGAGAAGGAGGTACGGAGTCTGTACTTAGCAATTTGTGAATTGCTTCATCATTTTTGGAGGTGTTTCCCGCCAACAACGCCAACCGCTGAGACCAAATTGACAAAAATGCACGAGGCTTTAAACCGATTTCATACTGCCAAACTGAAGCCTTTTGAGGTAAGTTTTATTTTTTGAATTTTCTAAATAAACTAAGATTAACAAAAAAAAAACGAAACATAGATATTCTATGCATAACATCTACTTAATGTTTTGTCTAAACGTATTAAAAATAGTTAATTATATGTGAGTAAAACTTTAAATCCGGGGTAATCCAGGGAGAAAAGAACCAGAGCGAGGGTGTAAATGGCCGTAAGGGGAAACTATAGAAAATAAAGCAGGTTGGGAATATAAAGACAAAAAGCCCCTAACCGTGAATGTTTAAATATTTGGAAGTTTTGTGATAATTGCAGTATACGCACCCAGATACGACTTCACTCTAGAAGAAAAATATTAATTAGATATACATAACATTACCGATCAGACAGGTAAAGTCTGTTATTGACTAAATTGTAACCCTAAAGATGGTGTTATATTTGTCTGACGTGTCGTGACGTGAGGCGTCAGAACGGTATCGGTTTCATACAATTTGTATTATCCTGTTTATATTAGTAATACGCGATGTGTCGTGATGACTTGTGATGTGTCGCATCAGAAGTGATCCCGATCTGCGTCAGAGCGGTGGGGCCTTACAATATAAAATATTCAATGTTGTGTGCATAGAGATAATACCTAAAGGTGTCAAGAGCTGAAAGCAATAGCTACCTTCCACCTGACTGAGGCAAACAACCATGTTATTTTGAGTTTCTCTCACTTGCGAGCGAAATTAGTTTCTTTTTAATAAAAGTTTTTAAAAACGTATTTTCAAATAAAAAACTAATTATTACAATTAGATCCGAACTAGACAAAAGCTACTAACAGAATGAATTAGTAGCATATATTTCATATAAATAATAATAGTAAAATTGAGTTTTATTACACAGTTTCAATTTAAAAAAGTTAACACACTAAATCAAAATTATGTACATTTTTTTATTATATTGTAGTTAAAATTAGTTAAAATGGTACTGCAATTAAATGAAAAAATAATGTACTATTACAGTTCAATTATAAAAAAAATTCCACTCACAATAACTTTTTATTTGACCGAAACTATTCAAAATATTTATTTACAATACCAACAATGACTAATATCGGACAAATGTTCTCAGTGCTGCCATGTACTAAATATCCTCCTCCCGTAAGGCAATCGCGTTTATATATTTCGTCGCCAGATCGAGATTTTTCGGTATCATTCTGATTCCAATTCCGGAGTGAAATCGAAAGCGTGTTTTTGCCACCAATCGAAGGCTTCCGGACTCCCTTTCTTGTTGCTTTTGTTTATTTATTTTTATATTTTGTTATGTTATAGGTAAATTTTGAACATACCTGTGACCTGAAATAAATTGTAGCATAAATGTAACGTTTGGACTCAGCACAGCGCCATCTATTATATACTTACCCAATACGGACCCTAAACAATTGAAGCGTCATTTTATTTTTCGTATTCCTCTCAGCAAACCCTTTGATTTGATATCCATATCATGATGGTAAATAAGAAATATTATCCGCCATCTTGGGGCAGCCGCTATGCTGAATTTAGAGTGACGTCATTTTATTTCTCACATTCTTTTCAGCAAACTGTTTCATTTGACACTCGTATCATATAAAAATTTTGTTCATTGAATATTGAATTTAGAGTGACATCTTTTTTTTCGCATTCCTCTCAGCAAACCCTTCCATTTGATTCCAGATAATGAGAGTGCAGAAAAAGTAATTGGTCCACCATCTTTAGGAGTTCGCCATACTGAATTTAGAATGATCTTGCTTTGATGACAAACTGTGTGTACACAATTTTAGCTTATTCGGAGGTTAGTAAGTGGTCTAAAATTCACTTGCAAGATTTGATTACAGACATCGGGACATGTGAAACTAAATAAAAGCTTGTACAAGTTGTTACTAGTGGTATAAAAGTTAAATCCCATAGATAATGCCGTGTTTGTCCTGCCCACAATATTAAAACTTTAAGATCTTATATGTGCAAATTTTGCGACGTGTCTTGACATAAAGGCAACTGTTTACAAAAATATTAGT
This sequence comes from Octodonta nipae, assembly GCA_034190945.1. NCBI lineage: Eukaryota > Metazoa > Arthropoda > Insecta > Coleoptera > Chrysomelidae > Octodonta > Octodonta nipae. The sequence goes on from CM067219.1 coordinate 51,646,544, forward strand.
GCATAGTTTTATTATATATGTTTAAATAAAATACTTGTTACATACTATCGATGAGTTTATAAATGTTAATGTTTCAATATTGTGTTAGTTTTTGATTGAAAATATATTATAAATCTTATTGTTAAATTCTCGAATACGCAATTTTTGCTTACGTCGCTAAGTGCGCCCGCTAACCAACTAAGTTAAGTCTGTTGTATTACCCGCTCAAGATGTGTTAACATTAGCTTTGATTAAAATTAGTATATGCCTAGAAGTGATATTGCTTTAATAGCAAAACTTTTAAAAATTTTTCGTCTTTTAGGAAAAAATGAAATCAGTAGTTATAAATACACATTTTTTTCAATATGAGTATATATAAAAATTTCGCGTCACCTTGTTTGTCCGCTATGAACTCCTAAACTACTGAAACAATTTTAATAACATTTTGCACACTGTGTGCAGTATGGACCAATTAGGAGGATATTTTGAATCTCAATTTATACTCCCAATATTTATTTATTGGAAATTGTTTATTATATGGAATAGTTATAATTATCTGTGAGTTCCACAAGTTTCAAGCAGAAGCCGGTTTAAATGGATAAACTATCGACATTCAGTAAGGCACCTGCCCCAAGATGGCGGAGAATATTTCTTATTTACCCTCCATGATATGGGTATCAAATGAAAGGTTTTACTGAGAGGAATACAAAAAATAAAATGATCACTCTAAATTAAATATGGCGGATTTCCCAAGATGACGAACAAAATTTTCTTATCTACCCGCGTGATAAGGATATCAAATAAAAGGTTTTTTGAATACGAAAAATAAAATGACGATAAATCAGACGCCTCAGGATGCCAATCAAAATTTTCTTATCAATCCCATGGGATGGGTATCAAATGAAAATTGAAAAAAAATAAAAAGTAAATAAAAAAATAAAAACTTTTATATGATTAAAATTGTTTAAAAACATTATTTATATATTATATTATGTATGTTATGGGTGGGTTCCCATAAATTACGTTTTAAAAAAGATTTTTGTTTTATTGAACACAGGAATTACACTTGTACTTTGAATAACTTAAGTTTGGTTAGAACTTTACTTTAAGAACAATATTATCACAATATAGTATTACATTATAGAACGAATAGAAAGCTGATTTGAATGTTTTTATAACTTTCAGAATGCTTAGGCATCACTTCTAGTCTGGACACTTGCAAAATAAAAAGTAAACAACTAATAATAAGCCTTTGTTTGATACATTGTAGTCACTTTGTTCCAAAGTTAAGCTTTAAATATAACATGTATTTCTTAAGAAATAAACATCAGAGTACACACTTATACAAGGAAATTTTCTAAGATTAAATACTGTTACAAAATTTATATTCGCCGCCGCTGGAGATACCTCAATTAGTCATAAAATAAAACATTGACCGCCTGGGAGTGAAAACAACGATCGGGAACCTTCTATTCAGCAAAAACGTGTTAGCATCGAATACTGGAACAACAGTGGAATGCCCATCGAAACTACGAAGAACTACGAGAAAAATGTGGATTATAAATTGGAGGGTCGTACATTTCATAGCTTATATAGCCGTGTTATTATTGTGATGTAAATTGATTTGGGAATCAGCTGTTGTAAATATTGGATTTTTATGTGTAAATAGGGTTCTAGAAAGTGAAGAGAATATCAGTTTTGAAAAATTTTATTTGAACCCACGAAGTTTATTACAATTTGGTGTCAGGCAAGTGCTATTAAGGAAAAGGTGGACTAGACGAAACAATAACTCAGATCGTGGAAACACGTGACAAGAAGAAGAAACAATATCAAGAAGAAAACCCACAAAGGTTAGTGAAATCTTTTGTAGAAAAACTAAAATTGAATTAGAGAACCTTGTAACTAATATAGATGAAAAGCAACAAAACCTTGTTTCTATGATGAATAGTGAACAACAAAATCTTGTTTCCACGCGATGAAAAATGAACAACAAAATTTATTTTCGAAATTTGAAGAAAAACAAGACCAAACTGAATTAAAAAGACAAGAGCAATTTGAACAATGCAAATAGTATCGCAAGTTAATGAAACAGTTAATGGAAGAATGCCAATAGTGGAGTCAGACATAAAAGAGAAAAACGACGACATAAAGATCCTAAAAAGTAATGTGGAGACTCTTAAAATCCCACTCTGAGTACCAAAGGTTCCGTTAGCAAACCACCCACATTTGATAGCAGTTCACCTTAGCTCATGTATAAACGCCAAGAGGTCCTCCAAAGCCTTTCAGTCGATGAACAAGGTAATTTCGACAAGATCATCGCCATCTTAGACAAAAGATACGACAATCAATCCTTGAGCCAAGTATACCAGGTACAACTAAGTGTAAAAACGCAAAAATCCGGAGAGAGCCTTCAAGAATTCGAAGCAGAAATTAGACGTTTAGTACACTTGTTCTACCCGGACCTGCCAGAGGAAACTTAAGATCAATTGGCCACACAGAGTTTCATAAACGGTATTCGAGATGTGGAAGTAAAAAGACATCTAAGACTTAGTGGCGTCAAGAAAAGTAATGAAGCTTTGCTTAGGGCTTTGGAAGTAGAGGCAGTCATGAACATGTCCAAACTGAGGGTGCGAGCAATTTCCTTCAGCCAGGAAGAACCAGAACCATCCCTCCAAGCAGTGTTGTCCGGATTACATAAACTACTAGAACGATCTCAAAGAACTGACCACAGAGTTTATTACCGGTGTGGACGGACAGGATACTTTCAACGTGTCTGCAGAGTGAGGCTACCTGAACGATCACACAGGGGTAACCAACAAACAACCACATGTCCAGGTACCGTCAGCCAGTCAGCATAAGGGGGCGAATGCTGACTAATCCTCCACCAGCCCCCAAAACATATCAGGGGTACCATCAATGGCCGCGCAATCACCATTAACTTTGATACCGGCGCCGCTGTGTCCATTGCTAAGTCCAGGGTCTTAAGATCATCGGAAATCCGACCAGTTAACGACAACATCCAGCTCAGAACCGTCACTGGCGAGTTAATGTCAATACAGGGTGAGGCAGATGTAGTATATAACATAATCCGGCATAGGGTCCTGGTAGCGGATATTGAGGACGAGTTTATCCTGGTATGGACCTAATAAGCCACCAGGGATCTATGTTCGACTCGAGATATGATGTTCTCCGATTTCTTAACGAAGCCTTTGTATTGACACGGCTCGTCAACAGCTCAACAACGTTCATAAGAAATATAGCAAAATCCTCAACCAGAATTCCCGATCGAACGGAACAAATTATTCATGGGCAGCTAGAAACAAGTCCTGGGAGCTGCGTTGGAATGGTGGAGCCCGTACACTCAGCTCATGACTACTTAGTTGGACGGGCTATAGTTAAAACAGAACGACATCAGAAGTTCCAATGGTCAAGAGATAGCTTGTTTCGAGCCAGTAGAGACCATCATCAATTGCGAAGAAGAGTACCAGACGTCTGTGAAGGAGACACGGCCCAGTAAAGAGTTCCTACAACAGTTTGCTGACCATTTGACACACCTTACACCAGAGGAACAGAAGGAAGCCAATCAATTTATCACAAAGCACTGGCAAATTTTTAAGTCCAGATGGAATACATCATTCAGCACCGAATAGATACCGGAAAGGCTTAACCCATCAGAATACCTCCTAGACGACTACCATTGGGGCAACAACAGGCAGTCGAGGAAAACATCGAGTCCATGTTACAAAATGGAGTTATTGAGTCATCCATCAGCCCATGGTCTGCTCCCGTCGTGCTAGTTAAAAAGAAGGGTGGTACCACCCGATTTTGCGTGGATTACAGAAAGCTGAATGACGTCACGAAGAAAGACAGCTATCCGCTGCCCCGAATCGATGACACTCTGACCACACTAGCAGGCTCCCGTTGGTTCTCCACACTAGACCTAAAGATTGGGTATTGGCACGTTGGTCTACACGAAAACGATAGAGAGAAAACAGCGTTCTCCACCAGTAAAGAGCTGTTTCAATTCACGATCATGCCCTTTGCGGAACCTGGACGAAGCATTTCCAGAATTAAGAATCCCAACCTGAAACTCTATCCGTAAAAGTATTCCACGTTTCAAAAAGAAGTTTTTGGGTCACGTCGTTTCCGAGTCAGGAATCCGCACAACCGAAAACAAGATAGAAGCCATCCGTGATTGGCCGGTCCATAGAGACAAGCATGAACTACGTAGCTTTTTGGGGTTATGTTTGTACTTCAGACGATGCGATGAGGGATTTGCCACCATTACCGCGCCTCTGTATCGGCAGACCACTGAGAAAGAGACCTTCCGTTGGAATCAGGACTGCGAAACATCATTCAGACAACTGAAGCCGGCACTCTCTTCCAGCCCAATCCTAGCATTTCCTACACAGTCCAGCAAGTTCATCTTAGATACTGACGCCAGCAAGACAGGTTTGGGGGCCGTTCTATCCCAGATGCATGACGGTGAAGAGAGGGTGATCGAGTACTACAGCTGTGGATTCTTGAAACTGGAAAGGAATTATTGTGTCACCAGAAAAGAACTTCTTGCAATAATCAGGGCTGTAGACCATTTCCACAATTTCTCCTAATCCGAACAGATCATGCCGCCCTCAAATGGCTGCTGAACATGAAGACACCGGAAGGAAAACTGGCCGGGTGAATGGAGAAATTACAGCAATACGATTTCAATGTTGCATACCGTGCCAGTAGTTTGCATAATAATGCCGATGTCCTGTCAAGAAGACCCTGTAGGGTAGAATGTGGACATTGTCTGAAGACGGACCAGCGAGAGAGTATCTCCGTCCGACAGATCCGCATACAGGCCAATGAAAACTGGCATTCAGGACCAAATGGCTGATACAGACATAGAATCAGTCCTGTCACTTAAAAAGAGAGGGGCACCGAGATACTCGGGCGTGCTGAAATTGTTATGGGCCCAATGGGATTCTCTAAGAGTGGAGAGTGGAATGCTGAAGAGCATATGGGAAAGCACTGACGGCCGAAAAACCAAATCCCAACTGGTAGTACCAAAGAAAAAGGTACCAGCCATCCTGACCGAAGTATATGATGGGATTACCGGAAGTCATCTGGGCATGAATGAAACTTTGGATTAAATTCGCCAACGGTACTACTGGGTCAATTATTTCGAAGACATCAGAACTTGGTGCCGGAAATGTGACACCTGTGCAGCCAGTAAGGGCCCGAAGACCCGGACAAAGGGCAGAATGCAGCAGTACAATGTGGACGTTCCATTTGAGAGAATTGCCATCGATGTCGCCGGTCCGTTTTCCGAGTCTGAGAGCGAGAACAAATACATTCTGGTCGCAACGGATTACTTCAGCAAATGGCCTGAGGCATATGCGATACCCAACCAAGAGGCAACCACGGTAGCGACGGGGCTAGTAGAACAGCTATTCAGCAGGTTTGGCGTTCCGTTAGAAATACCAAGGGCGTAACTTCGAATCGAATGTATTCCAGAAGGTTGGGAATCAGGAGAACGAGAACAAAACCATTGCACCCACAGTCAGACGGAATGGTGGAAAGATTCAACAGGACCTTGGAACAACACCTACCCAAGGTGTCAGCAATAACCAGCGTGATTGGGATGAGCATATTCCCCTATTCCTGTTGGCCTATCGCTCAACCGTACATAACTGTACACGTCTAACTCCAGGCAGGGTCCTATTTCGGAAAAGAGCTGAGATTACCCTGCGATCTGGCCTTTGGCTCCTCCGAAGAACCGTCCCAGGAAATCAACGATTATGCCGACCAACTCCGACATAACATGCACATACACGAACTAGCCCGAACGCAGATGTTGGCCACTAGCGACCAGATGAAGACACGATATGACCTCAAGGCCAATTCAGTCGGGTTCCAAGAGAGGGACAGAGTCTGGCTGTACAACCCTCCGAGAAGCAAGGGTAAATCTCCAAAGCTTTCACCCACGCACAGAGAGGCACGGTGCGTACCTTATAACATAAAAATTGAATACTCTGTGCCTGTACAGCAAAGCACACTGTGCTTGTGTAAATGGCGATAAATGGAACGTTCTTTGGTTCTTCAATTACATTACAAATGTCATTAATGAAAAAAGTTATCACAAAATAGGGAAACAAAGCACATTTAAATAATTTACTGCGCTTTTAAATTTATTTGCCGTTTCATTATAAATAACTTTTTTTGCAAAATCACTGAAATAAACAATGAGGTATATTTTTTTCTCAGCTTATTTGAAATTAAATTTTACATTTTTGAAGGATGGTATATCATTGGTTAAAAAAATCATTTTCTAATTGGTAATTCTGCTTAACATATACGCAATATATTACCGTGTTCTGAATCTTCTGGTCGAGCAGGCAATTTGTAGTGGTAACTTAATCGAATATTACTTTGTAAGACAGAGAATGAACGACGGTGTTGTCACTTGACTGTATATCACCTCACTCATGGCAATTATATATTAGTCTATGAGTGCTTGCACATCCGATACACATAATTTTTTCTTGTGCGTCTCTATGCGCACACGGTGTCATGTTGGAGTACTAATGGAACGGTGAAGACTCGTGCACTATGTCACACAGTGCGCCTGTGTGTGTAATTGGAAAGCCACCACCACAGGTCATACAAAGAGAAGCCACCACACAGTGTGCTATGCTGTGCAGACACAGAGTACGCACTGTGCCTCTCTGTGCGTCGTAGTTGGAAAACGGTCTATATTACGGAGAATCTTTCACCACACTTGTGCTGTCTCTTCTCGACGTATGTTAACAATTCGTTTCTTTAAATCATCGTGCACATTTCCCTAGTAATGCGGATGTACTCCGTTCTGTTGGAAAACCAGTCCTCTTCAGCATCGTCCTCTATGATATTCGGTGAAGCTAGACTGGTGGCATTTTCTAGCTAATCGTTTAGTTTTGTCATCGCGTGCACCGAATTTACACGTTACACACAAAATGGCGACGAACAATGTTTCTCGATTGGACAAACAAAAAAACGCTTTCGTAAACACGAAAACAATTATAGCGCTCGCGTAGGAGAATCCAAATGCGGTCTATTGTTACGACCGGAGTTAAGTGACTTGCGAAGTCATAAAAACATAAATACAATAAAAGCGTCCGTCTCAAACGGAATTCAAAAACCAAGACAATGCGTCGGAATGGATCGGCAGTCGAAGCCACAAAGTGGCGGGAAGCCAATCTACCTACTCAGTCTGACTGGATGACTGATTTAATAAAATTTCCCTCTTATTATTATTTTCTACTCCATTATGGTATTAGGTTGCTATTGATCCAACACTGGTATCTATCCTGGATATGGGCATAAAAGCTTTTCATGTAAGGACTTTTCTCAAAATATGTGCCGTCCCCAATATTGCCGTTTTTTGGAACTGGCAAGGGTCGTAACTTCCTGGGATGCGTTTTAAATGGTTGAGGAAGTCTTTACTCACAAATCCAGTTGTTCCAATTCTTATGGAGATGATTTCTGTATTGTATTTCAATTTTTAATTTGTATTTTAACTGTTTCTCCGTATCTTTTTGGATGACGTTCCTATCAGAGGGTATTGCCACGTTGATGATATAGCAGGCGGTCTCAGTTTTTACTACAATGTCTGGCTTATTTGATGGTACAGTTCGGTCCGTTATAATCTGTTGATCGTACAGTATTATGACGGACGGCTGGTGTTCATATCATTTCGTGGTTTTGGTTCGACAGTTGAAATGTCGACATAGCTCTAGGTGAATAACTGTACAAACGTTATTGTGCCTGTCGGTAAATTATTTTTGGGCCAACATGGGGCAAGCTAAGTTGATATGTTCGACTGCCTCTTGGTACTGATAGTCCACCCGCCCTTGTTTTGTGTATCACATGTTCTATATGCCTAGTTTTTAAAGCTTGGTCTTGAGCTGCTATCAGTAAGACTTCCGACTCGCCCTTGAATGTTCTGAACTTGAGCCAATCGTAAGAGAGTTTCTTATCGCTAGGGAGTTCATTCATTTGTCGGTGTAGTTGACCATGTATTGCTTTATTTATCCACGTATTTTATTTCTCAGATAGTTCCTGACTACTTGTTTAGTTGGGGTGCCATCGCTGCTTGCTTCCACCGCTGCGATGCCAATTTTTATGCTTTTTTTTTAAATTCCATCTTATTATTATCTTTACTTGCGGATTTATCATTCGTTTTCTACAGTAGCCTTCTTTTGGCATATCTTGACACATATGGCATGACATAAATTTGGCAATTGTGTCTATATTTTATGTTCAATACCATGGTAAAAAGGTCTGTTCGATTGACGAAATCCGATAACCGATTTGCCCCTAATTTATTTTTCAGGAATCCGAGGTCGGATTTGCAAAATTTTGGGTAGCGGTTCCAATCTGTCAGACATATATTTTTTGAAAATCAACCGCTTGAATCTAATTCGTTAAACAGAAAATTATTGGGTCGCCAAATCTGAAGTGAAATTTGCAAATTTCTCAAATACAAGATGGCGACGTCAATGTGACGTACGATTTCTTTTAAATCAGCCAATTTGTATCAAATTTGGTATACGGGTCGGGGTCTTTGATCACGAATTCCAGTCTGAGTTGCAACATTTAAGAATCAATATTGCGGTTTACTGCTTTTCCACCATGGTGAGTCAGCTATCACGAATTTAAAAAACCTGACTTCAAATTTGTATTCAACGACCCCAAAACCCCCCATAACAAGTTTGGTGCCAATTGATTCACTTTAATAAAAACTTCCGCCAAAAAACTCACGTACAGTAAATTTGGTACAAATAGGTTAGTTAAAAAAAAGTCGCCAACTTTAATTTTGCCAATCATTAGAATTAGTAAACAACTACCCGAAAAACTCCCCCATATAAAATTTGGTACAACCTTGGTTGATATTTAAAAATTCGGCCATAATATTGCAATTATGATCAAATTTGAGGCAAAAACGATTCGATTGGTTGCGTATTTTTATGTTTACAATCTTTTTTGTTGGACACTCGGATTTTTTTTTCGGCTTCCGACCGCCAGATTATATTTTTCAAAGGCGCACCGGGCATTTGAAAGTAGATGTTCTAAGCTTTAATATGGCAGAATATTTGGTTGCCAATTTTCGTGGTTTAAGATAACGTACATTTTATTATAAATTAATATCACGAAACAAACATAAATTTATAATCACAAAAAAATATTCTAAAAAATTTGAATGACTTTTTGTTTCATAGAAAACTAACTTTAAACGAGTGCCAATACCCGCACCGCACGTCAGTAAGAAAACGGGTATTAGTACCTTGCCCTCTTTTATTAACGCAAGTAATTTTAAACTAGTAAATAATACCCTTTAATTTGTTAAAATGTTATACAAGTATTTTCCTATACCAAAATTTTAGATTTTCTAATAGTTTTGACATTTTATATTTTTCCCAGGATAAGTTAATCAGAGAATTATCACCTCTATCCCATCATCTAACGAAACACTTGAATCAACTATTGAATGCAGCATATCAAAAATACACCAACTGGCAAAAAGTGAAAGGAAGATAGAAAACTCCTATTAGGTGTCAAGTTAACTTGCCATAATAATTCCAGGAGCAATACGTTTTCGACAGTGAAGAAAAATATGAATAAATGTTCATGTTCCCATGTGAATGCGTTTTCCAAATGCCTTAGTAGTTTTAACATTTACCTGATCAGTGTTGTGGAGTATCATTGTATAAATAATAGTATTTGGTGAGTTACGGCAGAGACGAATGAGCTAACAAAATGGTTTACTAGGAAAATAGAAAAAGAAATATCATGTTAAAACGATCATATGATTAAATCTACTGCCTTAGCTTGCAATATATCATGTACATTCGACTAGTATATTATATCTATTGTGAGTTAGCTGTAGATTACACATCAGTATGATTTCTATTTTAGTTTGATACTAAAATTTTGTGATACAAGAGAAAAATCAAATTATACTCAAGAAATATTTACTGGAAGCAATACCCGGCAATAATGCTTCATAATTTTATGATTTCAGGGAGAGTAGTGGAATGGATCAAGGACAGTTAAAAGTGAAATACTAGTAAAAAATTATATATGTGTATTATTGTTGCCTATCCAAAAAAGTAACTCATACATTTTAAAATGCAGAATTAGTAAAGAAATGTTGATGCATATCCTATTATTTATTCTCCCTTACCAGCTGTACAATTTGCATATTAAAGAAGTACACTTGAGGTTAAGTAGTTTCTCAACCATTGAGGAAGTAAGTAGCAATTTTAATTGTTCACTTTTTGGGGTTTCACTCCTTACAATGGTTTCTGAAAAATGCAAATAAGTTAGGTAATTGAAAGTCAAAGTGTAGTACCTAAGGTGAATTTGTGGAAAGTACCCGCAACACTAGTTGCCGGTTTATAGGAAAAATTCTCTCGTAGGATTAACTGAGAGAAAGTAGGTCTATGGATTAGTTCACTAGTTTTCTTTTATAATATGTTTGGATGTATTTTGTATGATACTTATATGTGTTGTGACGTATCGATTCCTTATCAAGATTATCGAAGAATGTTTTTTTATGTAGAAATTTTAGGTCATTTGACTGTTTTATGAAGGTTGTTTTGAAAATGTCTATTTGGTGCAAACCGGTTGCTGTTCATATCTAATTGTCATATCTAATTGCAAACTGATGAATAGAAAGTAAAGTAAAATAGTAAATACACCTACTATCATAGTCACAAATCAGTTGTAATTAGCAGAACATTAGAGAAACATGATGTAGGTACATTCCTTTTTAAATCGACTTCCAAAAAGGAGGAGGTTATCAATTCGTCTGCAATTTTTTTTATGTATGTCGAGCGATTATTCAAAAACGGCTTGTGCAATTTTGATGATTTAAACTGTATTATATTAAGGAACATTTTTCTATAGAAAGGTCCCATATAATTGTTTATAACATGAGATTTACGGTTTTCTAAAAAAATTAGAAAAAAAAGTAAACAAGGGACTAGATTTCATTGAATTTCAATGAATCTTCACTGTTTTCTCTAAAACCGCTCAAGAAATTTGAATATTATAAATTGTATTCTACAAAGATATGTTCCAGCTTGATTCCGTATATTTTTTTATAACGTAAAGCTTACCATTTTTCTGAAAATCGGTAAAATATATGCAAAAAAATTGTATACATCATGGTAAATGTCAAATTTTCCTCATAAATATCTAGTTTAAATGTCAAAATATACCGTGAAAGTATATCGTACAGGGTGTTTGTAATGGTTTTCATTTTAATTCGTTTGAAGTAAGTTTTTTTAGAGGCGAAGTTAAGTTAGGGGGCTTATAGTCGCGTGTAATGGCAGAAAATATTCCCTTAGTTTATCGCAACGAAAATTTGTTATGTCGGCGAACTCTTCTATAAGGTATACGGTTGTAGGTGAGTGTGTGCGTACATGTAATATTAGGTGGACATAAGCAGTTGTATACATAGGATGGTTGAAATATAAGTTTGAATTGAATTAGTTATACCGGGTGGTTCTAAAAATATTGTATTGGATGGCAAATAAGTAGGTGCGTATACAAGGTGGTTGAAATAAGAGTGGAGCAAAACTATAGTTATACAGAGTGGATATTTGCGTTATGAGACGGAGAATATTTACAGTTATACAAAAGGCTTTAAAAATTGCCAGAAGCAGTTGAATATACAAGATGGTTGAAATATAAGATGGAGTATAATTACAGTTATACAGAGCGGTTTAAAAAATTTATATAGTTTGTAACATAAGTAGTTGCTTAGACAAGGTGTTTGAAGTAAGAGTGTGGTAAAATTGTTATTCAGGGTGTATCAAAAATTTGTTATATAAGTATAAGCAGTTAAGATATTTGAATTATAGGACGTAGGATGGGGTATAATTAATAGACATGGGTTCAAACAATTTTAGAAGCATTTGCATATACCGGGTGATTGAAATAAATGAGTAAAATTATAGTCATCAAATGTGGTTCAAAAGGGTGAATTTTGTTATATAGGGTAGACCATGAGCAGTTGCATAAATGAAATACTAGTCATATGGGGAGCAGTAAATTCATTGGTATACAGGAATAATTTAAACAATAGAAAAATAGAAAGATTCAATAGTGTGGAGAGGATTTATACTTATACAGGGTGGTTTTAAAGATATCAGGACCGTTGTAATATTGTGTTGAGTTGAATTATAGTTGTACAGGGTGATTCAGAAAATGATAGACCAATACGTTATATAGGGGTGACCAATACACAGAAGCATATACAGTGTGGATGCAGTATGGAGTGAATTAGAGTTACATTTATAGAAAGTGGTCCAAATAATAAAACAAATATAAAGAAGAAGAAAGAGAGAGAGAGAGATATGAATACGCTAAAATTTTCAATTGAATTGTACCTTAAATCAGATAAAAAGATAGGTATGTCTGAAAATAGTGATTGATTGCACACGGTTTCTAAACAGTTTTTATTTTAAGTCAGCTGAAGTCGGTTCTTTTTTAAATATAGATTATTACCATATCCTTTCATTCCAAATAAATAAATACGCCTATGGGTATATCAGTTGTAACTTCATTTCCTTCATGAATTTTAATTTAATTCATAAGTTCTGGTATATATTGCAATTCATAATTCTTGGGTAATAAATACCTTTAGTGAAAATCGTGAAGAACGACCGCCATGTTTACGTCATTTCATAAAGATTGACATTTTTTTATGTGATGTGGTTGTGTTAACGCTTATATAATGGTCACTCGATAAACACTACTTGTTGGGGGATAAAACAAGTAACTGTTCTTGTTTTTTTTAAATCTTTTTAATAGAGTATAAACAAAATTTGAGAAGTACCAGGGCCGTCTCGCGTCATCTCCTGTAAGCACAGGTACATTAGATGTATAAAACATGATTCTCTCTCTCTCTCTCTCTGTTGAAAGGTTTGCAATATTTATTGATTTATAATGTACATATTTAGGAATTATGTATGAAACAAAAATAACGTGTAAATGACCGCCACAGCTTTGCTGGTATATGCGTAGTCTTTTTGACAAAATTAGTAAGAACACGATTGTATATATGCGGCGGTATTTCTTTGATACTGTGACTTTAGATAACCCCACAGCCAAAAGTCGATGTTAAATCAGAAGACCGTTTACCATACATGGAAATGACACGGCCAGAAGCAAACCAGTGCAAGATAATTAATGTTTCACGAGTGGTAGGACATGTGGCACCGTCCTGCTGAAACCACATGTAGTCAGGAACTATATGGATGTACAAAGAACTTCGTTAACATGGCACGATTTGCCGTTAATGCATTACCTTCCTCATCTTCAAAGAACTATGGTCCCATAAATCCTCCAGACCACAAGCACTCCAAACAAGTTTTGGATGCTTTGCTTTCTTATACTTACGCAAGGACTACAAATATATTAGTAGTCATTATACTTATGGATCCATCATACGATGAAACGAGCAGATAATTAGCTTGCATATTATATCGAGATATTGTGTACCTATTTATATATTTTCAGCCAATATATATTCCTTGATTTTGTCTTCAAAATTATGTGAAGAAAACCTTATATAACATAATGCAGTCCAGATATTTTGGATTTTATAAATATAATTTCAATGATGACAGTAAATCGAGTAGAAAAAAGTTCACACATAAGAATTCGCCTTAAACTTGTAAGAATTGGGTACTGCAAGTTGAGTGTTAAAACATCGGTGTAAATCGCGGTAGACTCCAGCTAAAATTTTCGCAAATGCACCGTGTTAAGTGAGGGTAAGGAGTATATAATCGGTAATACTGCATTTACAGTTGCTCAGAAGTTCCAGCGCAATACACGGTGTAAACAGTTCCACTAGGGTGTGCGTTAACATTATCGATCAATCCTCGAAGTTTCCTTAGACATCCACCGTCTTGAAATATTTGATCTCACAAGACGATGGATGTCCAAGGAAACTTCAAGGAATGAGTTACATTGTCTACCAGCTGACTATTATTATCGATCAATATTTAATCTATGTATTTCAAACAGGACTACCAATATAAAGCTAGTGAAACCGCTGTGCACGGCTAAAATACCAATAAACAACATTGAAAAGATTTTATTGACAATTCCTAATAATTAAAGTAAAAAATAGTTAAGGTAAGTGTAAATTGTATTTGCTAATAAATTAGAGGTATGAGGGCTTTCCTGCTTCTGGGAAATTCGTTAAATGTACTTTGATACCACCAATGACTTAACAGAATAGTTACAATCTGAAAATAGATAAAAGTTGTACCCTCTGTAAAAAGTTATAATTAATAACTTACCTGATTTGATAGCACCCAGATGAATACAAAAAACCATGTAATATTATACCATAACAAAATAGTAATTGAACAATACATGAGAATTTCTGCCGTTTGATGTGGACAAGAGAGATAGTTAAACCAGTCACCTTGAGGAACTTTGTATCCATCACTTATGATATTACCTGAAACCAAGGGATCAGTTAATACTGTGCATAAATATTTGTGCGTTTGTGTGAGTCTTCACAGATTAAAAATCTAAATCTAGTGTCTAATCGAAAACGTTAAGAAACCGAAGAAACCGAAATTACCTTTACAACCCATCACGTTTTAAGAATAAATTATGAATATTTTTTAACGTTATATCCTCAAAAAACCGCCAACAATTTAGTTTTTTCCAGTTTGCTCGAAATTCACATGTGAAACCGTATGTGTTACATTATAAATCAACTTAATATTGTTTATAATGTGTTTATTTATATTTACAAAAGTTTATTAATAATTGAATAAGCAAATCTTCTTATACTTAATAGATTTTCTAAATATAGATACTGTGGCCCCGGTAAATTGTTCATGATTCATTTATGGTATCTATAACTATTTTCTTGATAAAGAATTTGATAAGACTATCTATCAAGCCCTGTTTGAGAAGATTTGAATTGTCACGAAGTATGATTTTATTGCAAAGTATAGCAAATTATCTAAATCCTCATTTCCTACAATTTCCGTGACATTGTCATTCTTCCGGCGGATAAAGGTTGTCCTAGATTTCCCACAATATGCCAATAAGGTAAATGATTTACTACAAGATCAATCCTATTCTCCCATTCATCGGGATCCTACTCCCAAAATAGAACGTGAAATGACTTCATTGATAAAAGATTCAAACATTCCCAAAGGCAACACCAAAACATCTAATTCCTCGGAGTTTCACATCTCCACGCCTATATGGCCTACCGAAAGTTTATAAAGAACAAGTTCCGTTACGACCGATTGTGAACTTAATTGGCTCTCCAACATACTACATCGCTAAATATTTAGCGGATATTCTTAAGACATTAACTGGAAAATCGCCCTCACATGTTTTAAACTGATCCCATTTCGTAACTCTTCTGTCAGAGATATCAATTGAACCCAAAGACATTTTAGTTAGTTTTGATATGACACTGTTCACTAAAGTCCCTATTTCAGACTCCCTATTGATTATTAGAGAACTGCTGTCGGAAGACGGACAAACCTTGGATTTACTATTGTTGATCGAAAAATGTCTTATGCCCACTTATTTTCTTTTTCAAAATAAACATTAGATGCAAACTTCTGGTACCCCCATGGGTTCTGCGCTATCATCGGTAGTGTCAAATATCTTTATGGAAGCCTTTGAAGCATTGGCTCTGGAGTCTTCAAGCCACAATTCCAAAATCTGGTTGAGATATGTCTCCAAATGTTCTTTAACCACATTAATACCCAACATTCAAACATAAAATTCACGATGGAAATTGAGTCCAATGGATCCCTGCCCTTCCTGGACGTGTTGGTTTCAGGGTTGCCAAATGGTCGCCTGAAAACCAACACACACTGACAGATATCTCCACGCCAGTAGCCATTATCATCCATCTCAGAAACGGTCAGTCGTGAACTCCCTGGTGCATCGAGCAATATCAATTTCCGAACGCAAAAGTTTGAGAAGGGAATTTGCTTGGGTAGATGGCAGCCTACTAAACAACGACTACAGTAAACGAGAGATTCGCAATTCCATTTCTCGTCACCAATAATACCCTTCCTAAGAAAGAATTGTAACCTAGATAATCAGTAGCATATTTGCCATATATCAGCACGGTCACGGATAGGATTGGGAAGCTTTTCCATAAGCACGACATAAAAACAGTCTACAAACGACTATCCAAAATCTCACAAATGTTACTCTCTCCAAAGGATAAACAAAATCCTCTGTCATCCAAGGATGTTTATTCTATTCCAGGCTCGTGTGGGGCAGAATACATAGGTAAAACAGGTCGATCTATAAACACCCGTCTATGTGAGCACAAACGGTGTTTGAAAACGGGCCTGCTATCAAACTCTGCTGTAGCTGAACATCATCACGAAACGGGTCACCAAATCCTCTGTCGTGGCCAAATCTATTATTATTATGTTATTTCACCAGAAAATTTCGTGAGGCCGTTGAAATCGCCAAAAATCCCAAGAATTTTAACCGATACAAAGGTTTTGAACTTTCGCCCATCTGGAACCTTGCATCCACATTTCAATAGAAATTGCATCAACAAAATAAATTATTACCTACTAATAAAAATTCGACGAAGCTATTTAAAAATACCATAAAACAATCCCTAATAATCCTGTTAAGTGCCTTCTACCCTTCTTTTACCCGGAATTTCAGGGGGCCAATTATTATTTCTTTGTTGCCTACATCCAAAGTATTAGTTCATTTACAATTTGTGCGTCATTGTGACAAGTTTAAAAAAGTGAAGTTTCAAAGTGTGTTTGTGAGAAAAAGACGAAACGAATGGCGTCGCCGCAAGGTAAGTAAGTAACATTTGTTTTCTCATCCTTGTAAAAGCACCTTATAAGTGTCGGCGAAACGTTGGAAAACTTTGTTTATGTGCTGGTTTCAGATATATAAATAAATTAATTCGAAAAAATGACGCGGTCTAAATCCGGCAAAAGAAAAATCAGCTAGTCTAGTACATTGTGGACCGGAAAAATCTGTCGTGAGCTTACAAAATAAATTTGCTGACTTGCCCCCACCTAGACCAAAAACATTCTGATTTGCTCCTCCCTTTGGTTGTTGTGACCCCAAGGGGAGTGGCGTTCATTATTTTAGGGCAATATGTTCAATAAAAGTGTTTATGAAATATTCGTTTATTTAAATGCTTTTAATTTAATAAAAGAACGAAGTGATCGCAATGTTAGCCGATTTTTTATTTAACTTTTTGGCTATTTGTGGGTCGCAAAACTAAAAACGTCGATCTCTGCCGACAGTCGTACGAAAGCTCATAAGACGTACTTTCGAAACTCAAATTTCAACTAGACCTTTATGAATTTCGAGTATTCATCATAATTGTGATAATTGATAACACTGAGATTCTTTGAGAATATGAATTTCTGTAAACTTGTTCTGGCCTTGATTTTGGATTAATATTTTGTTTTAGAATGCATTTTACAACAGAAGTCTAACGTCTAGGTAAAGAAACCATAAGAAAGAAGATTGCGGAGACATCAAAATAATGAAATATTTGTAGGTAAAATCTTCAATTTACAATCGCCCTCTCCGAGAGCGTCAAAGTTGGTAAATTTAATTGTTTTCTGAATTTAATATTAAAACGAAGTAATCTAATTTCCAACATCCTAAAAGAAGGTAATTTCTATGGATTTAAACCTCAGATGGGCTATTTTGGAAGTATTTCCCGCCCATCCTGTCTATATATTGTTTATATGTTGCTTTATAGCTTTCAATTCTTTTATTTATATTATAAGATGTTTAGCTCTGTTGTTATTTATTCATTTCTTGCATTACCCGCTCTAGAACAGCCTTTGACCCGACTCAGAAACTTCGTTTCATTGGATTGAATTCTTGAAATATCGTTTCTTGTAGTTGTCCGACATTCACTGCTACTGCTATACATAAACACCGGTGTAGCCATTACTCTATAGAAATTAATATTATTTTTTTGTGCGTTTATTCCCAGTGTCCTGTTTATTGTTCGTATATCGCTTGATATTTGTGTAGTCATTTGTCAATAGCCTTTTCGTGATTTCTATATTGTAAGCCCTTTCTAAGGTAGTGTACGCGTACACACATACACACGCACGCACACAGGGTGGTCCAGAAGTATGGAAACCCCTGAATAATATTAAATAGAAAAGTTTCAGCATTTTTTCCTGGCTATTCAACGCTGACGTTGACATTGACCATAAACTTGACGGTCATATAAAGGTCTAATACATTTCTACAAACAGGTACCCCGATTTTTTATTCCGGATTCGGAAAATTTTACATAAAAAATGACCTTGAGCTTACTCATGACCTTGACCACGACCAAGGTTAGAAGATTTTTCTAATTTTTTAGTCTGGATTTGCAGGGGACGCATTTTACTTTGATATTATCGCCAAGGTCAAGGTCCTGTTTGGAACTTCAATACTTCTTACAAATCAATATTGAAAATTGGAGAAAAAATCTATTTGACCTTGGTCGTGGTCAAGGTCATGATTAAGGTCATCATTTTGGACGCAAAATTCCCAGCTTTCCTAATCTGGAATACAAATTGGGATTCTCCGTTGTAAAAGCCATTTGACCTTGATATTACCCTCAAGCTTATGGTCAAGGTCAACTCAAGGAAATGTTTGGTTATCCAATACTGCGCCGGTACAAATCCAAAATGAAAAATGCAAGTTCTTGTTCGTAAAAATCCATTTGACTTTTGTCGTGACCAAGATCATTATGGACGTAAAATTTGTCGGTCTTTCCGAATTTAGAATAAAAAGGGGGTCATCAATTGAAAGAATGCATTTGACCTTGATATGACCGTCAAGGTCACCGTTAGGTAGCCAGGGACATCACTTTTTTTATCAAAAACGAACATATTTTAGATGAAATACCCAGTATATTATATAATAATTTGAAAACTTGTTTCATTCTGCACATAACTCTAAGGCTGTATCCCACATATGCGCGGTGCGATACGTCAATGTGACAATTATAAACTTCCACTAAAACAAACCAACTGAACGATGCTACATCACAAAATCGCTACAATCACACGAATTTATTTTTCAGCAATGACAGAATTATTTCTTTTTATGTGCTTGATAGTTTGCCGATGTCACTTTGACGCAACGTAGCGCGCAAATCGCGTTTACGTACTACGACCCAGACTAATACTGTCAGCTATCGAGATATGTGAATAAGATTAAATTCATCCCAGTAAGCGAGGATTTTGTTAGAAACCACTTGGAATACATTTTTTTACATAAGTAATACAAACTTCAAAGTTATTAGTGTAATGTTAGCTAAAGCAATTTCATTATGTCTTGTATGCATGCATAGAAAAGCTACATGCTAGAAAGTTACATGATCTGGAGAGGTATAGCAATTTATTTTCTAAAAGAGCTGTACAATACTATTAATGAAAATATGTCTTTCATAAAACAGAACAAAAAACAGATAAACTATGGTTTTCCGGGCTGCTTTGCCGTGGTCTATTGGAATTTCTTCTGAACGTTTCGTCTGCAACTGCAGCAGACATCTTCAGCGGCGAGGGCGTAGATGATAGCTCATAAGAAGAACCGCCGACCGGGAGAAATTAGTATTTATTCCTAACTGTAGGATCATGTCTCCTGGTTGGTTAGGGGCAATCAAGAATCAGGACCTACAAGCCCTGTCGATGGTTTTATTCAGTTTTAGACCTTCTTCTTTTCTATTAAAATGACTCTAATGTTTATAAAGTCGTATGGCTTCCCGCTGGAGGCACGTTTAGCAGTGGCTTGTGGTCGATGGTACATCGGTATGTTGGCCTCCTGAAAGTAGTGCATGCTCTGTGGCAGCGGATTTTTCCGGTTGTAACAATCGGGAATTTTGTTTATATTCAGCTATATGAATGTTCACACTCCGCTGGGCAGTAGCGATATATATAGCACCACATCCTGTAAACTCTTGATGTTGACAGTGGCTAACTGGGATCTTTAGGAGATTTGAAAACCGTTTTAACCTGATGTTTCCTGAGCAGCTTCCCAATGCGAACTGTTGTATTTTTTAAATATATGACTAGAAATCTCCAAAGTTTTCAGATTTTAAGGACTTACGTATCTCAGAGTATTCATTCATCTGAAATGCACGATTTAAATAGTGATTCGGCTTTTACATATCGTTGTTTACAGATTCTGGACACTCAGTCCGCGAAATCTTGATTGCAGGCCTTTTTTAACTAGGAGGGTGATTTGAATTTTTGTAGAGTAACGGTCTATGTGAATGTGTTTCCTACACCGGAACAACCTTAGGAGTGACAGCAAAAGTTGGTACCTATGTATGTTGGAGGACGAGAACAGGTGACTTTGTCGTTGTATAATCCAATCGAATTTCTTCTTTTGGCGTTGTTATTTGTCTCATCAAGTGTAACATAGAGTAGTAGGTACGTTATTACGTAGAGAACACCATCGCTAATATTGATTCATTAATAAGCAACCTTTCGCTAAACGTTGAAGAAGAAATAGAGTCTTCAAGAATTCTACAGAAAGCTAAGAACCCAAACAACAGCATCACAAACAGAAAAAGGGGTCATTGAGAAATCTCAGAACATTATAATCCTAACAGCAAACAAAGGGAATAGCTACGACGATCATGGGAACAGAGGACTACATTTAGAAAATTTGTGATTTATAAAATCCGACCACATCACGCAAATTACAACATCGAGAAGAAAACAAAAGAGCTTATCAAGGTGTCTAATATCAATTGAAGATTAGTGAAAAATCAAGAAATTTCAGGCTGTACCAACAAGACCAATAGGTTTACATAAAATACATATGTTTAATTTTCCTCTTTGTCCCATCCGCTCTCAGACTACAGTATTGATAAATACATACATAACCGAACTCCTGAAGCCTCACGTTGGCCAGACCAGTTCATACATTAGAGATTCCAGTCATTTTATAGAACAAATACGCTTAAATCGATTATAACAAAAACAAAACCAAAAAAACGCTACGCAAAACTCAAAAAATTGCATTTATAAGATTCCTTGTGAATGTAATAAGTTTTATATTGGAGAAACCTCTAGACCTCTTAATGTTCGAATAAATGAACATCAAAATTACATAAAGAAACGTCAGTTCGAAAAATCAAAAATTTGTGAACATGCTTGGGACCAAGGCCGTAAAATACAATTTCAAAACACAACAATATTACACAAAGAAGAACACTGCACAAAACGAAAATTAAAAGAATCTGCCTTAATTCTGTTAAATGAAAACGACTGCATCGCTTCTACTTCCGTAGATTTCAGTCATGTCTGGTTGCCGATAATTAAAGATGAAATTAACAATGGGCATATCCTTTTGAACAACCCTATATCGGGATAGTTCATGAGGTTTTTCCTAGGTTTTCCCTTATGACTTTAATGGGATCACTGAATTATCAGAATTCTTTGATCGCATTTTTTGGCAAATGCACTATCTTAAAAAGAAAGTCGTCCCTAGGAACGCCACAAATAAATTCTGAAGACAATTTTTTCAAGTTCTTCCAACTTGAAAATTTTTTTTTTTATTTTAATGATCTTTGGAATTTCTTGTGCACCCTGTATATTTAAAATCAAAGAAATTCCATAGTAACGTAAACATATTTGTCAAAATAATTGTCATATATTTCAATTTTACTTTATAAATTTATATCCATTGAAAACGAAATCCGACAGGATTTTGAAACGTTTGGTTTTAAAATATACACAAGTTTGAACTCTGATGTGGTATTATTCCCAAGAAAATCTAAAATAAACTAGAAGATGCCACAAATAACATTCAGAAAACAATTAGAAATCAGCCATGGGACTGTAGTAACTAAAGCATTTAGAGATTTAGAAGTGTTATGTAAGAAGCTTGCCCGGACCAAAAATAGCGTGACATTCTTGTGCAGATGTCGGCAGATGAAAATTATTCCAAAAGGTTTAAGGTTCCGTCAGCCATACATGGGCAGAAGAATCCACGAAATATTGGAACGTGCAAGTTTTGCCGCAATTAGAGATAGAATTCAATTCAATTTCATCGATATAATAAGTTTAAATTAGAAAAAGATATAGGGTATGTACAGAACTTCCTTTTTTATCAAATACCAGAAAATGAGTTTAACAGAATTATAAACAGTACTCTCGCTAGTTATAACAGAGAATTTATATTACAAAAACGAAGACATTTACACAAATTCAATCAACTTCTCTTAAATAAAAACATATCAACAAATACTACTCGAGACAAGAATTTTATTTTAACAAAAACTGTTATTAATCTTTCTGACAAACAACTAAACATTTCTGAAACTTCAGTTTTACAAAAAGGCCTTAATTTTGCAATTACCCCGAAAACAGTTCCTAAATTTGACGTTATTAGTGCTATTGAACAAACCGCAAATAAATTAAATTCAAGTGACGCTGAAGAATACAGGATTAGAGCGAAAATTGAACTAGAAAAACCTTTAAGAATCAAAAATAATCTTTCTAAAAATGAATTACATTCAGTTAAAGAATTAAGAAATGATAATTCAATCAAAATTTTACCTGCAGACAAAGGCAATGCAACAGTGATTTTGAATAAAAATGACTATGATGACAAAATTATGAACATAATTAATCAAGGACAATACACTAAACTAAACAAAGACCCGACAAGTTCAGTAGAAAGCAAAATATACCGTTTACTCTACAGTCACAAACACGAATTTACAGACCAAGAACGCAAAACTCTCACTCCACATTATACTAAACCTCCACACTTCTATGGCTTACCAAAAATTCATAAACCCAACATCCCTTTGAGACCAATTGTCAGTTCCATAAATTCTCCATGTAATGAACTTTCAAAATTTTTGTTGAAAATTATTTCTCCACTTACAGGTAATTCAATTTCTCATCTTAAAAACAGTGCAGATTTCTTAGAAAAATTGTCTCATATACAATACAAAAATACATTTACACTAGCAAGTTTTGACATAGTAAACTTATATAACAATGTTCCCGTAGCTAAAACACTTCCTATAGTAAAAGAATTATTGGAACATGACTATTCACTTCATCAACGAACTCGTTTATCTATTAACACAATAATGGAATTACTCACTTTCTGTACGAAAACAACTTACTTTCAGTTAAACGATGATTTCTACCAACAAGATTTTGGCATGGCTATGGGTTCTTGTCTGTCCCCTGCCTTAAGTAACATCTTTATGGACAAATTTGAAGAACAAATGATTTTTTCAAAAGAAAATAAACCGTTGGTGTGGTGGCGTTATGTTGACGACATATTCATTATTTGGGAACAAAATCTGGAAAATTTACAGGAATTATTAACCGACATAAACAACAAAGAACCAACCATAAAATTTACATTAGAAATCGAACAAAATAACAAACTACCTTTTTTGGACATTTTAATAACAAAAACACAATCTTCATTTGAAACAGAAGTTTACAGAAAACCAACTCACACTAACATATATCTCAATTTTAACTCGAACCATCCAAATACGGTAAAAAGAGGTGTTATTAAATCTTTATATGACAGAGCAAAGACTAACTGCTCAGATACTACTAAATTCAACAAAGAAAAATCATTTATACAAAATGTTCTAACTGCAAACAATTACCCTCAAAAATTTATTAACAAAGAGTTAAATAAAATTGAGCACAAAACAACTGACAACCAACACCAGACTTCATCTAATAATACTGACAACCAGGAAAATCACATTATAACAACAACAATACCATATATACAGGGCCTGTCAGAGAGATTGAGAAGAGTAGGCAACAAATTTAACATCAAAACTACATTTAAAACAACAAATACGCTTAAATCGATTATAACAAAAACAAAACCAAAAAACGCTACGCAAAACTCAAAAAATTGCATTTATAAGATTCCTTGTGAATGTAATAAGTTTTATATTGGAGAAACCTCTAGACCTCTTAATGTTCGAATAAATGAACATCAAAATTACATAAAGAAACGTCAGTTCGAAAAATCAAAAATTTGTGAACATGCTTGGGACCAAGGCCATAAAATACAATTTCAAAACACAACAATATTACACAAAGAAGAACACTGCACAAAACGAAAATTAAAAGAATCTGCCTTAATTCTGTTAAATGAAAACGACTGCATCGCTTCTACTTCCGTAGATTTCAGTCATGTCTGGTTGCCGATAATTAAAGATGAAATTAACAATGGGCATATCCTTTTGAACAACCCTATATCGGGATAGTTCATGAGGTTTTTTCCTAGGTTTTCCCTTATGACTTTAATGGGATCACTGAATTATCAGAATTCTTTGATCGCATTTTTTGGCAAATGCGCTATCTTAAAAAGAAAGTCGTCCCTAGGAACGCCACAAATAAATTTTGAAGACAATTTTTTCAAGTTCTTCCAACTTGAAAATTTTTTTTTTGATTTTAATGATCTTTGGAATTTCTTGTGCACCCTGTATATTTAAAATCAAAGAAATTCCATAGTAACGTAAACATATTTGTCAAAATAATTGTCATATATTTCAATTTTACTTTATAAATTTATATCCATTGAAAACGAAATCCGACAGGATTTTGAAACGTTTGGTTTTAAAATATACACAAGTTTGAACTCTGATGTGGTATTATTCCCAAGAAAATCTAAAATCAACTTAAAATTCTCAAGTTACAACCCGGCGACATATTAGTGACTTTCAACGTAGGTTCTTTATATACCATGGTCTTGGTAAATGAAACATCAAGCATTTAAAAACATCTCAAATGTTCTAAGCACTACTTACTTTAAGCAGAATCGAGATATTTATAAGAAAGTTTGTCCACTCAGTCCGGTCATCGCCAATTTTTACATGGACTTTTTCAGTCAGAGCCTTGAACCCCGCTATTTGTAAATCGTCTTGTTGGTTCCGTTTTATTGGTAATGATTGTAGTTTGGAGCAACGAATACGATTCACTAAGTTGTGTTATTAGCTGTTGTAAAAACTGGATTTTTAAATGTAAATTAAGTTCTGGAAAGTGATAGTGAATATTAGTTGTCAAAATTTAATTTGAATTTGAGTTTAGTGCAATATGTTTGAAAGAGTAATGACGCCACCCTTGACCCACTCACACAGACTGTTACCTCTATAAGATTCCAATTATCATCATAGTCAAAAAAGGACTATAATCAAGACTCTCACAGACTGAGCGTCCAGGATTTGTGAACCACATTTCTAAAAGATGGTTTACTCTATCTAGATTGTGCATTTCTAGTTAATTGTTACTCGATCCATGAGATATGTAGCTCCTTAAAACAAGAGAGAAACCTAATCCAACAATAGATCAAGAATCACTTAAAAACTTTGGGGACAGCTTCCTGGTCATATATTAAAAATACAAAAGATTTGATTGGGAAGCTGCTCGGGAAACATCAGGTTAAAACTCAACAACTGCACCACTTGCTCAAATCTCTTAAAGATCCAAAGATCTGTGAGCCACTGTCAACATGAGGAGTTTACAGGATACCCTGATCATGTGGTGCAGTATATATCATAGCTACTTGCCAAAACTCCCACCTTTGGGGTACAATTAAAAATGAGGCATGCTAAAGAAAATTTGTGATACTAAAGAATTGGTAGAGGGTATCACATTATTGGTAACTTGTAGAGGTGACATATTTACAACACATCAAGAAGTGTACTATGAAAAGCAGAGAAGTGCATTGCAGAAAAATATTTAACATGAAAAAATATAAAATTTAAAATGGTCATTTTGTTATATTTCGTTGCTATATGGTGGTTGTCACACTGTTATAATTTCTAGTATATTCAATTAATGAATTAAATTTAAATTAAAGAATGTTTCCATTTATTGAATAAGATACTG
Source organism: Octodonta nipae (assembly GCA_034190945.1). Lineage (NCBI taxonomy): Eukaryota > Metazoa > Arthropoda > Insecta > Coleoptera > Chrysomelidae > Octodonta > Octodonta nipae. The sequence goes on from CM067219.1 coordinate 51,672,448, forward strand.
GTTGTGAAAAACATTTTACAGCCCATGCACTTTTTAACAAATAGGTACATAGCATATGGGCATAGCTGGGAGCACTGTCTCCCTTGGTAAACTCATTGCCCCCTCCCATAAAAATCTAGTGAACAAGACACAATTAATACAACTGACAGCTTGCTCTGGTATTGAGCTGGCCTTCTGACTCTCCTAGGAAAAATCCTTACCCATGCCCATGCAGGGCCTAATGATATAAGTTTGAATTTATATCTCAATGGCTGGTACTATAACACAAATGGTATTAGAATTGCATAAGCTCTCAATTGATTAAATAATATACTGTACATTCCATTTAAACATGACATCCAATTCTTTTTGTTGGCCATAAAATTACTTTTTAATATATTGTGGGATGCTTAGTTATATTAAGTGCAAATAATTTGTTGACTATAATTTAAAATATTATTAGTTACCACTTTTATCCTTTCGTAAATTAGAAAGAATTTTAGTTGTTATATGCTGATGCCACCATGCCCACAAAAACAGTATGATTGCCAGCAAGTCATAATATGAAATGTCAGTCCATCTTAATGTTGAAGACACATTTATTGCTAGAATTGATATATTAATACAAGAAGAAAACAACTATTTTAACTTACTTAAATCTGCAAATTTGGGACCCTCGCATATAATAGCTAAAGCACTACCTAAATAGTGAAGTAAACCAATGAAATATGAACACAGATTTATCTTAGCTTTTTTTCCAAAAATAGATATGAAGTGAGTATCATAAAATCTTCTCCAAACTTGCAAATACATTAGTATTAAGGCTATATATACTCTGATTGCTGGAACTAGATATTCGTTTAAAAATACAGTAAAATTTTATTCTAGGTAACTTACTGTAGGATTTACGGTTTGTTCCACAGGCAACTGTTAGACTATATAAAAACCATTTTGGTGTTTCTTCATTAAACATATAGGCAGCAGTAGCTTGATATACTACCAAACTATAAATCAACACACCTATACAGTAAAAATGCCTGAACCAGGATTTGGGAACTTCTATTATTAATTGATGAGTAAATCCCACTGTTTTACCTTTGTAGGAAAATTTGCCATATCGGATTAATCTAATGATAAACGCAGGTAAATTGTTTTCAAACAAATTTAATAAGCTACCAGTTAAAATTATTGAAGTTGTAAAAAAAGAAAACATTAACATAACAAAATTCATGATAAATTTGAAGATCTTACACTTGAATTACTGGCAGCTTTTTAAGATTATTTTTTCTAACGGTATCACCAATTGGGACATATGTGAAGAAACTTATCAGATTCACTTTCTTTTAGTAAATATACAGTTAAAGATCTGAATGTTTTCACCTACATTGGGCATTATAAACAAATTATAAAAAAGTTTATTTTAATATAGCCAAAAAAGTCCTTTATGTCATCATTCTAAATATACGCAATCATTTTCCATTTATATTTATAATTTTACCAAATTTTACGATAAAAAAAATAGTGCAAAACGATTTTTAAATTTGGTAACCTTATTTTACTCCACAGACAAGAAGATTTTACTCACAGATCATTTTACTGTTGACCACAGATCATACAATAAAACATTTGTGAGTACTTTATGTACCTATTTATCATCACAGTTAAGTTACAGGTGGCACCACATGGTGGTTGGTTGGAGAACTATTTGACTCCTCAAGGTTAATAACCAAAGAGATTAATACTGTAGAGCACGTGAAGTAGCGAAATTCATGTATTATCAATAGAAAAGAGAGAGAGAATAAGCGTGTCGTTCCTGATTGGTCAGTGTCAGTGGTGACGCCTACTATTGGTAGGGTAGAGACATAGCAAGCGCTCCCTGATATTGTCTTTCTCTTTCTACTGTTATTACACTGCCACTTAAAATAACGCCCATACCTAATTCACTCTACGTATAAACCTCTTTGTTAATAACCGATTCATTCCGCGAAATTCAAATGACATGAGTTGAAAAAATATTATTTATTATGGTAAATGGACATGAAAAAATAATTAACTCAACAGGAAAAAAGCCGAAGTTTTTCGAGTTAGTAGATATTTTTATAAAGATATAAATAATTCTATGGTATGAGGAAGATTCACGGAACGTCAAGTGCAAGGTAGCGCCACTGCATATAAGGGTACAATGGCCGCCACCTATACAAAATTCTTATGCATGGCTGCCATTGTACCCTTGTATGCAGTGGCGCCACCATGCGATTAACGTTCCGTGAATCTTCCTCATAATTTATATAATATATATAATTTTACAGGTAGGTTACAACATTTCGATAAGTTATTTATTAATAACCATGCAAAACAGACGAAGATTACGTATTTATCTTTCCTGATTTTTTCAATTATAAAAATTTCAATGCATCTTATGACATTCTTTTAGATGACGGTATGGAGACAGTATTTTTTCAAGCTGTTGAGGGAAAAAATACACAAAAAGAAAGGGGGAAATGTACAAAGATCAGTTTTTTTAGTTTGTGTAAGGCTTGTAATGGCGTGACTTAAGGTGGAAACACATTATCGTAACGTCACGTGAGAACACATGCTATTATGCCATGTCACGGCACGCTCGAAATATCTGCAATACAATTAACACATGCTTTTAAATCAGCTAGAAGTACACTATGGTCACGTCATATCCCCTCATGTAGCTCACGGCAAGTTATACATGACAACGTGAATTCGTTTCTGCAAATTTACATTTTCGGCACGCGTGACATAGAGAAGCTAGCGTCCTCTTTCGGGATTTTGTTGTGTTTATGTGTGAGACCGAGATATTTGTAAACAAGTTATTTAATTTAATTTTACTAAAAGGTTAATACTTTTTTATTAATGATTTTTTTTATAATATTTACAACTTTAATATACCTAAATATTAATAATAATAACAGCTATTAAAAACACATTTAAGTGATAATGTTGTAGTGTCACAAATCTCATAGTAAAAGTAAAATAATATCTTTCCGGTATCTCGGAAGCCTACAAATAATTCGAGTGTATATCTGTATTTTGTGATTTAATAATAACTTTATATTTTATATAGGGACCAGCCGTGGGACTCTGATGAATAGAAAAGTATTGTAGAATCGGAAAGTGACGTCATTTTGTCGTCATAAGGCATAACCGTCGTATAACAATAATACGAGTTATGAGTGCGAACATTTCTAAAGTGACCTCACTTTTCGATTCTACAAAAGTTTTCTATTGATCGGAGTCCAGGGCCAGTACTATGTAGTTCAATTTATAGAAAATCAAAAAACTATAATCTTTTATCTATTTCTCTTGAAAGTTTTTTTGAATGTTGAACTTAAGTGACAACATAAATATGTAATTTTAAGAGAAATTAATACATTAGTGAAATGATTATTATACGTACTTTTGGGATAGCAGGATTAATCAATATCAGGTGTAAAATAAAAATAATAATAAGTTGAAACACTAAGAATAAATAAATTTTATAAATTTTTAATGTCTTCGAATTCTGAGGAACTCGTTTCACCATGACACACAACGTAAAGTGATAAATGTGACGTCAGCATTGAGATTTCGCCGATGTGAAAACATATGAGCTCACCTGACGTGACGATAATGTGTTTCCACCTTTATTTACATGGACGAGTTGGTTCAAAATATAGAAAGTCAATTATTTTGCTTCTCTGTACATTTCCATCATTTCTCTCTCTGTATTTTTCCCATAACAGCTTGAAAAAGTAATGTTTCAAAACCATCTCAAATAGAATGTCATGAGATGCATTGAAATGTTTATAATTGATAAGATCAGGTACGATAAATAGGTAATTTTCGTCTGTCAATCATGGTTATCAACAAATAACTTACCTAACCTAACCTAACCTACCTATAAAATTATACAGTGAGAACGCGTGGGTTGGGACAAATCATTTAAAATTCAGGTGTTGTTTTTTTGGAAAAACGTTCGGACAAGTCGTTTTTTTTTGGACTGCGGTCTTTGTGATGATAAACTCATTTATACAGGGTGGGCCAGAAATAAATTGATGGTCGTAATTTATTTCTGGCCCACTCTGTATAAATGAGTTTATCTTCTACCTCGAATCAAGTTCAGCTTTTTTCTGTTGACTTTATTTATTATTTTCATTTCCGCTATTAGTTCATTTTATGTCCATTTACCATAATCAATAATATTTTTTCGACTCATTTCATTTAAATTTCGCGGAATCGTACCCCTTGGCCCACCAGCGACACCAAGCGACGGAATAACGCCTATTGTTCTAGACTTATATAGGTAGAGCGATAACAATTAAAACGAGTTTAGTTTGGTTTACTCCTTGATGATGACCAGGGGGTGGTAACTCAGATAGGCAATGGGTGAGTTCAGCAGATACAAACTGTTGTTAACGTTTGCTGACGTTTCATGTTTTGTGCTGCACGTTTCATGTTTTGTGCAGCACAAAACATAAAACGTAAGCAAATCACAACAGTTTGTATCTGTGAACGCACCCAGTCCAGCTGTCGGTGAACTGAGCCCCCTTCAGAACTCCTTCAAGTACTATGACACCTAAATGCGAGCGTTTTTCCGCTGGCGGAATTTTATTTTGAGGGGAAGTGATTTTGATCATAGACATATATATTGCCATAGACTGAACATAGCAATTTTAAATAGAAGATGATTAGCACAAACGAATATTACATAATGGATATTCGGAAGATAAATTATAAACTCCCTAGGAAAGAGAGAGATCAAACGAATTGTTATGTTACTTGATGCTCAGTGGGGAATGGTCTATATTTCGGCACTCATTTCCTTGTCAGTTCAATGCTGCCAGGTTTAGTTCTAACAGTCGATTTATTGATTTGTCATCTCTAGTGTACCAGGGGCCTGTTTCAAAATAAACTTATAACTTTTAGTTTGTAACTTGTAGAATTTCGTTCGAAATCAGCAAAATTATTTCTACAAGTTACAATAAAATTCAAACTGCAAGTTGTGTACGTGTCAACTTGTGTTCGATAAAAGCTTCGACAAGATTTTTAATAATTTCATTCGAAAATATACTCTAACCTTTGAATATTACGAACGTGGAAACAGTACATACTTAAATCATCTATTTAAAAAAACATTTCAAAGACCCATATTACTTTCGTGATCTAAATGACATTTTTAAAAACCGAACAACAGAATATATGACCAACAGATAAATTTCAGCTATTTGCCCCGAAATTTACATGTCAGTCGCAGGAGAAAAACTGCAACACAATTAGGTACCACTTATTTTTTGTAATGGATAAGCAAAGTGGAATCAAAGTATAGTAGAGGCAATTTGAAAAAAATACCTGGATAAACAGAAAGTATTCCTCACAGCTCCAGGGGCGGAAGTCACGTGCTTCCACGATTTCATGCTTGCGATATTGTACTAAATTACCTAAATATAATTTTAAACCTAGATTCCTTGGGCTATTACATTTTAAAAATAGTGAGGCCAAAACTCATAGAAGTTAGCTCTTGGAGTTAAAATTACCTCATTTTAAAATTAATTTACCAATTTTGAGGCTCTCCCCTTGGATCAGCCCATGTAGATAAAAGGAAATCTAATAAATAAATGCAAGGTTTGTTTTCACATATACAACTTAATAAGAAATACATGGGGTTCAAACAAGTTATAATTGTTTGGCACTGTGTAATTTAGGCAACTCAAATTTAATTCGTTCCATTTTGACAATCCATTTAATTTTAGATTTCTGGTGCAACTTCAGTGTAAAGGTTAGCATTTATTTCAAAGGTAGCAATCAATTTATGTATTGTGTGTGGTTCTGAACTTTCACAAAAATATGTAATGGTAGGACAGTAAATAACAGTATATTAGAGAATGAGTAAATAAACATAAACAATAGAAAAAAGAAAGCATCTTAAGAAATATAATTCCTGTCTCTAGTTATCTACCTGTCTCTGTTTCTCTTTGTGTCATTTTCCTAATGGAAAATAAAATAATTGTAACAATTGCGATTCAAGTTAACAGACTCGTGCTTCTGATGCTTCAGGGGGGGATCCTTTACTAAATTTACCAAAATATAATTTTAAACTCATATTTCTGGGACTATTACATTAAAAATAGTCGTATTATGTTTAAACCCATAGAAGTGACCTTCTTCTAGGCTCTTGGAGTTAAGATTACCTCACTAAGTTTGAGGCTGTCGGTGGGGGCTACCCTTGGATCCGCCCATGCACAGCTCACAGTAAGAGAAAGACCACAGATCATACAAAGAGAAAGAAAGACATCTCTACAGACTTCCTGAGTACAAATATGAGTATTTCAACTCCAAAGTCGTTGTCAATCACTGAAAGAACAATTTATGCGTAATAATCAGCAAATCAATAAATTACGCATAAAATTAACAACGACTCCAGACGAGACGTCTCCACAACAGATAAGCTATACTGCTGTCAAATACTTATGTTACAAAAAAGAAGTGAGGAGGGAAAACCCAGTAAGATGGAAGGAATAATCATTGACAACAATTTGACATTAGAAATTTTACACAATAAAATGAGTGTAAGTCGATCAATTGTAGAAAATATTTAATTCATTTATGCAAGATATTACAGTATTTGTAGTTAGGAAAGTACCTACTATTTCAATATATGTATGACCAGATAACAAATAAAAATCATAAAAAATATGTATTATCTATTATGATGATAAGGATGGTAACGTATTTATTTTATATTTTGAGTGAGATATTTCTTCTCCTAAACAATCCTCTAAATAAAATATTTTATGATACCAAAGATCAGTTAATTTTGTGTGTTAGCTAAAAAAAATATCTGACAACGCTGTATAAGCTTTATAACTCTGTTTAAATTGGCTTTCCATGGCCATTTAGTTTGAGGTTAGGTTATGAAAGAAAAATATAAATAAACATGTTCACTAATATCGTCCGAATTGCATTGACAATGTATTAATTAATTATTCCAATAATGAATTACCGTTACTTGCATTCATGTACTTTATCCAGTATTCAAATATGGCGGTTTTGACAGCGTCTTCGCAAAAAAGTTGAAACAAACGAACTTCTTCGGCTTCCCGCTGACGTCTTTCACAGTTAATTCCTTTAATGCCGCCAGCGGAAAAACGCTCGCATGTACTTGCGCCTAATCGAATATATCCAGGTGACACAATGTGATCTTCTTTATCGAGGCAAGGAATCAAGCTCGATAATTGTTTTTGTCGGCCATTACCACGGCCTGTGACGGCCATTACTAATGTGTTTTTTGTCTGTGAAAGGTGAAGCCATTAATCGCTTTGTAATTTTTCTTATTTCGAGTGGAATTTTGTATTAAATCCCATTCTTGGACTATTTATACATTGTTTTAAGGTATTGAATAATTTGTAGCAGTAATAGAATATCTTTGGTAAGAAACAAGTACACAAGGGTAAGCATTTTTTAGTGATTGTTTAATAATTTATAACTTTTGATGTATTTGACAGGACGCCAACAAAGTGTGATGATAAGAAAGAAGTCTTCAACTGCAAATAGCCACAATGCCCAGAACCTTAGAAAACAACTATTGAAGTGGAAGAGAATAGCAAGAAGAGCTACTAAAATGAACACCAAAAATCGTTTACAGCTATTACATCAGAAGAAATGTGAAATAAGGTATTTCAATAATGTTTAATAGCACAACTACAAATTTCTTTTTGAGTCAAATGAGGAATCAAAAATTAAAATCAAAAGGAAGACTTTTTCGTTAGATGATAAAATATTTGTATTATCTCTGTATAAACAAAGTGCCAAATGTTATAGATTTCTATCAAAAGTTTTTAGTTTCCCATCTCTTAAGAATCTTAGTAATCTTGTAAGTACTGTTCCTTTTAATTGCGGCTATAATGAACATATCTTCCAAAATTTAAATATAATTGTTGATAAACTAACAGAAAAAGAGAAATATTGTATTCTAATGTTTGATGAAGTGTCTTTAAGTTGTGGCCTTACTTATAATTTTTTAAAAGATCATATGGTTGGAATTGTAGATTTTGGTAATGGTGATCGGCGCATGCACTTTGCAGACCATGCATTAGTTTTTATGTTGGAAAAATGTTTATGGAAGTATATATGAAAATTTGAAATTGTGTTAAGTAATAATGATATGATTAGTTTTTCTGTAAATCACAACACAAGCAAAATTAAAAATTGAAAACTCCAACCATTTGTGCATTTTTTTTATAAAATGATGTAATTGTTTCTACCAACACATCCCTATATATATATAATAATGATATACTGTTTTTGTTAGTTTTAACTATGAATCATTTTAATATATAAATAAGTAGTGCAATTTTCAACTGTATTTGTTAATTTATCTTTTGTGAATAAATAAATTTTATTTCAATATTAGTTTCATTTATTTTGATGGTACGTTGTCTTTAAATGTTATTTGTGGCATATTCTTGATTATTTTTATGTGTTCTTAGGAAATAATATCACAATCGAAACAAAAATCTGTATTCAAGGAAAAATCAAACGTTTCCAGGTCTATTCTGACCTAGTTTTCAATGGCTTTAAAATTTATTGAAAATATAACATGCATAATGAAAACTTGATATATGACATTTAATCAAACTTTCATTTTGCATTTTATATATTCAATACATGCTGTAAAGCCATTAAAAACGAAGTCAGAATAGACTGGAAACGTTTGGTTTTTCCTTGAATATACAGATTTTTGTTTCGATTGTGGTGTTATTTCCGAAGGACGCATAAAAATAATTCGATGGTACAGCCCTCTATTGGTGACATTTGGGACCAGAAACTGCAGTTTCCTTCTTTTTAGTTGGTGAGGATCTGTCAAATTCAACAAACGTCAAATTTAGTACTTGAAGGAGTTCTGAAGATGCTTTTTATGCATATTCTAACCTAGCATGGGACAAAATGTGAACACATTTTATAACATTGAGTTGCCCATCTATCTTTATTGTATGATCTGTGATGATGACAACTTGTTGAAGCGGCGTTGAATGTATAAATAAAGCTTTGGTTACTTTTATGTTTTTTTTTGGGAATAACACCACAATCGAAATAAAACGACGTATATTGAAGGAAAACAAACGTTTCAAAAGTCTATTCTGACTTCGTTGTCAATAGCTTTATATTTATTGACGTAAATTGAAAAATGAAAATTTTGCAATTTTGGACGCTACGTACTATTAAGAGAATATTTCCGATCGGAACGATAAGAAATATTGTGAAGGGGGGATTGAAAGTTCGATTTTCAACTGCAATTTTAGGGATGAAAGTGCCATATTGCCTCAAGCAAAACAATGAATTTATTGAAAGCGCATGCATCAACTTTCATCCCTAATATATATACTTATGACATTTAATATCTAATTATTTAATTTAATGAATAAATGTGCTATTGTTTAATTACGCGTTGCTATGATACACGATATTTCCTTGACAACGATTTGTTGTTTATTACCAAAACACGTGAATTCAGAAGTAAGTTTGACATCTTTACTTGTTTATAACCTAAACACTTATTACTATTTTAAAACATTAATTACAACCGAACTTTCAATCCTAGCGTTATAAAAAATTGTATACGTTACACGCGAGGGAAGTGAGACATCGCAACCTCGGCTCGGGGAACAAAAATCCGGGTTGCAATGTCTCACTTCCCTCCCTAGTAACGTAATATACTATTTCATGCCGCCCTGAATATTCGATGAGGGCAAAAAGTATCGACCTCCAGAAATTTTTTAATGGACGCTGCGCCAACAATGAATAATCCTGACATTGTAGTCTGTTCGCCGGCGATAATAAATAGAAGAATTTGTACATGTTGAGTTAGTTCTGTTTATATTCCGGGTGAATTGTATCGAACAGTTGTAGTAAATAAATAGTGTATTATTTTTGGTGTAAATAAAGAAATGGAAAGTGAATGTGAATGTGAATATGTGTAAATTGATTTTGAACCCACGAAATTAATTGCACTATCATTTAAGAGATCAGCAATTGATATTAAAATTTGATATTAAAATTCATTACATTCACAGTAAAAAAACATAATTAAGTAATTATAAAATTCATGTAGGTACCTTATTATTTTTATTTAAAAAAATAATAGTTTTATTTTAAATTTTATGAAATCTTATTGGGGTAACGTAGTTTAATTTTTTAAATCCCCCCTCTGTCGTAAGTACGCAACAACAACTCTCAACAGATTGTAATATGCAGTTTGTCAACTAAAGTCAGGTTGATGCTGCAAAGGACTTATTTTCTTGTGATCATTTATGAAAACTGTTGTCAGTATTTTATAATTCAATAAAATTTAACTAAGAATAATAAATGGTGAAATTACCTAAATGTCTTTAAATTTGCTTTAAATGGTCAAATCTAATTGCCTTGCGACAAAAAGTGAACATCTGTTCTGCCCTTCCTATAGTAAACCGAAAATGTGTGTAAAAAATGGCGAAACCAAGCAGCATTTAGCATAGCTTGGCAACACTCTTCTTATACGCACTTTGATTTTCACTGATTTCCGGTTTACTACAGAGTGCATATAGGAGAGTGATGCCAAGGCTGAAAGCATATCCATTTCCCGCTCTTTTTGCCCCAATAAGAATCTATAAAATCGTTATCAAGAAGCCTTGTGTGTAATGCTATTTTAACCCATGTAGATTAGGGATGTAAAGATTTTTAAATATGCTGCTTGTTTACCTGGAACACCCTTAGGAAAATATTCTGCGTATTTAGAATTTGGCAGTTAGCCCTAACAAAAGGCCTGCAGCTAGTCTGAGCGTTCCACAAATTGTCAAATTTAAACTTAAGTTAAAGACATGTGAAATACCATAAACAGTTTCTTTAGAGAACGGGTTATGTTCAGTAACTATCAGAGGCGGATCCAGCTAGGGGGCGCGGGGAGCGCGCGCTTCTCCCTGAAGCTTTGTATAAATAGAAAAAATATTAATAGTACTACACACTAGACTGTGGATTAATAAACTGAAGGTGTTAGTTACATGGTGGTAAACAGTGACAGGAAAGCAGTAACCTGTTAAACCGAGGGAGTATGGGGTTCAAGTAATAACCCTTGGTAACGTGTCTTATTATTATCACAATTTTCATTTTGCGCCCCTCCCTCATCAGGACAATTCTAGATCCGCCCCTGGTAACTATGTAATGGTGTCTGCGAAACTCTCAAGAAATTATAAAGTTTGTCTGATTTTTATTGAGTAAGGAATCAGGCTAAACTCCAGAAATTATTGCGGTATTACTTTACATTATCGAGTATGAAATTGTAGCAAGATTTGACTCACCCTATATCCCCTCAAAATTAAGGTTTTAATAAAAAAATTATCGTCATTAGTTTGCACCATTGTCGCAGAGCTGTTAATAATCCAAAATAGCAGCGGTACCCAACGAAGCAAAATTTTCTATCAGGAGATTAAAACTTACGTACTTTTATAGTGTAATAGGACAGTAATTTTTTTGACAGATTCTTAAGGGCAACCTCCTGTTGTATTTAGAAATATTCAAGCTTTCAGAATCTTATTTGTATTGACACATACACACACACACACACACACCCCTTGCGGTAGGGACCCCGAAAATAAACCATTTATGGATATGGGTGATAAGGTGAACTTAATACCCCAGGTGGGTACCTCTGCAGAGGATAATCCCGCCACCGGTTCCGATCGAGTGAAAGCCTCGGTGGCCGGTGCACGCTCCACGGATTCTGGGGGGAGCGAATTATCACTGGTTCCGTCACATAGTGACAAGAAAAAGAACACTAGTAATGGTACAACATCGACCATTACAACTAGAGCTGGCAGCAAGACACTATCCAGCCAAGTCCTCCAAAAGGCGAATAGTGGAGTTAACGTCCAACAAAGGGCAACAAATGAGAGTGGCGCTCCAAACAAATTAGGAGCAAAGATCGATGAGCTCTTGAAGTTCATTGGGCCTAGGCACAATGTACATCATGAGATCAAGAAACTGGCACACGCCATTAAGTCAGAATATGACAAATATCAGACGTCAACGACGCGGCCACCTCCTGTAGCGAAACCTGCTACAACACAGACATCGCCAGTAAAGGTGTCAAACACTCAGACACAAGGTGGACAGCAAAAGGAGGTCCCAAAAGCGGCTGCCTCAAAAGCAGCTAACTCAAAACCGGCTGCATCAACACCGGCGGCCCCAAAGCAGGCGGCTTCAATAAAAGTAGCCTCTGTAGCAAGGACCTCACCACCGAAGGTCTCGCCTTCAGTAGCCTCATCAAGTAAGGCACCACCACTTAAAACTCTTAAACCGGTGCTAGCTAGCAAGCTAAAGCCCGGTAAAGAAGGTTGCCAGAACATCGGGCAAACCACCCAGGGAACAACAAGTAGGGTGGTCAATTCAGAAGCGGAGAGAAACAATGGATTAAAATCCAAGTTTAAACCGCAGACCAAAAACCAACCTGCAAACCAGTCGACTGACTGGCAAGTGGTAAAGAGGAAAAAGGCCCCGAGGACCAATAAGCAAAACCAGCGCCACATTGTACGCTGCTTATAAAGAAAGGCGAGAAGAGGTCCCATGCAGATATCTTGCGAGGTATCAAGAATGATCCCACCTTGCAGGATATAGGCAAAAAAGTCAATAAGATCCGTCGAACAGCTAAGGGAGATCTCCTTTTGTTATTCGCGAAGGCAGACGCTCAGGAGATGGAGCGCTATTGTAACGCCATCAAGAATAAGCTCCCAAGCGGGGCCACTGTACAATCTCGAATACCGCAAATCGAGATTGAAATTAAAGACCTGGACGAGATCAGTACCAAGGAAGAGGTAGTAAACCTGCTTAAAGATAATATCGACGGCCTGGCAGAGATTACTGAGGAGGCAGTGAAATCACTTCGACGGGCATATAGATCAACACAAACGGCAGTTGTTTGTCTCCCAGAGGTCCAGGCCAAGAAAGCCATCGCACTTGGAAAGCTGAAACTTGCGTGGGGCACAGTACGTGTTCGCGAGAGGATCAGCCTTCGACGGTGCTTCAAATGCTGGCACTTTGGGCACAACGCCCAGGCGTGCAGAGGCAAGACTGACCGAAGCAGTTGTTGTCACAGATGCGGAGGCGCTGGTCACAATGCCTCGGCTTGTCAACAACCTGCCAAGTGCTTACTCTGCAAAGAGAAAGATAGTAGGTCAGACTGCCGGCACGTTGCGGGTAGTTGGAAATGTCCGATCTACCAACAGGCGATGAGAGCAGCACAAGCCCGTAAATGAAAGTACTGCAACTCAACCTCAACCATTGCGAAGCAGCCCAAGACCTACTGGTACAGCGGGTGCGGGAATTGGATTGCGACGTAGCCATAATCTGCGAGCAGTACAAAAACTTCGACACCCTGTCCTGGGTAAATGACACAACGGACAGAGCAGCGATATGGGCTTGCGGTAAACTTCCGTTCCAACAACTCCCAAATACCCGAACCATGGCTTGTGAGAGCCAAAGTGGGAGGGGTTCACTTCTATAGCTGCTATGCACCTCCTAGTGCACAGCTCGAGGAGTTCGAGTTATTCTTGGACACCTTGGCGGAGGATGTACGGAAGCGTGAATCGGTCGCCATCGCAGGAGATTTCAACGCCTGGGCAATTGACTGGGGATGCTGGGAAAACGAGCGCGAGAGGACGAGCTCTCCTTGAGACCATGTCTTCGCTCAACCTGATACTCCTCAACACAGGAGCCGTAAGCACATATCGCAAAGGCACAGCCAGCTCCATTATCGATGTGACATTCGTTAGCAGCAACCTAATTAAAGGGGGCTGTGAGTGGCGGGTCGATGAGGAGTTTACTAATAGCGACCACCAAGCTATTATATGGGAAATCAACACCACTCCCAAACGAAGATTGTGTGTCAGTCGTGCGAGGTCACAGCCAGTCGGTTGGAACAAAAATGCTTTCGATGCTGATTCATTCGCTTTGGTTATGGAGCAGGAACCATTGTCAATAGCAACAAGCGCAGAAGCCACTGCCAAAGAGGTAATGACAAGCGTTGTCAAGTCCTGCGATGCTTCCATGCCAAGGAGACGGCAGAACAACAGCCGCCCACCAGTTTACTGGTGGAATGACACGATCTCACAACACCGACGAGAGTGTCTCAAAGCACGAAGGCTGCATCAACGAGCACGGAGACGCGACAGGGTCACAACAGAAGAACTAAGGCTCGACTATGAGATCAAAAGACAACAACTACGAAGAGCCATTCTCTCAAGCAAGAGATCCTACTGGAAGGAGTTGTGTGACGAAGTTGACCAAGATCCATGGGGAAAACCGTATAAAATCGTGATGCATAAAATCAAGGCCACCCCCATGACATCAACGAACTGCCCCGAATCATTGCACCGCATTGTCACTCACTTGTTTCCTGCGAAGCCTGAGCTACCCGCTTATCCTTCGTGGCAGGTGAGGGACGAAGATATACCAACAGTGACTATGAATGAGCTGATGGGCCCGTGCAACCGGCTCCAAAACGGTAAGGCTCCCGGTCCAGATGGCATACCTAACATCGCGCTAAAATGCGCCATAGCCAATAGGCCTGACATGTTTCTACACATGTATGAGACCTGCCTAAAGCAGGGGGTTTTCCCGGCTAAGTGGAAAAAGCAGAGGCTTGTGCTCCTACCTAAAGGGGGAAAGAAACCTCCAGACGAACCGTCATCATATCGTCCCCTCTGTATGTTGGACTCTGCGGGAAAACTCCTTGAAAGAATAATAGCAGATAGGCTGGAGCCCTACGTTGAGCCAAAACTTTCCACCAACCAATTCGGGTTCAGAAAGGGGAGATCAACCATCGATGCCGTGACACTCGTTACCAACATCGCTAGAGAGGCTATCTCGGGAAAGAGATGGAGAAGAGGTGGAAAAAAGTACTGTCTAATAGCCACCCTGGATATCAAGAACGCCTTTAACTCGGCCCGCTGGGACCGCATTTTGGAGGCTCTTGCCAGGATGGAAGTTCCGCAGTACTTGCGCAAAATGGTTTCAGCGTATTTCAAGGACCGCATCTTGTTGTACCAAACTGAAAATGGGCAAGTAGACTATAAGATCACAGGAGGTGTACCTCAGGGCTCTGTTCTTGGCCCCCTCTTATGGAACGTAATGTACAACGACCTGCTCCTGCTCGGTCTGCCTGAGGGCGTCAGGCTAGTGGCATTCGCCGATGATGTGGCATTGATCATAGTGCGCAAGCACATAGAGGAGATACAAACAACCTTCTCATTCGCTATAGCCACAATTCAGCATTGGATGCTCGCAGCGGACTTGAGTTTAGCAGAGCAAAAGACCGAAACACTTCTTGTTAGCAGTCGGAAGGCAAGGGAAACCATCACCCTCAAAATAGGCGACACCTACATACAGTCGCAGCCCTTCATCATCTATTTGGGGGTGCTCCTGGACACACGGCTCAACTTCAAAGAGCACATAATCGCGGCCAGCAAGAAAGCAGCTGGGGTACAGGGGGCATTATCTAGAATAATGCCGAATGTCGGAGGCCCTAGACAGATAAGAAGACAGCTACTGGCAACAGTAACTACTTCTGTTTTGTTGTACGGGGCACCGGTATGGGAGAAATCGTTCGAGCTACCATCGTACCGCCGGAAAATGAAATCAGTCCAGCGGCTCTCAGCGATTCGAGTGGCATCATCCTACCGCACTGTGTCTTACGAGGCGGTGATTGTGATTGCCTCTACCCTGCCAATCGACATCCTGGCTGTAGAAAGGGGACGGCTTTATCGCAAAAAGTTAGAAAAAGACCAGCCGACAGGAAACAGCGATGAAAGAGCCATCAGTCTAGGGCAATGGCAGGAGAGGTGGGACAGCTCTACTAAAGGCCGGTGGACATATCGATTGATACCTAACATCAGTCGTTGGGTCAACCGCCAGCATGGGGAGGTTGGGTTTTACATCACTCAACTACTGACTGGACATGGATGCTTTCGAGCATACTTGCACAGGTTCAGGAGGGCAAACTCCCCAAACTGCCCACACTGTACGGACGTGGTAGAGGACGCGGAACACGTGTTCTTCTCCTCCCCCGGTTTCAGGATCAACGTGCTGAAGTGGAGAGGATTCTGGAGACTAATATCGTTCCAGAACAAATAGTAGAAGCCATGCTGAAGGGCCCCCAAGCTTGGAACTTGGTATCAGATTACGCGGAGACTATTCTCAAAGAACTCCGCGATACGTTCGAGGAGTAGGCTTTAGAAGCTTTCAATGGAAGAGCAGTAAACATCTGCAGTGAACCACCCTTGCGAAGTAGTATTGACTAAGAGTGCCGCAGGGGACCATGGTTGTAGGAGAAAGAGGTTAGGGTTTTAGCGGGTATACGGTATACTGGTTTCAATGCAACGACCTACTCTTGCTTTGAAGTCAATACATCGGGAGTCCCGCACGACGGCCAGCACGTGCTAGCTAAGTACGCAATGTATTTCCCCCCTCTTCGGAAAAAAAAAACCCTTGCGGTAGCTTGGGAACTGAGGCTACCCTTCGTTTTATTTGAGGAGCACCCCCAGCCCCTTTCCACCACCCCTGGACTAAACTCCAGGTCATCACGCTACTCAGTTACCATCCTGTACAGCGATGTCGATGATGTACAGGATACGATGTATTTGTCGATGAATCTCAGGTCGTAGTCTAGCAGTTGTCTCAGGTGATGATTCGGGTGGTTCTCCAGGTCTTGAGGTCTCGGAAGATTGTCTTGTTGCTCACAACCGATGGCGCATCCACAGCTTGCCTTACGCTTAGGTTTTCCTGTCGGTGTATTTTTTTTCTGTTGTGTTTGCAGATGTGTCCCCATGCTATCCAAGATTTTTATTCATAGTCAGTGTAACCCAAGAAAGTACCAGCATGTTTTAAAATTTGCCAAAATTTAGATACATAGGTAATTTTGTTTTTAAAGCTTATTTTAAAAAATGAAGAATCTTTTAAACAACCAAATTTATTTAAGATCAATTCATACCTAAAAATGTTATAAAACGAAAATAAAATTCCCTATATATTACTTTTTATATTAAAATTAAAATCCATTGAACGCAAAACAATATATTGCTTGTAGTCGAGAACCTTTATCAGTTGCGCTTCCCTTAACTGATTGAATCTCTAAAATATTGTATAATAATTTCAGTAGATGAACAAAGCGGTTTCTGGACCGGAAGTGGGCATAAAGGTAACCAGTCATGGAGTTCTCGCCGGGAGCTGCTGCCGAGCTGTTGGTAGTTGTTGTTTGGATAAGAAGAAGAAGAAATTGGGAAGAAGAGGACATTGGGGGTGGTCGTAGGGGTGCGCGAAAGACATTTGGGTGTGTCGCAGAGGTGCGCGCCATCTGTTGTCAATAATTGAAAGCCATTGTATTGTGGGTTGCATGTGTGCAGAGGTGCGCGCACTGTTGAATAATTGAAAGCCATTGTATGTGGGTTGCACTGCACGCCATTGTTGGTTGTGGTGGTTAGAGAAAAAAAAGCTTAGCCGGGTATCGAACGCGGCTTGCCTGATTACAAGTCAGGTACCCAGCGAGCTGCGCTAATGCGGTTAATCGAGAAATGTTTATTTGAAAAGGTATAGTACATGCCGGTTGCGCGGGCGCGTGTTTTTGGGCGTTGTTCGGTTAGATATTTGGGGGCTAGATGGGGGGATATAGTTGGCTGTAAAAAGGCGCAAGTCCGTGGCGCGGCAACTTTCGTCGGACGTCGAGCTTTGAGACTTAGAATTTTTTTAATATTTCAAGCGTCTGAAAGATATGGTTGTGTTGTTGTCTGTAAAAAAATTTAAAATCTTTTGCTTAAGCCTGCATGCGCGAGAACGTCCACTCCTTCGAGTGTATAGTTATCGTAAGCGACCGCCTACCTGCGCAAGAACGGCAATTCCTTCGAGTCTCTGATTTTGTCGGATGATTCAAGGCCGAGCGTAATAATATTGAGACTTGGAAAATTTGTTTCAAGTGTCTGAAATTTATTAAGGTGAAAATAAAGGATATATTAAAACTAGACAACTGTTTAAATATGTTTATTAGCATATAGTATATTATGAATTTTCAGAGCATCCTTAATAATTAAAGCTATTTTTGTTTTGTTTTTGTACAATATATAGTAAGGCCGCCATCATCCAACCACATACACAGATCCAAAGAAATACCATCAGAACAAAGCTGGCTATCATCCCATACAGTGTCAGGTTCATCCTTTCCATGTGAAGGATCGTTATGGAAACCATATGTAAATTCCAAGTATTTTTTAAGCACCGTGCAACTCTCCACCGTTAAATGTATAATTGTTTCACCAATTTTGAGAGTGGTCTCAGTATCGGTAATATTAATTGTGAAAATTTCTGGTACTGCCGCATATATGCAAGTGCGTCCGTTGTAGGTAATCACAGTTGTTAAAACGTCTGGTACCACGTAACATCCATTTTTGGGATTTAGCTTTCCAGTTAAATCTTTCGGTTGTATAGTTCTCGTTGACACTGCACTCATATTAAATCTTACTTGGTCATCAAGTAAACTTTCCAAATTCATGACTGGATTGTTACAGCTTCAACTCAAGACTGAATAAAAGAAATAAATTCTTTTAACTTATTGTCGTGAGTGTGTGACGACAGCAAACACTACAAATATTAGATTTTTGTGGCTATAGGTGCAGTCTTATTCAATTCACTATAAATAAAAGGTGTGGAATATGTTTGGAAGAGATAACTAATAATTTTGGGCTATTGCCAAATTGTAACCATTGTTTCTGCTTCCCATGCGTAAAAAGATGGCATCAAAATAAAGACTTTGAATTGAATATTCGCAGAGGCTGTCCAGAATGCCGTATTGTGTCTCCTTATGTCTATCAATCTGAGGTTTATTACCAGAAAGCGGAAAAAGATCGTTATATAGCTGAGAAAAACGAAAAAATGAAGAAAATGCGATGTAGGTATTTCCGAAAAAGCAAACCCAAATGTCCGTTTGGAAACACTTGCTTGTTTAGCCATCGATTACCAAATGGGGTAGAAATAGATATAGGGCCACCCCAAATGAAACGTGCAGGTATGGGCGGTCGTACTGATTTCATAGAGGCTCAGTTCACCCGTGGAGGAGGTAGAACTCAGCGCCCAGCAATAGGAGGACTCCCAGATACTATTAGTTTACTCCTGGTGGTACCAGGAATTTTTTACGTCTTGAGAGATGAATAAAAATCTGTATTTATTTAAAAATTCATGTCAATAAAATCATAAATGTATTTAAAAATTCCTGATAATAAATGCTCAAATCATAAATCTGTATTTATTTAAAAGTAATGTTAATAAAATCGAAAAATAATATAAATCATGAATCCGTGATTATTTAAAAATTCCTGATAATAAATTCACATTATATCTGGTATTTTAGATATCAAAACCACAAACCGGAAATGATGACCGCAGTGAAAGGAAACTGTGATATCTTGTTTACGCTAATTGAAACCGAGCTAAATAAATTTACAGGAAGCTGTGGTTTGATAAGGTTATCATGTTGTTTGCAGCAACAAACTTTTGCAGGAAGTTCCCATATGATAAGCATTAATTAGTTGTTTTTCTAGAACTAACAGCAATTTCGTTATACACAAATGACGTAGTTCGTGGCTGATAAATAAAATAATTGCGAATTTTTATTTCATTGTTACATTAATATTTTAGAAATATTAAAAATTGGACTTTGTACCTATTGAAATACCAGATGAGCTGGAATTGTATTTTGAAGAGCCCAATCCAATTTTAGACTAACTTGCCTATGATCAGCTGCATTTACTGTAGTACCATTAGCTGAATGTTGTAGTAAATAATTGCAATATGTATAAGAATAATATTTTTTAAAATTAACGTCATTTTATGTTTAGAATTGCTAGAAATCAGACGCAATAAAATCGGCAAATAACTACTGTGGTGGAGATTCATCAAAATGTTTAATCAAATTGGTGCAGACAGTGATAACTATATCAAAAAATGTAAACAAGTTGAGTTGGATCATTCTATTTCCTCTGCTGAAATACCATTGTGGCTTAGGGATATTAGAAAACATATGAGACTTTTTAATTGTGCTATTCGCCATGGAAATTTATGTGTGGGAACTTTGAAAAAATTACAAAATAACGTTGGTTATTTAAAACGCTTTCGGACTTTGCTGAAGCAGTCCAAAATTGGAATGGGTTTAACTAATAAACGTTCTAGTAGAGTTCAATGGGATGACATTGCTTCATGTTTTCAAAACCGTGTTAGAACTGGGATAATAATTAACAAATCACATAAAGATATCTTGATGTTTCTGGATGATGCTTCAATTATGTTCAAGTCCAGAATTAGTAACATTTTGAAAAAACTATTTACGCTTAAAGTGAATACTTGTTTTTGTGGAGAATTTATAAAGTCAGATATGGAGGAAATTACGAATCACAAATATTTTAATACTAAAAATGAAATTATTGATCGGGGAACAGACTTGGATGAATGGTTTGACAATCACGTAAAGGATCCAATTATGAATTCCCTCGAAGAATTTTCAACAGAAGGTAGTGGCTGGGTCTTAAAACGTATTATTTCTTTGGAAATAAACATAAATGCCTTTGAATTTGGTAATGGTATATCATAATATATTATGTTTGAAATAAAATTTTAAATACAAGCCATTGTTTTACTATCATAACAGACCATAGATAAGTACTTGAAATTTACTTCCGATTAGAACGCTAGTGCGAACATTGTTATCTCTCCATAAAACTTGTGTGTGTTTTCAGAGATTTAGAGAAATCTGGCAATGTTGCTCTATCACTTTAATCATATGACTAAAATCACGCATTTCCCTAGATCTAGGGAAATATGGAAATCTGGCGTCACTGGCCCCCTATACCGGGCCCCCTCCCTTTTTCTGTGACGTCACACGATACACCCTTTAGTTATGTTAACGAAGACATAAGTTTCAGTTAGTTTGCAACAATTGATTAACGTATTCAGTGCAATTCCAAGATGGTATCTATTCAACCTAACCAAAATAAACTTGAAAGTGATCAAGATGTTAGACTGTGGGTTACACCGATGGGTAAATTAACCTATACAGAAGTATGTCTCAAATTTGGCCTCGACATTGAAAATGATAGATGTAACGCCTTCTTCTGGAAGCTGACGTGGACAGACAAAGTACTCATCGATGATAATGTCTTGGAGTGGTGTGGTTACGTTGGTGAGTACAGACATAAAAAATATCATTTTATGGATTTGCTCAAGACTCAGCAACCCACTATGGAATACGAAGAAATTCAAGATGCAAACATAACTCAAAAGAAATACATTTGCATGAGCGCCATCGACTTTGAAATGCTGCTTATGCAGATGCGTAGCAAGAAAGCTACAGAAATTCGCATCCTCTATACTTTAATTAAACGCATCTCTATGAAATATATCAAATACGAGAAGTATCACGAGGAAATGCGCCTCAAACAACTTTCTGCACACAACGATCTAATTTCTGTACAAAACCAGCATTTGATGACTGAGTTGGATGAACTTAAGCAAATTATGATACAAGTAAAGAATACCGCTGAGGCTGAGATGATTCAAATGCAAAAAGAACGATTACATGCGGAAGAAGAGAGAAACAAAGCAGATCGAGATCGTATGCGAGCTGAAGAGGAACGAGTTAAGGCTGAAAAAGAACGTATTCAAGCTGAGGAAGCACGAGCCAAAGCCGAACTGCATCGAGTTAGACTAGAAGAGGAATCTGTCAAGGCATCGGAACGTCATTGTGAGGTTCTGAATGTGGTTTCTAACAAAATACAGTCTCAGGTAGTGAAACGTTTAAGGAACGAAGTAGTCCATCGTGTAGCTCCCAAGTCAATCAACCACGAAAAACAGAGATGTATGGCTCTGTTTGCTCTTAGTAAGAGTGAATGGTACCTCATACGTAGACAGCGGCGGTCTTCCCAAGCAGCTATAAAGGCAGTGCTGAAGAAACATCCAAATGCTCAACTTCTTAAAGAATGGTTTGATGTCTCACATCCCATAGATATAGATAACGCTCTCAAGTTCCGACTTGGGAACTTAAAAGTGTTTGCTAGGGCAACACACTGCGAAATCAGCACCATTCTCTTGAGCCATTGTATGATTCTGACCTGGTTGATAATATAGAATCTATCATGAATGAAAACGTTGCCATGGAGATTTCCAGCGATGCTCAACAAATTACCAACCCCAGAATAAAGTATTTATTATTTGTTTCCCAATTATATTGTAAATATTATATGTTTAAATAAAACAAAATATGTTCAAATTAGCATTTTTATTTTTAGCATACATATATTTTTAAATAACCTACAATTTTCCGTCTACATATGCAGCAATGATCTATTTTCAGTGAACAATCAAAGCAACTAGCAAAGTGTCTGCATGGCATAAAAACAATTGTCATTTCATTAGTTAAGCAAATTTTACAAGTATTATGATTAGAGTCAGTGTGGGGATTTGGTGGGCAGTCTCTAAGCAATAAACATTTAGCTGATCCCTTTTTGTGAAGCTCTGTAATATCATCACAAGGTAAGAGATTCTTGAGCTCTAAGCCACAGCAATGACAAGTGATCCTGTCACCGTAGCCCGTGTAAAAGAAGCCGGCGTTGACAAGCTCGGTGGGTGTCTGCTTCAAAGCAATAGGCCAGTCTTTGAACGTCTCAAGTCTGCTCTCAAATGTCACTTTGCTTTTATGTCTGATAGGTCTGGTGATGTGGTAAGTGTCATCAAAATCAAAAAAGCGACAATATGGAATCCAGTCCAGATGATCTGCAACAGGGTCATCACCATCTTCCCAGTTGAAACCACGTGTATCACAAAATGGGCATTCAACAGCATCATTTAAGCTGCCATCGGATTCTATTGCATCTTGTCGGTAGATAAACCCTGCTCTTGCTAACTTTTCAGCAGGGAAGTCGGAAGGCCAGTTTTCAAAGGTACGTAATCGATTTTCGTATATTTGGAAGTATTCTCGACACTCCATGGTGTAGAACTGATGAAATAAACAACAATTTTTTAATTTATAAGCATTTATTCAATTTTTCTAATGTCAATATCTCTTAAAATAATGTTTTTATAATAATAAATATGTTCTTTTAATGCAATACATAATGGAGACCTGTCATCTAAACAAAATGGTTTTAACAATTTTTCAATCGGTAAACGATTTAGTAAATTTGACCATAAACATATTTCATCTATTATTTTATAATTAAAAGTACAGTAATTTAAGCGCTCCAAATAAATTATTTTACTTCAGATAATAGGGTTAATAGCTAAGAGTTCAACCACATCACTATAATCCAAATATAGTGCGCAAATGTTTTTCATCACCAACACTTGTTTGACGTCTTCATACTGGATCTGGGATAGATGGAGACAATCTCCGCAGGTCACTGGGGCAGCAAACTCTGGAGGTGTGGCATTTTCAAAAAAGTTTGTTTTCAGGAGCTTGAGCTCAATGATGACATCCTCCCACTCGTACATAGTCATTACAATTTTCGTTGGTGTTCCAGCGGCTACAGGTGTTTTTTGCAAGATAACCACTGGAGAATAGGATCTTGCAGGACTGAGTGCACATTGAACATCATACTCTGAATTCAGTAATGGAAATCTCGAATGCAGCAAGTAATAGTCTTCCTTTTTCGCAGCTTCATCATACATTTGTAACACTCCATCCAAGTCCGCACTGTAATTGATAGTGGAATCACTACTATAACCACTATCCATGGTTTCAAAACTGCTGATACTACTCATTTTCACAAATCACTCGAGAGGTAAACTGGGACTGGGAATATATGTAGGGAATTTTCACAATTTTATAGTTGTACCCCTTCCACTACCTGATTGCGGTTGATTTCAATTATGTGTTCCTACGCCAAGATGAAAAGTAGATCTCTTGTTGCTAAGAGCTCCTCTGTTCCCCATCACCATCATCATATATGTAAGGCTTTTAAATGTTGCATCACTTGTTGTTTTTCACAATAAAATTTGATATCTTTCTGTAATCGTTTAAGTTTGGTGATATGTTGACTTAAACTTTTCGAATACTTTACAGTGATGTTTTCACCCTGAGTCTTCATTTTGCAATGCAAGCACATGTCTATATTTATGATAATTTATTATCAATGTATGATTGACCTTGGTGCTATAGTCTGTTTTCAGTGCCAATCCAACTGTCGTGGCTCGAATCAAACCCAAGCCACCGAACTTTAACCTTGTTGCCTTTTCGTTGCAAAATTTTCTCAACGAGATACACATCAGGATAGACAGCCTTTTGCAATTCTTCTTCGTAAAAGCTCCCTTGAATCGGTGTACCAGACATATCTTCCACAATATACGTAACTGGATTAGTTATTTTAACCTGCGTAATTTTAAACAATTCCGTACTTCAGCTGGGAAGGTAACCTTTATCAAAAACGTGCTTGGTTTTACTTATTCGCACAACATCTCCAACTTTCAGTTTTCTTGACCCAGCAATTTTCAGGTTATTGTATACTTTAATATCTCGAGCGTTTTTCCTATTAATGTCCGCAGGCTTCATCGTTGTCTTGGAATGTTTTTGATGGCTGTAGTCCTTAACGATTTCCTGTAGAATATCTATCCATTTGTAGGTGCCGTTCAAACTAAAGTACTTGTAGAGCCGTTCTTTCAGCGTTCTAATTACTCGTTCAGCTATTACGGCTTTCAGTCCACTAAATGTACTATAATGATTGATTCCGTATGACTTCATTAGTTTCTGAAAGCAACTATTGTAGTATTCCTTACCCTGGTCGGTTTGTAGATTTTTCGGGTGCCGTCCTTCCTTGAGAATACTCTCAAAGGCACGAGTTACCTCTTCACCGGATTTCGTTTTCAGCGGTCTCGTCCACACGTACTTTGAAAAACAATTAATCACCACGAGGAAGAACTTGAAATTACGATTGGATTTTGCATAGAGATCCATTTGTGCGAGGTCCGACTGCCAGGAGTCATCGAAACCTTTGATTATTACACGCCGGCGAGGAAACTTTCGTCTCACAGGTCTATGCAGTTCCTTAACAACTTGAACTTTTTCTTTGGAATGTTTCGCTATAGGAGCCATCTTGTATACTGCTTAAAAATAGACAAAGGCATGTTTTATTGATCCTAATGATGCTTTTTAATTGCAGCAATACTGTCTGCGATTGCTTCAAGTTTTTGATTTTGGTCCAACATTTGATTTGCAATATCATCATGTAGTTTTTGCATGTCTCGGTATAGCTCAGGCACTACTTTTGTCATCTTGTCTCTAAGTTCAGTTAGATCAGAAAGATCTTTAGCCTTATCCTTTCAAAAAATATTTAATACTTCTGCTGCATCAACTCCTTTAGGAGCTTGTTTCATAGAAAGTTCCAGATCATTTATACGTTTTTCCTGTAATATACGGTTGTCATTAAACGAGGCTTCAAATTTTGTGATGGTTTCCTTATATTCTTTCCGGGCAGATTCCAACTGACCTTCTAATATATTGAATTTTGAAATGAGAAGCGATATATTTTGTAGTTGGGTTTCCATAGCTTGTTCGGTTTTCAACATGCGAGTATTCATTGCAGCAAAGTTTTGAGCTCCACGTTCCTCGCTAACCTTTTCGTTTTGCTTAAACACAGATAAGGTTTGCTGAACTTCACCAGTGTAGTTGCTGAAAGCTATTTGAAAATCACTATGTATTTGCTGAAGTCCGTTTGCTATTTTCTTGTCAACGTACTGCTTGTTGGCGGCATCCATGGCCTTCGTCGGTACTTCGACATTGGTAATTTTCAGCTTCTCAGCATCGATATTTCCCTCCGCGGTAAAAGAAAAAGGTACTTTCATAAAAGCTAGGTTATGTGATGTTGATGACATTAGTTGCTGATGGGCACTACGCCCAAACTTGTTTAAAGTCATCATAAAACTGACATGTTTGCCATAAGATAAGGAATAATATACACTTTCAATTTCGAAATTTATTTATCTCGTATAATATTAGCTTCCTTAAGTTCATTTAAAATGACAATTATTTCGTTGTCGTGAGAGGTGTTGCCTGCTTCCTTGGATGCAATCAGTAGTTTCAGCCGTTCAACCAATTCGTTGGGATCATCCCAGTAGACGTATTCCATTGGCTTGTTATTGTAAGTTAATTCCATACCAGTTCCAGCAAAACGTTGCTTCTTTGTCAAGGGAGGAAACATTGGCTTTATAATTTCAGTATATTTATATAGACTTGAAGCTTTCAAACGACCTGCTGCATTCTTGTGTGCTGATGTCATTACCAACACTTTTCGGTATGCTTCTAAATCATCGGGAGCATAATCAGGTGACTTGTAAAATATTAATTGATATAACCCTGGAGTATCTCGAAACTGTATCCCATCAACGATAATGTGACCTGTACTACGACTGAAATTGATTTCCTTTTGCCCAAGAAACCATTTGGAACTTGCAGCGTCATATATAGGTCCATATATTGTCAATATCATCGCTTTTAGTGATATAGTCTTCAAGATATTTGTGTGCAACTGGAGGATACTGATCCATGTAGTCCTCTATTGCTTCTTTAGAGAGATTACCGGGATCCTCGTAAAAGGTTTCGTTCTCCACCTCATCCTCATTGGTATGTATACTAGTTTCAGCGATTGGTTCTTCATCGAGGTATTGTGTCTCTTCCAACTCATGTTTTTTGACTGGTGGCAGCTGCTGCACTTCTTGTTTAATTACTTCACGTTTAATGGTCTGTGTTGGTATCTTAGTGAGAACTTTTGTCGTAGTTGAGGCAATATCTTGTAGCGGTGTCATTACCGGTCTAAAAAGTTTATTCAATGTTTCATCATGTTCCGACTTTCCCAGCTTCAGACTAAGATATTTCTTGCGAATAGAACGTGCCAATTGCTTGATCTTTTTCTTTCGAGCAGTGGCAGCAATGTTGCTACTCAATGAAGACATTTTTATCAACTAACAGCAATCATCTTTATTGAACCTTTATATATTTATCGAATCCTTTACGGTAGCGGCCATCATTCAAGTTGAAGTCCTTAGCTATTGTAATAAAGCCAAAACGATTTTGCCAGCATTCCGAACACATTGCCTTAAATTTATCATAGTCCATGTCGGGAGACACGTGCTCATCAAAGACGTGCTTCAGATTTACCTCATCTTGTCTGAATATGACAATTACGTTGCAATTGTCTCGAATCAGTTGTTTAGGTATTTTGCTATACGTTTGGCATAAATATATTGAATCGATATTCCTGTGCCTTCCCATCGAAAAAAAATTCTGAATCTTGTTTTGTTTATCACCATTCACATCATCGAAAATGAATACTGAACATTCGGGTGCCTCACTCGGATCAATTACTTCTTCGTTGTCTTTAAAGGGAAAATACGATACACCTTTAACCAGCTTGAGAACGTCTTGTAAGAGCTGGTACTTTGGTTGGTAGAGTGACTTGGAATAGATGTAGACGTTCTCGAATCGTAGGCCGTTTTCATTGAATAGTAGTGATAACGATGCGTTGGTCTTTCCGCAACCACTAGGTCCGCAGAATGCTGCTCGTAGGGAATTTGGTAACAATTGTCCGTGACGACTTGCTGATGATGGTGATTCTTCGACAAAGTCCAAATTTTCGATAGGCAGTTGGACATCTTGTTGCTTCATATACATCTTACGATATACTGACATCATCCTTATTGCGGATACTAATTAAATACAGCAGTCTATCTCAGTTTCAATCAGTATCATGCTAACTCCCAAAGGAGGTAGTCTACTGAATAGTGCAATCAATAAATTACCATTTGAACTACATCTACCTGGTTATCAGTTTTGTGGACCCGGTACAAAACTTCTAGACCGTCTCTCCAAGGGTCAGCAGGGAATCAATAAGACAGACGCTGCTTGTCGAGCGCACGATATCGCCTACAGTAAATACAAGTCTTTGGCGGATCGTCATAAGGCTGATTACGAGTTGGAAAATCGAGCCTGGGAGAGATTCAAGTCAAAGGACGCTTCACTTGGCGAAAAAGCAGCTTCTTGGCTTATAACTACAGGCATGAAGGCTAAACGCAAGATGGGGCTTGGAATCAAAAAACGATGGGGAAAAAAATCTTTTCGACAGAATGTGGTTCTACCAATCAAGAAAGCTATTGCCGGATCTGGAAGTGATGTCCGTAAGACATCGTTATTGGCGTTGAGAGCAGCCCGAGCAGTCATTAAGAAGGCAGGTGGTCGCAAGAAAATCCGTGTACCTCGAGTCATTCCTTTTGAGTCGAAAATTGGTGGTTTTCTCCCACTAATACCCCTATTTGCGGGGTTGTCAGCACTAGGAGCTCTTGCCGGGGGAGCCAGTGGAGTAGCCAAAGCCGTGATAGATGCAAAGAACGCCCGCAAGAAGTTGGAGGAGGACCAGCGCCATAATCAAGCCATGGAAGAGCTTGCAAAGAAAGGAAGCGGTATTTTTCTTAAAAAGTCCCGCAACGGCTTCGGGCTTTACTTAAAGAAGCAAAAAAACTCCCAATAAAGCTACCCAATCGAGCACTTTACAATCACGAGCTTGAGCAATATGCCAAACATTTGAAGATCCCCTACTTTAGGGGAGTATTTATGCGAGACGCCTTACCTAAACATTCACAAACAAAGGAGTCTGCCATCGTTAATTTGGATACCAGCAGTCATCACGGTACGCATTGGGTAGCTTATGTGCGAAATGGAAACACCGTTCAGTACTTTGATAGCTTTGGATGTTTGAAACCACCCCGAGAATTAGCCAACTACTTTGGCAATGGAGTGAAAATCCTCTACAACAATGACTCTTATCAGACGTACAATCAATCAAATTGTGGCCATTTATGCTTGAAATTCCTCTATAATAAAAAATAAATATTTTGCATTATTGTTGTTTTACCTTTACCTATATTAGCAGCTAACAAGCGGATAATTATCAGTCATGTCTGTGATCATCACATTGAAAGGTCGCAGCCCAATACTGTCGATTGATTTTCAACCACCTATTCAGTTGGATCCCAACTACAACTACGGACTAGCTTTATTGAGTTTTCACTCGTACAACAGCATCCCAAACATTGAGAGAGGTGACAAGATCTACCTGTTTGACGATCAAAACACGCAAACATTCATCGACTTGCCAGAAGGTTCATACGAAATTGGTGATATCGAAGCTTATATTAGAAAGGCACTTGGCATTCATTTCGCAAAGGACGTTGAGAATATTTTCTCATTGAAACCCAACAACAATACTCTCAAGTGTGAGCTTTTCAGCAGCGAGTACGCTGTGGACTTTCAACCGCAAGACAGCATCGGTGATATTCTGGGCTTCTCTAAACAGCTGCTACCACGCAATCAAGTTCACAGTTCCGATTTACCAGTGAACATTATAAAAGTTAGAACGATTCATCTAGATAGCAACATCACATCGGGAGCCTTCTACAACAACACTCCTTCACACACCATTTACGAGTTTGCCATTGCAGTTGATCCTGGTTTTGCCATCGACGAAACACCTCAGCATTTAACCTATTTGCCGATTAACAGAAGCGAAATACGTAACCTCACATTACAAATTTTGAATCAAGACTCTGAACTTGTGAATTTTCGTGGTGAAGAAATCATCATTCGACTTGAGCTGAAACAACTACAATAATAATGGGTCGACTTGTATTTGATGAAGAACCATATAAGAGGTTAACCGCTCCTCGTCCACCATCAGTTTCTATGAAACCTCTCAAGAGATCACTCACGCTCTCAAACAGATTGTTTCTACAAACGCTCGGCTACCATGTCAACTCCTCAAATGTTCGATATCTTCCGCAAACCAAATTTTGATGATAGTGTAAGACGCGAGGAGTTGCGAACCTACTATCCATACGTCAAGTCATTCGGCAACAATGATATCGTTGAAATCACCGTCAACCATGGCTGATTCCTGCATCTCAATCCAGGGACAAGTGGTGAAGACAGCAGGCAATGGAGATGTTTCTCTATCACCAAATGCTGGAGCTTTCTTCTTCGACAGCGTTACATACGAGTTGTGCGGCAAGGAAATTGAAACCGTGAGAGACCCTGGTCGCGTGAGTACAATTCGCGGATACTTGTGCTACGACCCCAACAGTTCAAAGGACCTATTCATAGCCGGGTGGAATTTTCCACATAAAGCCTATATGAATGCCGCCGATAAAACTTTTCACATGTACATTCCATTGGGACATTTGTTTTCTATCTTCAACGACTATAAGCAGGTGATGTGTGGTAAACAAACAATTCGTCTGGTGCGAAGTCGTAGCGATGATGATTGCCTTATAATTACGGATGCTGCTACCAAGGGTAAAGTGACAATAAACAACATCGAACTCAAAGTCCGTCACATTTTTCCAAACGATGACGTTAAATTGGATTTACTGCAAGCCGTCAAAGCGGATTCCAGTATAATTTTACCGTTTCGTAAATGGGAGCTAAATGAGTTGCCTGCTCTCAAAACAGGTGCTACTCGTGAAATTTGGGCTGTGAAGACGTGTGCCGCACTGGAAAGCCCTCGTTACGTTATCTTAGCCTTTCAAACGGATCGCCACAGCAACATCAAAGAAGATCCCACGGAATTTGATAATATTCACATTTCCAATATTCGTCTAAATTTAAACAGCGAATTTTGGCCTATGGAGAGATTTGATTTAGATTTTTCAAAGAGTGAGTACGGTGAGGCGTACAAAAGGTATACGGACTTTTATCCCAGCTTTGGCGGCGGCAAACACCCTCTACTGGATTATGTTGCATTCAAGACGCACACCCTATTCGTCATCGATTGCTCCCGACGTGAGGACACCATGAAATCCTCGACTGTAGATATTCGCCTGGATATTGAAAGCCAGACGGGATTTCCCGATAAGACCCGAGCCTTCTGCATAATTATCCACGATTGCCTAATGGAATTTCTCCCACTCAGCGAAATTGTCCGAAGCTTATATTAGATCACTCAGCTGTTTAGAAAATCAGTGTCGTTATAGCTATTCAACGGTTCACCATGGAAATTGCAATTGTCGACATTCAAGGTTTTGAAATCGAGGGAAGATTTGTTCCCAAGGAATTGGTTATCAAGACATGTAAACGCACAGGAGTGTTTTTGTTTAAACCACCTAAACCGTTTAACTATCTATCAGCAGCAGACAAAAGGCAAGTACGATATTTGGAACAACGGCTACATGGACTCCACTACTCTGATGGCCACTATGATTTGAATACTATGAACGACATTTTGAGAATTTTCCTAACCAAATGCACGCACATATATGTACGAGGCCATCAGAAATATGACTTTTTATTTATCAAGTTATTTGAAGAGCTGAAAATTCACAATTTAAGAAAACTGCTTAACGAAGATGGGGAATCACACTATCACCTAATCAATCTGGAAAACTTCAATGGCGCTGTTGAACTGAAACCTTCTGACTCTCCATGCATTTTTCACTGCCGCTGCAATGATCCAGTACGATGTGCAAAAGAAAATGTTGATGTAGTTTATTATTGGCTTCTGAATAGTGTTTTGCATAAATAAAACATTGTATATAACTATGTGTTTTAATTATTCATTCTTTTCCTTATACATTTCACAATTAATTTAAGTAATAATATTGTAATTGTAGAGAGTGTTACACAAATAAGAATTAGCACTTTGTGGAGCTCCTCTTGTAGGTTGGCATCACGTATAGTCATTGAGCTGTTCGATAGTAAAGTTTTTTCATCTTGGCAAGAAGCTGCTGAAATCCAGTCAGTGTCACCTTCAGTGTCATCAGAAAATATCAGCTTCACTTTGAAATTTTTTGTTGTGTTTGACAGGTGAGCAAAATATACAGGCAACCGTCCATCGTTTAATCTATCTCGAGCCATCAATGTATAGTTGGAGCGGTTCAAACAGTTTCTGAAGGGCATACAGCCATGTCCTTGGTTCCATAAGGTATATTAACATACAATACATTTTTCAAAATTAATGTGAATATTATAAAGCTTGATTTAAGTAAAGTCATTTTTATCGATCTGCATTCAACAGTAGTTGGTGAGACACTATGTTCATCTTTCACCTCTTTCGTTACTTTATTCTAAAAATTATTAGCAGACTACTAGAAACCATAACATCAAATTCTTGATTCATCATTAAAAATTTTCTCAAAATTATTACGCTCGGCCTTGAATCATCCGACAAAATCAGAGACTCGAAGGAGTTGCCGTTCTTGCGCAGGTAGGCGGTCGCTTACGATAACTATACACTCGAAGGAGTTGACGTTCTCGCGCATGCAGGCTTAAGCAAAAGATTTTAATTTTTTTTACAGACAACAACACACCATATCTTTCAGACGCTTGAAACATTAAAAAAATTCTAAGTCTCAAAGCTCGACGTCCGACGAAAGTTGCCGCGCCACGGACTTGCGCCTTTTTACAGCCAACTATATCCCCCCATCCAGCCCCCAAATATCTAACCGAACAACGCCCAAAAACACGCGCCCGCGCAACGGGCATGTACTATGTGATGTTGATGACATTAGTTGCTCACGCGCCCGCGCAACGAGCATGTACTATACCTTTTCAAATAAACATTTCTCGATTAACCGCATTAGCGCAGCTCGCTGGGTACCTAACTTGTAATCAGGCAAGCCGCGTTCGATACCCGGCCAAGCTTTTTTTTCTCTAACCACCACAACCAACAACAGATGGCGTGCACCGTGCAACCCACAATACAATGGCTTTCAATTATTGACAACAGATGGCGCGCACCTCTGCGACACACCCAAATGTCTTTCGCGCACCCCTACGACGACCCTCAATGTCTTCTTCTTCCCAATGTCTTCTTCTTCTTATCCAAACAACAACTACCAACAGCTCGGCAGGAGCTCCCGGCGAGAACTCGATGACTGGTTACCTTTATGCCCACTTCCGGTCCAGACACCGCTTTGTTCATCTACTAATTTCTTTGTCAGATTTTAGTTAACCTACGAATTCTTCGTCCTAGAAATCGCAAGGAAACGGCTTTATATGCAGAATTACTCCCGATTTCCAGTCTCTGTGAGCTAGTTTTTCCTGAAACTCCTAGATGTCGGAAGTTTGCCATAAAACCCTAAATCATGTTATGAAACTGACATAACTTGCTTAATTTTATTTAGCAATTAAATTGATGCTTATTTGCATCTACATGTGCGGATTCCAGAAGAAATGTAAATATGTAGTTGACACACAACAACTAGTGTTTTGTAATAAAGTTACAAAAAAATTTATGTCATCATACAATTGTTATTTCACATTGCAAGTACAAGTAAATACCTACCTGTAGGTACTTAACTTTTGAATTGATAAGTGCAATGTACCTAATGAGTAACATAATAATAAACCTGAAATAATCAATTCTCAGCAATTTCATTTTTATTTTAAAAATATTTTCGCTTTTCATTGTCAAACACATTCGCAAAAAATCGCATATACCTATTGAAAAAATCCCATACAGTCCCTTACATACCCACAGAATCTGTATTAGTTTGTATGTAGTCTATTTGCCAAGAAAATGTGGCATATAAAAGTAATTTTTGGACCTATCGGAACTTATCTGCAAGTCCAATAAAGCGAGTTTTCGTTATTGTAATTAATGGGATTTTAACGTATGCCCTAATCATATGGATTCTATATGTAGGTAACCTGTGGGAATATATCTGTTTCTATTGTAGACCATTAAAATTATGGTGCTTATGCGTACAATACTCGTACAAGTATAAATCTATAGGAATCTAACAGCCAAACCATACGAGCAATTTGCCATGATATTCTATAGATTTCTATGGGCATGGTTTTATAAAAATAATTTGGTCAAGTGCCAGTTGGACTCGCATACTAAGGGTTTCGTACAACCTTCAAGATTCTAATATTCCAGTTCCAGACAAGCAGGGAATGAGTGCATTTTCTTATATTTACCCTAATATCTTTTAAAGGAAGCGTTTTAAATTTAGAAAGTATATACACTTTGATTTTCCACACACAGACTTTTTATTTTATCTGCTTCAGGATTCGCTTGATTTTTATCAGAATACATATGTATTTAATTTTCTAATTTGGCCCCCACAAATAAACATTAGAGTTTTATTTTACTAATAAATTTTTAGAGAAAGAAGCCTTTTATAATCTACTGTCTGAGTTTTGAAGCTCTGTAGATTGGTAGATAAAGGGCAAAATAGGTCAAGTTTTAAATTATAAATTATTAAATCTGTTATTCAAATTATTTAGACATACAAATAAAATACATTTTTCAAAATTTAAATAGTGTAGTTTCTAAAGTGGGAATTAAGTCGATGTTTAATATTTTGGTTAATATCTTTTAAACAAATGATTTTAAAATATGATATATCTGTAATTCACATAATGAGCCTTTTATCTGATATATTACATGATGCATTTGAAAATTGAATTTTTATTTTCCATTTAATTGTATAATTTGTCCCTAAAATTACTATGGGGGTTTTCTAATAATTTTTCAATTTCAATTCAGCCCCAGTACCCCTAATTATTTTCATAATTTTAGGTAGTATGGTTTCGAAAATAGAGCGAGAAAGGTATTTTTTTTATATCTTTATGTTAATATCTTGTAAACAATTAATTTTAAAAATATGAAAAATATATATTTGTATTCCTCATAATGAGCCCTTTCATTTGATGTATTGCATGATGCGTTATTTTTTTTATTTTCCGTTTAATTCTATAATTTGGCCCCCAATATTAATATTATGGATTTATTCATATAATTCCTGTAAACAAAAAAAATTAGGTCTTATAGTTTGGGGAATAATGGGGGGAATGGGTAATTTTTTAAAAATCTTCTTTTAATATATTTTAAAATATTCATTTACAAAAAAATTAAAAAAATATATTTGCATTCGTCATAATGAGCTCTGTGATTTGATATATTACATGATCCGTTAGAAACAATTATAATTTTTTATTTTCCATTTAATTCTATAATTTGCCCCTTAAAATGAATATTAGGGAGTAGATAAACAAGGTTACTTCTGGGCCACGACTAGGTCCAGAACGGCGGGAACGTTGGTTGTTGAAATTTTAAATTTAAATTGTTGTGTTGCGGGTTGCGGCGCTCGTAGGTAGTGGCGGTTTGAATAAAAATGGCGCCAAATAGAAAAAAGCTTTGGTTGGGTTTCGAACCCGGGACCGCCGCGCGTGTGTTGTCGTTTCCAATATATGGGCTGGCAAGCCAGTTGAATAATGTAGTCTTTTGGATGATAGCTATGTGAGTGTCGGCTCGTGTGGGTTGTTCGTTTCCGCGATAGCTGACAAGTCATTTGAATAAGGTTGTCTTTTAGATGGTGTTTATCTGAGTGCTGTTTATAGGAATATGTTATTTGATATAAGAATTCGGGCAATTAGATTTCGGAAATAAAAGTCGGGAAATTGGATTTCGGAAATAGTCGCGATATGGGATCTAGGAATAAAAATATTTGGTGCATATATTAATTGAAATAATCTAAATGTATCTGTACTGAAAATCTAATAATTTTAGAATAAATTATAGATCCAGGAGAAGACGGTCATAGTTTCTTGTCAACTATAGACGAATGCAGATCGTTAAAAAAATGCCTTCACTTAAATCAAGCTTTATAATATTCACATTAATTTTGGAATATATCTTGTATGTCAATATACCTAGTGGAACCAAGGGCATGGCTGTTTGTTCTGCAAGCAAAAAATGTTTATATCCCTCCGACTATACGTTGATGCGTCAGGAACGATTAAACGATGGGCAGCTGCCTGTATATTTTGCTGATCTGTCAAACAGCACTGGAAAGTTCAAGCTGAAGCTAATATTTTCAGACGACACTGAAGTTGACACTGATTGGATTTCAACAGAGACATCATGTGAAGATAACATTTCATCATCTAATAGCTCGGTTGCTACCTTAGATGTCTTACAAGCCAACATTCAACAGGAGCTTCACAAGTTGTTAATTCTTATTAGCACAATACAATCTGCTATCTCAGTATTGTTACTTAAATTAATTGTGAAAGGTATAAGGAAGAAAATGAATAAAAACACATAATTGTAGATAATTCTCTTTATTTATGTAAAACACTATTCATTATCCAATTATAAATTGTAAAAATATTTTCTCTTGCGCAGCATACGGGGTCCTTGCACCAACAGTGAAAAAAGTATGGAGATTCAGAAGATTCCAAGTAAACAGAATTCTTGCAGTTTTCTAAATTTATCAGGGGATAGTGCGGTTGCCCATCTTCGTTGAATAGTTACCGCAGATTGTTAATTTTCAGCTCCTCGAATAACTTGGAATATAAAAAGCCAAATTTCTGCTCACCTCGCACATATATGTGTGTGCACGTCGTGAGAAAAATTCTCCAATTGTCATTCAATGTGTCCAAATCGTAGTGGCCGTCAGAGTAGTAGAGTAGGTGTGCTTCCAAATATCGAACATGTTTTTTGTCTGCTGCTGATAGAGAGCAAAACGGTTTGGGTGGTTTAAACAAGAGCGCTCCCGTGCGATTGCTTATCTTGATTACCAATTCCTTGGGAACGAATCTTCCTTTGATTTCGAAGCCTTGAATATCAACAACTACAATTTCCATAGTGAACCGTCGAAGAGCTGAACCGAAACTGGATTTCTAAACAGCTGGGTGATCTAGGACAGGCTTCGAACAATTTCGCTGAGTGGGAGAAATTACATTACGCAGTCGTGGATAATTATGCAGAAGGCTCGGGTCTTATCGGGAAATCCCGTCTGGCGTTCAATGTCCAGGCGTGTGTCTTGAACGTCACATAATCCAGAAGAGGGTGTTTGCCACCACCAAAGCTAGGATTAAAGTCCTTATACCTTGTAATCCTCGCCGTACTCGCTCTTTGAGAAATCTAGCTGCATTCTTTCCATAGGTCAAAATTCGCTATTTAAAGTTAGACGAATATTGGAAATGTGAATATTATCAAATTCCTAGAGATCTTCTTTGATGTTGCTATGGTGGTCAGTTTGGAAAGCTAAGATAACGTATCGGGGACTCTCAACGGCGGCACTTGTTTTCACTGCCCAAATTTCACGAGTAGCGTCTGTTTTGAGAGCGGGCAACTCATGAAGCTCCCATTTACGAAACGGTATAATGATACTGGAATCCGCTTTGATAGCTTGCAGCAAATCGAGTTTAACATCATCGTTGGGGAAAATATGTCGGACTTTAAGTTCGATGTTGTTTATAATCACATTGTCCTTGGTAGCAGCATCTTTGATTATAAGGCAATCGTCATCACTACGGCTTCGCACCAGGCGTATCGTTTGTTTACCCCACATCACTCGCTGTAGTCGTTGAAAATCGAAAATAAATGTCCCAGCGGAATGTACATATGAAAGGTGTTGTCGACGGCATTCATATGGTCTTTATGGGGAAAATACCAGCCGGCTATGAATAGATCCTTGGAACTGTGTCGTAGCACAAGTATCCTCGAATTGTGCTCACGCGGCCGGGATCTCTCACGGTTTCAATTTCCTTGCCACACAACTCGTACGTGGCGCTGTCGAAGAAGAAAGCCCCCGCATTTGGTGACAGGGAAACATCTCCATTGCCTGCTGTTTTAACTACTTGTCCCTGGATTGAGATGCAGGAATCTGCCATAGAAAACCAGCAATCTGTTTGATTGACGGTGATCTCAACGATATCATTGTTCCCGACTGACTTCACGTACAGATAGTAGGTGCGTAACTCCTCTCGTCCTACACTATCATCAAAATTTGGTTTGCGGAAGGTATCGAACATTTGAGGAGTTGATATGGTAGCCGAGTGTTTGTAGAAACAATCTGTTTGAGAGCGTGAGTGATCTCTTGAGAGGTTTCATGGAAACTGATGGTGGTCGAGGAGTAGCTGTCTTCTTATATATAATACGGTTCTTCATTATCAAATATAAGTCGACCCATTGTTATTGCAATTGTTTCAGCTCGAGTCATACGATGATTTCCTCACCCGGGAAATTCACGAGTTCCGAGTCTTGGTTCAAAATGTGCAAAGTCAGGTTATGACTTTCAGTTCTGCTTATCGGTAAATAGATGAGATGCTGCGGTGTTTCGTCGATAGCGAAACCCGGGTCCACTGCAATAGCGAATTCGTAGATTGTGTGAGAGGGTGTGTTGTTGTAGAAAGCGCCCGATGTGATATTGCTGTCGAGAAGAATGGTTCGAACTTTGATAATGTTCACAGGTAGATCGGAGCTGTGAAGCTGATTGCTGGACAACACTCTTCGGGAAAAACCCAGAATCTCACCGATGCTATCTTGCGGTTGAAAATCCACCACGTATTTGCTGCTAAAGATTTCGCACTTGAGGGTGTTGTTGTTGGGCTTCAAACTGAAGATTTTGTCAGCGTCCTTTGCCGAGTAAATGCCGACCACTTTTCTAATGTGGGTTTCGATATCACCAATCTCATAGGAACCTTCCGGCAATAGTATGGTTGTTTGCTTGTTTTGATTGTCAAACAGGTAGATTTTGTCACCACTCTCAATATTTGGGATACTGTTGTACGAGTGAAAACTCAATAGTGCCAACCCGTAATTGTAGTTTGGGTCCAATTGAATAGGTGGTTGAAAATCGATCGATAGTATTGGACTGCGACCTTTTAAGGTGATAATCACAGACATGACAGAACAATGTACCAGCTTGCTGTCTATTAATATACTCCTGCTGTACTTATCTGATACTCGGGAAATTAAGAAAGTGTTCAAAATAGTACTATTTTTTATTATAGAGAAATTTTAAACACAAATGTCCACAAATCGATTCGTTATAGTTTTGATAAGAGCCATTATTGTAGAGGATCCTGACTCCGCGACCAAAGTAATCGGCTAATTCTCGGGGTGGTTTCAAGTTGCCAAAGCTGTCAAAGTAGTGGACGGTGTTTCCGTTTCGCACATAAGCTACCCAATGCGTACCTCTGTTGTTGCTGTCATCCAAATTAACGATACCAGACTCCTTTAGATGTGAGCGTGCGGGTAAGACGTCTCGCATAAATACACCCCTGAAGTAGGGGATTGCTCGATCGGGTAGCTTTATTGGAAGTTTTTTGACTTCTTCAGGTAAAGACCGAACTCGTTCCTGGATTTTTTCCTCCCTTTCTTCGCAATCTCTTCCATGGCTTGATTATGACGTTGATTCTCTTCCAGCTTCTTCCTGGCGTTCTTCGCATCGATCACGGCCTTGGCTATTCACTAGCTCCTCCTACTAACGATCCCAAAGCGCTAAGGCCTGCAAACAGGGGTATGAGAGGGAGAAAACCACCCTTAGACTCAAAGAGAAACGGGGCCTCCTCTTTTATAAAACTACCTGAAGAAATTGTAAAAAACATGCCGTAGTTAACATCAAAAATTATGCTGAGAATTTGTGCTTTGCCTGGAGTGTTGCTCATTTGTATCTAATTGGCTATGAACATCACCCTAATCGAACATCATCTTATCCATCAGCGGTACTAAATTTAACAGATTTGGCATTTCCTATGACTTTGAAGCAAGTAAGCAAATTTGAAAAATTAAATCATATTTCTGTAAATGTATATGTCTTAGAATTATTAAAAGCCAACGATAAAGAGTATTTCCAAACAGCCCCAGTCATAAACTCGACAGTCATTCAATTTACCGTAAAGATATGAATAACTGCAAAATTTCGTTTCCAAAATATCATCACATTGAGTTTAAAAATTATATTCATAAGGAGAGACTTCCCTTCGTTGTTTATGGGGAACATCCAAAACCCGTAAATATCAAAAACATATTGCCGTAGCTGCAGGTTATTGTTTTAAATGTTTCTATGATGATAGTCTAGCGTATTATAGGAATTACTCTGGATTAGATTGTATGGAGTGGTTTGCTTCAGAAATGGCTGACTTAGCTAAATTCGTTCAACCTAAATTAACTGATGTTGTGCCTCTCAAAGTAGAGGTTAGCTTGAGGGATGCTTCTAGTCAATGTCATATTTGTGAAAAACACTTATTACCAGAGGACAAGATAGTTAGGGAACATAGTCACCTTTCCGGCGCATTTAGAGGCTATTCACATAATTCCCGCAACCTCAGGTACAGGGAGTCCTTTTTCGTTCCAGTGGTCTTCCACAACCTAAGTGGATATGACAGCCACTTTATTATTCGCGATCCAGCCAAGCACGATCATATAACTCCCATGCAACAAAGAGAAATATATATCGTTTACCAAGCATGATAAAAATAGCAAAATAAAATTCCTAAAATTCCGCTTTATTGATTCATTTAGGTTCCTCGATTTTCCATTGGAGATATTTAAAGCCTCACCAGTTTTCTAATCTCAAGAATGAATTTTCCGACTTAGATTCTGACAGACTAGCGCTCCTTATGAGAAAGGGAATATTCCCTTATGATTATATAGATTCCGATATTAAATTAAACGAAACTCAGTTACCTCCCTTGGAAAAAATTTATAACAAACTGTATGATTCAAATGTCAGTCAAGAAGTTTATGATCATGCGCAAACAATATGGCGTAAGTTCAATTGTAGAAATCTCAGGGATTACATGGAATTATATTTGAAAACAGACATTCTTTTCCTAACCGATGTCTTTGAAAATTTCAGGGAGAGTGCACATAAAATATATGGGCTCGATCTCGCTCACTATTATACAATCCCAGGATACTCATGGGTTCCAGTTGGTTCTGAGGTTGGCTATTTCTTGGAAGTTGATCTTGAATATCCTCAACACCTTGATGACAAGCATAAAGATCTGCCTTTTTGTTCCGAACAACGAATTCCTCCAGGCTCCAAACTTCCGAAACTTCTGACCACCCTTCACAATAATGAAAAATATATCATCCATTAACGCAATCTAAAACAAGCTCTCGAGAATGGATTAATTCTCAATCAAATTCATCGGATTTTACAATTTCAGCAGTCGGCCTGGCTAAAACCTTATATTGATTTAAATACCACTCTAAGAGCGCAAGCCCAAAATGTTTAAATTAATGAAGTGTGCCGTTTTCGGAAAAACCATGGAAAATATTCGCAATTCGTTGTGCAATAAACCTTGTATATTGTATGTGCAATTTTGGAACTCTCTAAAATTATTATGTACGACTTTCTATATAATTTCATCTATAAAAAATTTCCACAAGATCGCGTTAAACTTTTGTACATGGACACCGACAATTACATCCTTGAAATAATTTCAGATGTTGCATATCTGGAAGTAATCAAGTCTGAATTACACAGATTTGATACTTCAAATTACGTCCCAAATAATGTTTATGGTATTCCATTGGTGAACGAAAAGGTCTTAGGTTTAATGAAGGATGAGACCAAGGGTTACATCATTTCCCATTTTGTTGGTCTTAGATCAAAAATGTATACATACTTAATTCTAGGAGGCAAATGCGTAAAAAAATCTAAAGGCGTAAAAAATAATATTGCTAAAAATAAAATTATCTTTAAGGATTATCTCTCATGTTTGCAAGAGAAAAAGCAAACTACTGTATCCCAGCGATGCATTAGGTCCTACGCGCATAATGTTTTTAGCATCGAACAGACAAAAATTGCTCTCAGCCCCTTCGATGATAAGAGATATATCATGAATGATTGTTTTGATACCTTACCATGGGGTCATTTTCTCTGAGTTCATTTTGATCATTGTTAAGCATATCTGTAAATATGTATTTTCCTTTATAGGGTTAGAAATTATGGCTACAACCGCAACTCCAACTACTTTACAACTAGCTTGTCTTAAAACTATTTGCGCAAATATAAAAAACTAAGAAAATTTGTACATGTTGCACCGCTTCCATGGTCTTTAATTGAGGAAGTTATAAATTTTTTCCCCATTTACAAATATCAATATTTAACTGATACCTATGTAAATTTAACTGGTGATATTGATCTTATTCTAAGTGAATTTGAGTATATAGATAAATATGATATGTCATTAGAACTTAAGGTTACCTTGTTAAATAGCAACTATCTTGAGTCATACTGTGATCATGACAGCTACTGTGCCTGGTTCATATATACTAGGATTGATAAATATAACCTATTCCTATGCTTACTTAGACTACAATTAGCATTCGCATCCCGAAATAAAGAAATGTTTGAGTTTAAAATTAAAAGATGTCACATAAAGTATGAATCAAGAGAGTTGCACACTTTATATACAAATAAAACTTTATTTGAGCTGAAAAATCAAGATGAATTTATTGAAGACTTGCATTCTGTTATAACAGTAAAATTTTGGTAATTGGTTGTAGCCAAAAGTATATATAGTGTTACGAAATTTACCCAAAGCCGACCCTGTTTCATTTCAGTTCGACAACAAACGCTTTGTGATAAAAAAAACGGTCCTCGAAAAGACTCGGCAGCGGAAGGAGTGATGATTGATTTTACGAGAAGCAGCTACGATGGAGAGTTCAGTGATACCGCGTCGACTAGCGTATATGAGAATGTATTGTGATATTTGAATCAGCTGTTTTAATGTAAATAAAGTTCTAGAAAAGTGAAAGTAAAAATTAGTTTTATAATTTTAAATTGAACCCACGGACTATATTGCAATTTGGTGTCAGAAGTGGGATTAAGTGCAGTTAAAATCCTAATTTGATTTATGGAAACCCGTAGTATGGACGAAACTACCAAAAAAATAGTCAAGCAGGTTACAGAGGGACTGGACGAAAAAATTGCACAGATTCTAGAAAAACGTGACAAGAAGGAAAAACAACACCAAGAATAAATTCAACAAAGGTTAGTAAAATCTTTTGATGAAAAACGTAAAATTGAATTAGAAAATCTTGTCACTACGATGGAAGAAAAACAACAAAATCTAGTTTCCACGATGAAAAGTGAACAACAAAATTTAATATCCTTCAATTAAATTATGTTGTTCACTTTTTTTTCTCGAAATTTGTAGAAAAACAAGAACAAGTTGAATTTAAAATAACTGAAGAAAAAAGACAAATGCAATTCGAACAATTAATGCAAATAGTAGGACAAGTTAATGAAACAGTTAATGAAAGAATGCAGATAGTTGAGTCAGATATAAAAGAGATAAATGATGACATTAAGACCATAAAAAATACCGTGGATACTCTTGAAACAAAAGTAGATGATCTCGATTCCATCCAAAGTCAGGTAAAAGCTGACAGTACACAATGAAGTACAAGATAAAATCAGTGCCATCCAAAATAAACTAGAAACGGAAATTAAAAAAATGCAACAAGACTTACAGCGAGGAAAATACCAGAACACCGTGAGTACCAAATGTTTCTTTAGTAAACCACCCTCATTCGACGGCAGTTCATCTTGGCTCATGTATAAACGGCAATTTGAGGCCGTGGCTACAGCTAATGGATGGGATAATCAAGAAAAACCTACTTCTCTGGTGATTTCGTTAAGAGGTCCGGCCCTAGAACTCCTCCAAAGCATTCCAGTCGAGGAACAAGGCAATTTCGACAAGATCATCGCCATCCTGGACAAACGTTACGACAATTAATCCTTGAGTGAGGTATACCAAGTCCAAATGAGTGGAAAAACCGCAAAAATCCGGTGAAAGCCTCCAAGAATTCGAAGCAGAAATTAGACGGTTAGTTTACTTGTCCTACCCAGACCTGCCAGAGGAAACGAAAGACCAGTTGGCCACACAGAGTTTCATAAACGGCATCAGAGATGTGGAAGTACAGCGAAATCTAAGACTAAGTGGCGTCAAGAAAAGTAATGAAGCTCTACTTCGGGCTTTGGAAGTAGAGGCCGTCATGAACATGTCCA
Organism: Octodonta nipae; assembly: GCA_034190945.1. Lineage (NCBI taxonomy): Eukaryota > Metazoa > Arthropoda > Insecta > Coleoptera > Chrysomelidae > Octodonta > Octodonta nipae. The sequence continues at coordinate 51,716,296 of CM067219.1, forward strand.
AGCCGAGGGTCCGAGCAGTTTCCTTCAACCAGGAAGAGTCAGAGTCACCATTTCATGCGCTGCTGGCTGGTCTGAACAAAATATTAGAACGGTCACAAAGAAGTGGCACCAGAGGGGCATGTTACCGTTGCGGACGGACAGGGCACTTCCAACGTAATTGTCGAGTGAGGCCACCTGAACAACGATCACCGACCAGGGGTAACCAACAGAACAGCCACATGTCCAGGGACCGTCAGTCAGTCAGTATAGGGGGGCAAATGCTGACTGTCCCTCCATCAGCCCCCAAAACGTTATCCATCCGGGGATTTTGCCGAGATAGCGGCAGCCTAGTCATCAATGGGCGAGCAGTTACCATCACCATCGATACAGGCACCGCTGTGTCCATTGCGAAGTCCAGGGTTTTGAGAGCATCAGAAATTCGGCCAGTTATCAATAACATCCAGCTCAGAACAGTCACCGGCGAGTCCATGTCAATACAGGGTGAGGCAGATGTCGTGCTACATATAGGGGACAACATGATCCGGCATAGGGTCCTGGTAGCGAATATTGAGGACGATTTTATACTGGGAATGGACCTAATTAGCCAGCATGGATTTATGTTCGACCCGAGATATGATGTTCTTCGGTTCCTAATTGAGGAATTTGTATTGACACGGCCCGTCAACACATCAGTCACCCCTATAAAAATTGTGGCAAAGTCATAAGCTAGAATTCCCGGTCGAACGGAACAGGTTATTCATGGGCAGTTAGACAGCAATCCTGGGAGCTGCGTTGGAATGGTGGAGCCCGTACACTCAGCTCACGACTACTTAGTTGGACGGGCTATAGTTAAAACCGGACGAGATATACCAATCAGAGTCCTGAATTTGTCCAACCACGACATCAGAATTGCCAATGGTCAAGAGATAGCTTGTTTCGAGCCAGTAGAGACCATTTGACACACCTGACACCAGAGAACCAGAAGAAAGCCAAGCAATTTATCACAAAGCACTGGAAAATTTTTAACAGTCAAGATGGAACCACCGGTCACACCAACATCATCCAGCATCGAATAGATACCGGAAAGGCTCAACCCATCAGAATTCCACCTAGACGACTACCATTGGGCCAACAACAGGCAGTCGAGGAAAACATCGAGTCCATGTTACAAAATGGAGTTATTGAGCCATCCATCAGTCAGCCCATGGTCTGCTCCCGTAGTGCTAGTTAAAAAGAAGGATGGAACCACCCGATTTTGTGTGGATTACAGAAAGCTGACTGACGTCACGATGAAAGAAAGCTATCCACTACCCCGAATCGATGACACTTTGACCACACTAGCAGGCTCCCGTTGGTTCTCCACACTAGACCTAAAAAGTGGATTTTGGCAGGTTGGTCTACGCGCAAACGACAGAGAGAAGACAGCGTTCTCCACCAGTAAAGGGCTGTTTCAGTTCACGGTCATGCTCGTTGGGTTATGTAATGCACCCGCTACATTTGAGAGGCCAATGGAGTATGTACTAAGCGGCTTAACGTGGAGAACGTGCTTAGTATACCTCGACGACATTCTAGTCATGGGTCAGACATTCGACGACCATCTGAAGAACCTGGGCGAAGTATTCTCCAGAATTAATAACGCCAACCTGAGACTCAACTCGAAGAAGTGTTCTTTGTTCTAAAAAGAAGTAGAGTTTTTGGGCTACGTCGTTTCCGAGTCAGGAATCCTCACTAACGAGGACAAGATAGAAACGATCCGTGATTGGCCAGTCCCGAGGGACAAGCATGAACTCCGAAGCTTCTTGGGCCTCTGTTCATACTACCGGCGTTTTGTTGAGGGATTTGCCACCATTGCCGCCCCTCTACATCGGCAGATCACAGAGAAGGAGACCTTCCGTTGGAATCACGATTGCGACGAAGGTAGCACTTTGTTCCAGCCGAATCCTAGCCTTTCCTACACAGTCCGGCAAGTTCATCTTAGACACCGACGCCAGCAACACAGGTTTGGGGGCCGTCCTATCCCAGGTGCAAGATGGTGAAGAGAGGAGGAACAAATACATTCTGGTCGCAATGGATTACTTCAGCAAATGGCCTGAGGCGTATGCGATACCCAACCAAGAGGCAACCACGGTAGCGACGGTGCTAGTAGAACAACTATTCCGCAGGTTTGGCATCCCGATGGAATTACATTCAGACCAGGGGCGTAACTTCGAATCGAATGTATTCCAGAAGGTCTGCACGATGTTGGGGATCAGGAAAACGAGAACAACACCATTACACCCACAGTCAGACGGAATGGTGGAAAGATTCAACAGGACCTTGGAACAACACCTATCCAAGGTCGTCAGCAATAACCAGCGTGATTGGGATGAGCATATTCCCCTATTCCTGTTGGCATATCGCTCTGCTGTACGTAATAGTACAGGCCTGACCCCAGCCAGGGTCCTATTCGGAAAGGAGCTGCGATTACCCTGCGATTTGGCATTTGGCTCCCCCGAAGAACCTCCCCAAGACATCGACGATTATGCCGACCAGCTCCGACATAACATGCTGGCAATACACGAATTAGCTCGAACGCAGATGTTGGCTACCAGTGACCGGATGAAGACGCGATACGACCTCAAGGCCAATTCACGGGTTCCAGGAGAGGGACAAAGTCTGGCTGTACAACCCCCAACGGAGCAAGGGTAAATCTCCAAAGCTTACACCCGCCTGGGATGGTCCATACGAGGTGGTCAAGAGGCTGAATGACGTCGTCTACCGGATCCGTCGAAACCCCAAGGATAAATTGAAGGTGGTTCATTTAGATCGACTCGCTCCCTACCATGGAGAGGATGTTTCTGATCGGGACGATCAGAATTAAAGGGGGGGCAGTTTTACGAAATTTACCCAAAGCCGACCCTGTTTCATTTCAGTACGACAACAAACGCTTTGAGATAAAAAAACGGTTCTCGAAAAGACTCGGCAGCGGAAGGAGTGATGATTGATTTTACGAGAATTTTCTATGCTGACCCCAGCAGGGTTATTCGGAAAGGAGCAGCTTATATTTTAAGGAAGTATCACTGATTGATTTTAGTTCAATAATCTGAAAAAATGCAGAATACACCAATTATACTGCCCGAACGCAGATGTTGGATGCTGCACCAATACCGGAGAAGTAATGGTCCTGGTATCAGTGTACAAATACCGCCCGCTACATGGAACTGGAAACGATGGATCCTATGGTCATTAGATGAATGAGAATTTCAACACATTGAAGGTGGTTCATTTGTACTGATTGAATGAATGACTGAATAATATTTCCGAAACGGACCCTGACATTTCAATTCTCTAAATATTCAGTGTTCTCATGGCCTAATATGTGATCTAAGTTTTACAAACTCTACTGTGATTTTAAAGTGACTTCGGCACGGAAGGAGTGATGATTGAATTTTCTTATGTAAGTATTTTACTACGATGCATGATAGATATAGCGTATATGACCTTTTATCCTTTCAACAATTTGTTTTGAAACATTTTTTAACGGACTATATTGCATATTATATATCCATTACAATATATATATATATATATATATATATATATATATATATATGTTATATCACACTTTCAAAATTTCTCTTTTTAAAAAAAGATTTTATTTATAGTTGCACAATACTTTTAATAAAAATAATAACTTGAAAATAACAACGAAAATAATAAAACTTTATATAACAATTAAAAAGACAAAATGAGTGTTAAACTAAACTAGACAAATCTGTAAGTAATAATGAATGCAGACATAAGGCAATTGAACAATTTATAACATAAGAATGCTGACTAAGCTGTCGCAGCGTTTACTGTTCTCACGGATGTACGTCGTCGAAGGTAACCTGAGACGACACGTGGATGCTGACTCAGCTTGGGAACTGTTGCTAGATGGTTTCACATAAGTCGATGGAATAACTTATATAACAACTCCCATCCATATAAAAAAGTTGATGCTACAGCATCGACTTTTAAGGGAGGTTCTGCAATTCCATATCCTCGACAGGACTAAGGAGGCTATGGAGTTTTACCCTGGGCTTGATGGTTGATGGACCTGGTGGTGGTGCTGATCGACAGAAGGGCTAATCGTGGGGGGCTTCTGGAATTTATTTCTGATGATGCTGATGGAAAGGGGGGCAACCACAATTACGGTTGTTGCTATTGTGATGATCGTAAACCAGGAGGTGTGTTTCTCCAAGAATGGTTGGTCTAGAAGCTTTTCTAATTCCCTGGAGTATTGGCTAAGCTTATGGTTGGCGATATTCAGGTCTCTGGCATCCAGTTCCTGTAGTTTCATGGGTTTCAACTTTGGAAGTTGACCGATGGTTGGCAGGTTGTCGCAACAGTTGTACGGGATGTTGACTTTTTAGTGTGATGTTGTCAACGTTGTTGGTGGTCCTTCTGGCATGGACCCTGGTGTTACCGATGAAGGCATTGCAACTGGGTTGGATGGTCAATAGAGAATTTGTCGAAATGGATTGGATTCTCCCTTGCACTTGATGTTGATGGGCAACTGTCCGGAAGTCGAGATTAACCAAAGGTGCAGATCAATCTCTTGAATATTATACTCTTCGGCATATAATATTAAAGGCTTGCAAGTTGAAGGAAGGGCTGCTGGCTGTCTAAGAAGCTGTGCTTCGCAGAGGGCTTCTTTGTCTATGGTGTGTGGAATAACTTTGGAACAGATCGTATGTTCTTTAGATAATGGCTTACAGTCACTCAGGTCTTCGAAAGATGCGTACAATAGCGAATCGTCATCTCTCGCGATATATTTTATTTTTGTTGGAAGAATATGGTGAAATCCTGTTCGATTATCCAAAACTGGGATAGGATACAGGCGGTGCAGTGTATAAGTTTCAGGATTGACTAAGGGAATTTTTAGTACAAAAACAATTTTAGTATTGATCTGAAAAGCTTCCAATTCTATTAGATCGATGTATCGAGCAACATTTGAACTATAGGTTGGAAGTGGTAAGTTATTTTCATGAAGTGACTGTGATATTTTCTGAAGGGAATCGACCAAATCTACTGGGTTTATAATTGAGCTATGTAAAATTTTTAGACGGGCGAAAGAGACTGCAGTTAATATGTCGTTGAGAGTATCTTCAATGTATAAGTAACTTTCCATTAAGCTTTCACACAAATCCAAGACGTTGGCTTGAAGTTCATAAAAAGCAAGATCGTCTGTAATGAACTCAATTGACTTCCTAATTGCTTCGAAATTTTCCGAAAATATTTTCTCTTCGGACTGAAATTTTTGTATTGTGGTGTTAAGGTTCTTAACGACCGAAGTTGTTACTGATAATTTTCGTTTCATTAAGTTTTCGATTTGATGTTGGTCTTTAGTAATTTATTTATAGAGTCACTAAAGTATTCTCCGTCTGTTGCATCTAAGTTACCGGAAATAGATTTCCAAATTGATCCCAGTCCGTTAATGAGTCCGCGTTTCTTTCTGATGGTACTGTAAGTCTCAGTGTCAGCGAAAATTTCTGTATATTTGATGTTAACAGATTTTGATATTTGTTTCAGGAGGTTTACGTGAGTCTGTACTTTTGATTTGAAGATTTTAACGTTAGTTTTGATGTGGTTATTAGTATCTAAAATTCTGTTCAGTATATTGTCGTTGTTTAAAGTAGCGTCTCGAAATGGGCTTAGATCTTTGTAAACAAGGAGTGTCCATTTGTGACATATTTACTAGCCATGATGTTAAGAGTGTCATTACTGAAATTAGGCTCTTCTTCGAAAAAGTCATCAATAATTGTGTCGTGTAAGTCGTTAGTTTTGTTTTGCCAAAAGAATGTAACTATGCGTTTGTGGGACTTGTCTAGAAGTTGAGAATTGGATATTTCAATTTTAGAATAATCGATTATTGACTCAGTTTTGTAGAGTTGAACAAATCGATTAAACTCAGCGATAATTATTTCGTCATGTTCGTCGTCATTGTCAGAGTTTTCAGGTTGTTCAGAGTCAGTTTCGTTGTTAGCGTAAATTTTGATTTTGGAAAGGAAATCAGCACATTGCTTGAAATGGTTGATTTTGATGCGAGAAAGAGCATCTGCGTTTTGGTTTACCTTGCCGGGCTTGTACTCGATCTTATAATTGTATTCCTCTAGCTTAAGGCGCCATCTGGCTAGACGACTGCCAGGATCTTTGATGGGAAAGAGCCAAGTAAGCGGACAGTGGTCACACAGAAGTGTAAACCTTCTCCCAAAAAGATACGGTCTGTAGTGCTTAACAGCCCAAACTATGGCCAACAATTATCGTTCGATGGTGGAATATCGTGTCTCTGCAGCACAGAGGGTGCGAGAAGCGTATGCAACAGGGAGATCTTTTCCCACAGGGCCTTGAGAAAGAACCCCTCCAATAGCAAAAGCACTAGCATCAGTAGTGAGCAGGAAGGGTTCTTCAAAGTTTGGATATGTCAGGATTGGGTCAGATACAAGGGCTTGCTTCAGTTCATTGAAGGAAGACTTGCAATCTGCGTCAAAAATGAATTTGACGTCTTTTTGGAGTAGTTTAGTCAGAGGTTTAGAGATCTTCGCAAAATTTGATATGAAGCGTCTGTAATACCCAGCGAGACCAAGAAAAGATTTGATGTCTTTCGGAGTTTGGGGTTGCGGAAAGTTCTGAATGCATTCAACCTTTGAAGGGTTTGGTTTTACACCTTCTTGTGTGATAAGATGGCCAAGATAAGCCACTTCTTTACGAAGAAATTCGCACTTATCAGGTTGAATTTTTAGGTTAGACTTCCGAAGTCGTTTAAAAACTTCTGTTAACCGGGAAATATGTTCATGGATGGTCGGAGAGTAGACGATGATATCATCCATGTATACCGAGAAGAATATTATCCATGACCCTCTGAAAAGTAGAAGGTGCATTTTTTAAACCAAATGATATACGAACAAATTCGTAATGCCCATTTTCGACAGAAAAGCCAGTCTTAGGAATATCTTCCTCTTAGATTTCCAACTGGTGGAACCCGGAAGCGAGATCCAGTGTCGAAAAGTATTGACACTTTCCAAGTTGGTCGAGAAGATCGGAGATATTTGGCAGAGGATATTTATCGTCTACAGTCAATTCATTTAATTTCCTGTAATCGATAACAACTCGCCCCTTTTGTTTACCAGAAGCATCGAGCTTCTTGGGGACGACCCATACAGGGGAAGACCAAGGAGATGAGGAGTGCCTAATGATACCTTGTTCGAGCATTTTTCCAATTTGGGTTTTCACTTCCTCTTTATGAACTTGAGGATATCTGTATGATTTAGTGAAAACGGGCTTTGCGTTATTCGTATCAATCGAATGTTTAACCTCGTTAGTGAAAGTCAAGACGTCACCTTCAAGATAGAAAATGTCTTGAAATTCCAAACAAAGATCAGTGATTTGTTCGCGTTCTTCGTCATTTAGATGTTCAGTTCTAATTTGTTGTCTAATAGTCGAGTTTCTGTCTATGTATTGGGATTCATGATAATCGTCTGTATTAAAATTCAGAAGAGGGTGAGTTTTGTCAAGTGGTTCCAGTTTCAAATCAAAAAAAGTTACTGTTTTGGGCATCGCGTTAGCGTTTATGATGGAAGTTAGAAATTCGCCATTTGCGTTAATGTGTACGAGTGCGTTTGGAAGTCGTACTCTGTCAATTTCTTGAGTTGGTAAGATGGCGTCGATGTTAGAAAGATCGCATTTAAGTTTGAAGATCTTTTCTGTGCGTGCCTCAATGGTTATTTTGTTTAGTGTGGGTGTTTGTGAAGTAATATTTGGCTTAACATTGGGTGTGTCGGGTACATCAGTCAAGGATTGATCGTTATCGGGAACTTTGTGTAAAGGGATGGTTTTAAAATTTGTTATCAGCTGTTTAGATTTTAAGTCAACTATGCATTCATAGTGTTCGAGAAAATCTAAACCTAGTATGCCGTCAAACTCAATGTCCAAATCGTATATGAAAACTTTATGTGGGTTACGTGGAGCGAATGGAATGAGGGTAGATTGTGAAATAGGGATTTTTTCATGGGTAATACCTTGAATCGTTACCCTTTCAGGAGATTTTTGGGTGAAATTCTTTACGGTATTTTCTTTGAAGATAGAGATACCAGCTTCGGTATCAATAAGTAATTTGAATTTAGAAGAAGCGTCAAGAATGTAATAAAGGTTTTTAGAATTAACGGTAAGAAGGGGGCTTAGAGAAATAGTTGCTCCGGGAAGTTCAAGTCGGGGTTCAAATCGTCCAGATTCAGACTTTGAATTTGGGTTTCGACTTCGCACAAAGTTGCTGTCGAATCGGGAGGTTGGTCTAGGCTCGGAAGCGCTAGAAAATCCTGATAATCGTGACAGTTAAAAGGCTCGACAGGGGTATCGTCAAAAGTTTCTTCGAAGCCAGAATAATTTTGACTATCATCCACTATGTTGTTGCTATTATCACTATAATAGTTCGAATATTGAGTGTAATCATCATTTTGGTGTTGATTAAAATGATGAGTCCTTTCAGGACGGTTATTGGGATTGTTCTGTATGACCGAAGATCGAGAATAATTCGGGTTCATTTGAGACCTAAAAGGGGGTCTCTGGAAGTTTGATGGGCGAAATTGTTGTCCTTGTTGAACGGGGGATTGTTTGTAGGAAAATTTGGCCTTTTTTGTTGATTAGGCCCAACAGCATTTGGTCTATAGTTTGAATTAAACGTTTGAGAACTATTTTGTGTTTTCAAACGGCAATTTGCGGCTATGTGGCCTAATCGACCACAATGAAGACACTTAAGAGGTTGTGTCGGCTTTCGTGCTTGGAAGTTGGGTTTGAGAGGAACAGATTTGTTCGTTTTTTGGTCCTCGAAATAAGAAAGTTGAAGCTCTCTCCTAATCCGGGAGTGTGCCTCTAGAAGGTCTTTTGGGTTACTGGCACGAATTACCTGTCCTAAACGGGGTTCTAATCCCGTAAGAAGGGTATTCATCACCATTGTATCCACTAGAGTGGTCTGGGCGTCTTTTTGTTCTGGACTAAGCCCAGCCGTTTTGTGGATGCAGGAGTGCATTTTCGCACTCAATACTTGGAGTCTGTTGTAAAACGTTAGTGGAGACTCGTTCGAAAGTTGCTTTAGACGTTGCACGTCGTGAATAAGGGAAGATCACGAGAATCTCCAAAGTGTAGGGTCAAGAGTTGCTTGATTTCAAGGTACGATCCGGGGTTCCTAGAATTTATCAACTGCGCCGCTTTCCCTTTGAGTTTATTTTTGATATGGATCACTAACAAATATTTTTGATCCGCCATGGACATATTATATGCGCAATTACACGCATCTATAAAGGTTCCCAAGGAAATTTGGTCGCCTTCAAATTCGGGTATAACGGAAAATATTTCCGTTAACCGATATCTTTCGGTTTCATTGGTAACCGGTGTTGGAGAAGCTTGTGCCATTTTTATATTAGTCGATAAAAATTGAATTGGAACAAGGGTGTAAAAATGAAATATTAATAGGTATAGAAATTAATAAACTGTAGAATACGTTAATGGGAATAACGATTTTTTGAATGATAGAACAGTATGGTAACCAATTAAAATAGTAAAGCAATTAAAATCAATAGTTTAAATAAATCAATTAATCAAATGGATAAATAAATCAATAAAATATGTAAATCAAATATACCAATGTCAATAAAAAGAAATCAAATAAATATATCAATAGAATAAAATAAATCAGTTAATGAAATAAATCAATATTTCATTTGAATCAAATATATCAAAAATTAAAAATCAAATAATAAAATAGATCAGTTTCAATCAAATAAAATCAAATTATTTAAAATCAAATCCAATATTTACTTAAAACGAATGACGATTCACCATTACTTACATCAACAGGAACATTGAAAGCGCCGTGTTCTACGTTTGATTGCAGTGAGGACTTCTTCCAGGTTCGTTGTTCCGTTGAGGGATAGGAATCCGCCGCTACCAGTTAGAGTACTCGTGTTCTAGTAACGTTAGACGGATCCTACTGACTGCGCCAATTTGTTATATCACACTTTCAAAATTTCTCTTTTTAAAAAAAGATTTTATTTATGGTTGCACAATACTTTTAATAAAAATAATAACTTGAAAATAACAATGAAAATAATAAAACTTTATATAACAATTAAAAAGACAAAATGAGTGTTAAACTAAACTAGACAAATCTGTAAGTAATAATGAATGCAGACATAAGGCAATTGAACAATTTATAACATAAGAATGCTGACTAAGCTGTCGCAGCGTTTGCTGTTCTCACGGATGTGCGTGTTCTCACGTGGACTCAGCTTGGGAACGTCGTCGATATATATATATATATATATATATATATATATATATATATATATATTTGTTTTTAAGTTTTCGCGGGCACTAAATGTTTTAGGTGGTTTCCGGGATCGATGGTAAATTGAGGACGTTTCGGCAGAGTCACATCTGCCCTCTTCAGATCGGTTCGCATAATTCTCGTAGCCTTCTTCTTTCGCTTCTAATTACTCGAATACTGAGATTTTCAGAAGCGCTCGCGCTGTCATATAGTCGCGGCTTGGCGCCTATTGGTTGGCACCGTAAACGGGTGCGTATGATTGGCCCTGGGCACAAAGTGGGCACGCCTCCCGCCTGCTGATTTATTTTTCCGGTTGAGTTGTTATTGGACGGGTCCGGGCCGGTACGGTGTTTAATAGAATTTTCCAACAATTCGATAAGTTCTGAATTTCATTGCGTGCGTTTAGACTGTGAGGCCTCTTCGCTATTTCAATTGCCTCTCTAACGAGTCCTGATTTCGTGTGTTCTATATTTGCCAGTACTCTGGTGTTCTCAAGGCCTATTCGGTGTGACATCATGGTGGCGTGTTCCGCAATGAATGTTGTTTTTTCCTGCTTTCTTACAGTATTCTGGTGTTCATCACGTCTAGCTTGAATTCTTCTATTAGTTTGCCCCACATAGGTTTTATGACAGTCTGCACATGGAATCTCGTACACTCCTTGTTGTTCTAAAGGGATCCTCGTCTTCGGAGTCCTCAACACCGTGCTTATTTTTCTGTCTGTATTGAAAATAGTATCGTAATTGTGTCTCCGTAGAATTCTTGCAATACTGTCCGTGGTCCCCTTGACATACGGTAAATAAGCCTTGGTTATTGGTGTCTCATGCTCCTCGTCTGTTTGTCTCGGTTTCGACTTTAGGGCTTTTTGAATATCTCGGTCTGTAAATCCGTTTTGTCTCAGAGCTGTTTTTAAACTGTCCATTTCCTGTTTGATGTTGTCCTGGTCAGCTAGTCTAGATCTAAACTAAAGTTTTGACGACGGCTTGTAGTTGGGCTGGGTGGTGATGAGAATTAGCATGGAGGTATCTGTTGGTGTGAGTTGCTTTCCTATATACTGTATGGCCAAGGGTTCCATCTTCCTTCCTATTTATGCGAACATCAAGGAATGGCAGTTGATTGTTGGCTTCGACCTCCATGGTAAATTTTATTTTGTGATGGATGCCATTAAGGTGGTCTAAAAATGTGTTGAGGTGTTCCCTCCCATGAGGCCAAATCACAAATGTATCATCCACATATCGCAACCATAAACTGGCTTTAAGAGTTGTTGTTCTTAGTGCCAACTCCTCAAAGTGCACCATAATAAGGTTCGCTATAACTGGTGAGAGTGGCGAACCCATTGGTTCCTTCCACTTGTTTGTATCGTTGGTTCTCGTAAACAAAATAGGTGTTCATCAGACAGTGCCTTGTTAAGTCTACAAGGTGTTGAGGTGGTTTGTATTTTTCTATTATGATATCCAAGGCTTCATCGATAGGGATGTTGGTGAAAAGGGACGCTACGTCAAAACTTACAAGAAGACACTCTGGTTGTAAGACCGTTTTTCTAAGTATTTCGATGAAATGTGTCGAATTTTTCACATATGAGTCTGCCCCCTCTGCAAACGGTTGAAGTTTTGGGCTAGGTATTTGGCTAGGTGTTGTGTTGGGGATCCAATTGAGCTTACTATTGGCCTCAAAGGTGCGCGAGCGCTTCTGAAAATCTTAGTATTCGGGTAACTAGAAGCGAAAGCAGAAGGCTACGAGAATTATGCGAACCGACCTGAAGAGGGCAGATGTGACTCTGCCGATACGTCGTCAATTTACTATCGATCCCGACAGGGATCAGTTATCAACTACGCGGATGAATTCCCGGAAACCACCTAAAACATATATATATATATATATATATATATATATATATATATATATATATATATATATAGTCAACGGAATTTAAAGCGTACGTGACTTCTCAGGGATATCAAATTTCATCTTGAATTAGATGCAAACAACTTCCCGGAAACCTACACGAGTCCGTTTACCCAGTAAAAACGCTGACTTGCATCAGCACTTTTGCCAATGTTATAAAAGCAACTGGAAACGTTCTCGTGTTGTCATTCAAATAATGTCATTTATAGCATTAAGTTATTCAAGTACTTTAACTATTTTAATTGTTAAATTTTAATATTGTATGTTTCTAAATAAATATATTTTTTAAAAAGTGAATTGAATCAAAGTGAATATAAAATTGGCGCAGTCAGTAGGATTGTCCAACACAGTTAGAACACGTGAATACTAACTGACTGTGGAGATTTCTAAATCATTGTGGACAAAACCTACTTGAAAAGGACAACAACTACCAAGTACTAGCAAGGGAACATGCAACCAGGCTAACCAGTGCTAAGTGACGCGGAGAACAGTCCGATGCGAGGAATAATAACGTAAGAATCACATAAAGTAACTATTTTTTATTTTTGAATGACCACCAGTTCTTTCATTTATATAATATTTTATTCCTCATAACCTTACATTCCTAAATAATTTTGAAACTATATATTTTACATAATCATATTATTTTATTTCCATTACTTTGACTTCACATATTTCGAAGTATTTGAAACATTATTTCAAGTTTATTATTAATCTACCATTTATACATTCCTATTTCAAATTTGTTATTACTCTATTAAACATTGCTCGATATTGGATTTTGATAAACTAGATATTTACCATTTACATTTAAAACCTCAACATTTAATTTTTATTTATTGTGGGAATTTATACATTTATAAAAATGGCCACCACTAGACAAGCAGCTACACCAACCGTAGAACCCTATAAGGTTTCGGAAATATTTGCCATAATTCCTGAGTATGATGGTAATCCGATATTTTTGAATACTTTCATATGTAATACTGCTTACAGCATGGCAACGGATAATCAGCAAGTATTGCTAATTCTCCACATCAAAAATAAGTTACGCGTAGAGCGGCTGAATTAATTAATTCGCGAAACCCTAGTCAATTAGCTGAAATTCAAACCCTCCTAGAAAATCATTTTGGAGATCCTAGAGATCTCTCGGCTCTCATACAGGACTTGCAACGAATGCGGCAAACTCCTAATGAATCCCCCCTCACTTTCTCTGCTAGACTCCAGACGCACCAAGCGAAAATGCTAGCAGCTATAAACAAACAAAATTTAACCATCAAAGAAAAGCAAGCGCAGATTGACTTAATAAAGTCAATGGCTCTTAATAGCCTCCTCAGAATTAAACGAGAACTACCACTATCACATTTAGAAACCCAGAAATTTTCAGGTAATAGAAGTTTCCAACAACCCCCTCGTAAACCAAATAACGGTCCACCTCCAAAACAATGCTCTTTTTGTAAACGCATGCTTATTGAGAATGAGACAATTCCAACACAACCCGAATTCTAATCAGAACTATTCGAATTACCGCCCTCATTTTTCCAATCAACCTGCTAATCAATCTACAAATGTTAATCCCAGTCAACAATTTTCACAGCAACAATTTCGTCCATTTACCAGTAGACAACCCCAAATGTCTGGCAATTACAGACCGAAGACGAGTTTCTTTAAACATCAACAACGCCAACAACCAAAGACTCATCACTTGAACAATCTGCAATTCGGACCATATCACAATGACTATAACTACTCTCAAAACGAAAATCATTACACCTCTTTACCCGATGAGTACGGAAACGTACAAGATTATCACCCTAATGATTTCGAACAAAACAATGAACAAGAATATTTCAATACTGAACAGTTATACGAACTTTATTCTGACGAACCTGATTCTTCTCAAGTAAATTTTCATTTGACCCCCACTCAGTCAGAACCCCCAGACCAAGAAATTTCAGAAATTCAAACCCAAATTCAGACAATGAATCTGGACGACTTCAGCCCCAATGTCAACTTCCCAGAACAGAACTTTCTGTAAGACCCCTTCTTTCCGTCAACTCAAAGAATCTTTATTATATTACTGACTCTTCAAACACCTATAAACTTCTTATCGATACGGGTGCAGGACTTTCAATTTTTAAACCTGAAACCTGCCAACGCTTCAAACAACGATTTCCCGAAAACGTAGTCATCCAAGGAATCACCGATCAGAAAATCTTAATCAACGAATCCACCCTTGTACCTTTCAATGTCGCCGACCCACACAAGGTATATATTTGCAACATCGACATTGAATTCGACGGATTACTGGGTTCAGATTTCCTTGAACACTATAACTGCGTTATAGACTTTAACAGCAAACAACTTGTCACTAATTTTAAAACTTTACCTCTCTACAAAGTTACGGATGATACTGTCATGCGTACTCAGAACCCTTCAACTTTCAATAACTGCATCCCGGTTAATACAATCTGTTTAGAACCCCGAACAGAACAAATATGTAAATTAAAATGTAACCTCACTAATACTGATGCTTTCCTATCATCTGCCGAAATAGAAAAAGTTTATCTTCCCCGTGCCCTTGTTAAAATTAATGAAAAAGGCGAATTCCTTACTTCAGCTTTAAATGCAAATGCTATCCCCAAGACTGTTAATTTCGACAATTTGGAACTCGAACCGATAAACAATTTTTCCGTAAACATTCTTTCTGAAAATTACTCTCAAAACTTGACCCAGCCTGATAGACAAACTACAATTATGGAACAACTTCAGTTAGAACATCTGAACGAGGAGGAAGCCGAACTTATTTCTCAACTTTGCCTCGAATATTCCGACATATTCTATTTTGAAGGTGACCAAATGACCTTTACAAACGAAATCAAACATTCGATAGACACTAATAACGCAAAACCCTCTTTCACAGTCATATCGGTACCCCCAAATACACAAACAAGAGGTAAAAAGTCAGATATCAAAGATGCTTGACCAAGGCATTATACGTCCGTCTAATTCGCCATGGTCATCCCCGGTTTGGGTAGTTCCCAAAAACTAGACGCATCTGGTACCCAAAAATGGCGTGTCGTCGTCGATTATCGTAAATTAAATGAACTTACTGTTGACGACAAATATCCCCTACCGAACATTTCGGATTTACTTGACCAACTTGGCAAATGCCAATACTTCACCACCCTCGACTTAGCTTCCGGGTTTCACCAAATCGAAATCGATACTAAAGACATCCAAAAAACAGCATTCACAGTTGATAATGGCCATTTCGAATTTGTTAGAATGCCCTTCGGTCTTAAAAACGCTCCATCCACCTTCCAAAGGGTAATGGATAATATTCTTTTAGGTGTTCAAAACGAGAGATGTTTAGTCTATATGGACGACATTATCGTTTATTCTCCGACTATACATGAGCACATAGCCCGACTTTCTGAAGTTTTCAAACGATTGCGAAAAGCCAATCTAAAAATCCAACCCGACAAATGCGAGTTTCTTCGCAAAGAGGTCGCGTATCTTGGCCACCTTATAACTCCCGAAGGCGTGAAGCCTAACCCCTCAAAGGTAGATTGTATCTTAAATTTTCCCCAACCAAAAAACCAAAAGATATCAAGTCCTTCTTAGGGTTAGCTGGTTATTACAGGCGATTCATCCCCAATTTCGCCAAGATTTCAAAACCTTTGACAAGATTACTTCAAAAAGACACACCTTTCCAGTTTGATTCAGAATGTGTCAAATCTTTTGACGAATTAAAAAGAGCCCTTACTTCTACTCCCATACTCATATACCCTAATTTTGAAGAGCCATTTATTCTTACAACCGACGCCAGTTCATTTGCTATCGGCGCAGTGCTCTCTCAAGGCCCGTAGGTAAAGATTTACCCGTAGCCTATGCCTCCAGAACTCTCTGCAATGCTGAAACTAAGTATTCAACCATAGAACGAGAACTCCTTGCAATAGTATGTGGGCGGTTAAAACACTTTCATCCGATAATTTTTGGCCGTAGTTTTACTTCTGACCGATTACCGCCCGTTAACTTGGCTGTTTTCTATAAAGGACCCTGGAAGTAAACTTGCAAGATGGCGCTTAAGCTCGAGGAGTACGACTATCAAATAATTTACAAACCCGGCAAAGTAAATAAAAACGCCGACGCGCTCTCTCGCATTAAAGTTAACAACTTTAATGAATACATATCATTTCAAGCAAACAATCATCTAACACCATTTACAGTACTCCCAACAAACGAAACTGATGATGACTCACAAGAACCCCAGACGAGAAGTCCCATTAATCTCCAACAATCTCCGAAGAATTTAAAACTTTTGTCGAGCGATATCAAACCGTCTCTCCATAGATTACGACAAAATTCAATTTTCTAATTGCCAACTCCTAGACCGAGGAAACAAAACATCCTAGTATTTCCCCAAGGCTCTCTCATGAAAAATTTTACCATGACATCATCGAAGACATTTTTGAGGAAAATGCTGATTTCCGTACCCCTAGAGTAAATGTCTTTGCAAGCAAAAGTGTCAGAAAAAGACGCTATTACATCGTCCTCTCCTTCTGACCCAGAAATAGTCAACGAGATTCTTTTCACATCTCTGCATAATAGTAGAGATGTGTTTACTGAAAATGAAGTATTCTGTGTTGAGAATAACATTGAACTGCCCATTTTGGAATGCTTTCGTTTATCTTTTCCGAAATCGATATCAAATGGAAAGTTTGCCAAAATATCGTCCAAACGGTTCTAAAGGGTGAATTGCCGTTCTCCCCGTTACATTGATATTTACTAATATTTGTCGCATTAATAAATTACCTTTATATTTTTCAAATCACTTTTCTAATTATATCGTTTTCTGAACTGAGTTCTACCGTAATAAAACAGCGTCTTTACCTTAATAAATAAACACGTAAGGAAATACTCCTATTTTATTCGCTTATGCAATCGTTTTTTTTTTCGCTTTTAATTGCTAAATCACAGTTAGTTCGTTTGGAAGGTATTCTAAGTCCAACTCTGTCCTTTGATTTGGCGCGAAAATGCCTTGACAGAAAGAACATCACGTGCTATTTTGATCTAACCTCCCTCCAAACTGGAAATATTAAATTAATATAATTTTATTGGGAAGAAGGAAACTGTCATTAATAAAATTTTATCTATGATTTAATTAGTAAAGTTTTGCTTTATTTTTTTATCGAAATTATATTGTATTAGTTCCCGTATTGACCACCTATTGATTAATATTCCTGCTTTCGCGCTCAATAAAATTCGAAATTTTTACATGTCATTTCCTTTCCCCACTTTTATGATTGGACAAGTGGGATTAACGCATGTCGAAGGAAGTAGATTTCTCTCTTCTCTCCCGACCAGCATAAAGGCGGTATGTAGGCAAATTTCGTTCCGAGTTTAATTTTTTTATTGGGAAAATTCTTTATCTTTATCGTGAAAATATCTGCTAGAATTTGCTTAATTTAAAGTTTTCCTTATTACCGTACCTTTGATTGTAATTAAGCAAATTCGGTTTATCGTTATAGTTTGATTTATCGAATGAATTTTTTTTATAGTTTTTTTATCGGCTATAGTGCATATTTTATCGTATCTATTAATAATTTTGGAAAGAAACTTTGGGTGAATCTGGTTTCATATTCATCTTAATATCGATATACCGCGTTTCCTTGCAACGATAAATAGTTGGTGGCTTAATTGCGTAGTTCATTAATTTTTTTGTAATTTTTTTGCTTTGCATCTGCGACGTAGTTGGCATCGATAAGCAATCGTTAGTTGCTAGAGATTTCACCCCTATCGTAAAGGAAAAAAAAAGAACAATTATTGCTGGCCTCTTTTGCATTTTTAGGTATTGGTGAATCTGGAGAGTTTGATTGACGATATCTGCCAAGGATCAGGAAAGGACAAATTGATCCACTAGACGAGGTCTCCTGTGAGCCTGAATTTAGTAGCTGACGAAGCTCCCCAACTGGGTTGGACTGTAACTGGGAAGATCATGTGAGTGACTTAAAATTTCTATTTTTTTTCTTTGCATTTCGTACAGTATTTCATATATATATTTCTATTTTATTGAATTTGATTTACATCTAGATATACCAGTAAATATATTAAATTTTTATTAAGTCACTCGCTGATCTTTCATTATTCATTGGCTCAGATTGGTTGCTTGTCTGCTTAGTTATAAATAAATCACATTTTAATTTCTCCTTTCTCTGAATTTGCAGTAGAGAGCCAAGCAGGTTCTGAGCTAAAGCATTTTGCTACGCCTCGTTTTCTTTATTTTAATTGTTTAACTTGGGGAGGTGTTTATGACCAGATTTCACATCTGATTTTTTATTATATTTATGAATATAGATGCAATAATCATTTTATTCGTTTATTACCTTATCATTTTTAAAGTACCGTACATTGACATAAATTTAGAGTACTGAATTTTCCCATTATCTCGGAGGAAATTCGCTTTCATTCAGTCGTCGAACGGTTTGTCGGATTAGAAGGCACATTATTAGATCTTGAATATAATTTTTTTTCATATCGTTATCTTTAAACACATTATTAGCTCTCAAACATAATTGTTTATATATCTGATTTACCGTTAAATTTTACCTGTAATTAATAATTGATTTGTTATTAAATCTAAATTAATTTGAAACTGTAACTTAGCAGTTGCAATTTACCTTAAGTCTTATCGTTATATATTTTTACCTAGAATTTGAAGCATTTCAAAATTTACTTTTATTAGTTAAGGTATTTTTCATTCATTTTTGGTAGCATTTAAATAGTTAATTTAGAGTGAAGAAGTTAGGAAAAACTAAGGTAGGGTGCCTCACCTCATACACGTGCCGAATCGATCCTATAGAGCATATATACGCCTATACTAGTCAGGGGGAAAATTCAGTATCGATACTCTAAGGGCTATAACCACTAGCCTCATATCAAGGGAGCAGAACTCTGGCAGTACTACCTGATTCGATTTGTCCTCTGGTAGGACAGTGGCAACTCCTGGCCGCCCTGAGTTATTGGAACCCCAGCTGCTGGTTGGCATATAGCTCCAGGATCAGGACCTTGGACAGCAGACTCACCTACGGAAAGGCATTCCTACTGAGGATTTTGTAAGGCAAGAATTTATAGATTGTTTTGTTTGTAACTTCACTCTAACAGTTTTTATATACCTCGATTGTTTTAAATTTTGTTCTCTGTTACCAACTTAACTAATAGAAAAATTGATTAATTTGTATTTAAATAAATAAATTGTAAATTTTCGTTATCTTGTCGTTTTTCTTGTGAACTGTGTGTATCCATTGGCCTGGCGCCCTTGTATAGTCCTTCTGCCAACTGAACAACGAACTCACGCCACCGGATACTAACTGAGCAGCCTATCGGCACAATATCGCCAAGACAGTCGAGAGAGAGGTGTATTGTCTAACAAACAAGATATCTCTCTCGAGCGCTGTTGCGTTTACACGGTTGAGAAAGACCAAATACCCATCATCCTCGACTAATTCCATAACGGCAAAAATAATATACACCGAGGTATCAATGAAACTATCCGCAGAATAAAAGAAAAATACAATTGGCAAGGACTGACTAAGGACGTTGGCAATTTTATCAAAAACTGTCAATCTTGCCAGAGAGCAAAAGTTTACCGGAAAAATCTCGACAGCCCACTTGTCATTACTGAAACCCCACGGACACCCTTTGAACGCGTCAACATCGATATTCTAGAAGTCCCGACAAAAAACTACGCATTAACTATCCGGAACGAACTAACAAAATTCTCTCAGGCCTACCCCATAACCGACAAATCCGCAAAAACCGTTGTTAGTACCTTACTACTCTATTTCCAACACTTCGGTACTCCATTACGGATACATTGTGATTATGGCAGGGAATTCGACAACACACTAATGAGAAACTTGTGTAAGCTATTTGACATCAAACTATCTTATTCTAGCGTGGGACATCCCCAGTCAAATGGTTCATTAGAACGATTCCACTCGACCTTATTAGAGATGATTAGAATCCATAAACTAGAAAATCCTGATGAACACCCTTTTAACATCCTCCCTTATGCAATCATTGCATATAACAATTCTGTAAACAAACTCATGGATTCACCCCTTACGAACTTGTTTATGGACATACTTCGAGTAGGACTCCAGAAACTCTCTACAACCAACAAGCCCTGATAACTAAGTACATCAAAGATCTCAATAATCGTATCTCTCACTATTATAAAATTGCTCGCGAAAGAACGGAAATCCAAAAACATAAAGCGAAAGTCAGATTTGATGAACACGTTTCTGAAAATCTCCCTAACTATCAAATAGGCGATAAAGTCTATATTAAAGAATCCCAGATCAAGGACAAACTCCAAAATAAATTCAATGGTCCTTTCGAAATCCTGGAGATTCACAGAAACTCCGCAACATGTACTAAACCCTAAAACTAACCAAAAATCAAAAGTAAATTTCGGCCGAATGAAACCGTTCTCAGAAAGTTAATTTCTGTTTCAGGTTTTGCCTGCTGTTCGGGTCAGCAGTACCCCAATTTCAAATACAACCAATAAACAATACTTTAGGTATCTACTTCCATAACGAAGCAGAAATAACTGTATCCAATGATAAATGGACACTTTTAGTACACAGAAACATTTCTACACTAGAACAAGTATTTACAACAAATAACAGAATATTACAAACTCTTGTAAAAACTGTTAACTTCAATTCTTTTGCTATGAACTACTTTCGCGCAGACGTACAAACCCACATTAATCTTCTCAATCAAATTTCTAACTCAATCAAACAGAAATTTACTGACATTCACATGGACACTAAAAGACACAAACGAGGTATACTTGATGGGGCAGGTACCCTTTTTAAGGCAATCACCGGCAATTTAGGCGCCGCCGACGGAAAATACTTTACCGAAAGCATAAACCGCTTAAATCAAGGCCAACTTCAAATTGAGAACTTACAAAAAAAACCAAATAAGTGTCACCACATCCGTAATTAAAAACTTCAACGAAACTATCCAAAATCTTAGAATTGACGAGAAACTTTTTAACGATAACATGATAAAGCTGGAAAACACTATCGGAAAAATTAATGATAAGGTCGCCTACGTCGAATCAAAACTCGCACTACTTGAAATGTGTGAAAAACTTATGGAGAATTATCTCTACTTAGAAGATAATTTAAATGATGTTTTAAATTCTATCACATTCGCGCGTCTGAAAATAATTCACTCTTCAATTTTAACACCAGAACATCTTATTACCTCATTACAGGAAATATCGCAAAATTTAGGCTGTAAAGTACTCGAGCATCGCACAATATCTGGAAATTATTGAACTAGAGGCATTTCAAACATATACCGATCTTATATTTGTGTTAAGAATCCCTTTAATCGAACAACATCCTTACACAGTCTTTCATTTATATCCTATCCCTATATACGATGAAAGAACCGGTTTACATCATATGCTATCCTTTACTCAAAAATATCTTGCAAAGAATGATGATTCTTTAATGTGTTAAGTGTTACAGTGAATTGCGCTCAAACAAACCCAAAAACTCTTACAATCTCCCTCAACTTCATATTGACTCTTCAATCAGAGTGTAGTGCGTTTATAGGAATTACAAAAGTTCAAGCCGAATCTGGTAAACAAACCAATGTTCTAGAAACCTTCCAACCAGTAACAGTGCCGTTCAACTGTTGCGACGCACTGTCAGAAAAAATTATAATTCCTGAACTTCAGCTCCTGAAGCTGAACACGCTTAACGTAGAAGAATTAGACGTAGCAAATCACAAATTGGAACAATATTTCAGAGACCTCGATGGTCTCATAAACCAGCTGTTTGTAACCAAAAATATCTCTTGGTTTACCTATACAACCATAGCTGCTCTCATGATCATAGCAGCACTTTCCAAGCTGTCAAAAAGAGGATGGTAAAACCTCCAAAGGACTGCAATCCTGACCAGACTTCAGTGCCTCAGCCAAGACTCAAATTCTTCCCCAAGCTTAGGCCTGTTTTGAAAACAGAACAAAGCCTAGAGACGCAAGTTTAGGTATACCCTTTATGTTCTCTAAAAACACCATTTTTAATATTGATTTATATCATTAACCTTTTTTTTTCTACACATTATTTTTATTCACATTTGCTTTTACTTTATATTTTATTATGATATGTTTAGGTTAAGCATTTAATTATTACTCGTATTATTTTGCTTATTTATTTTAACATATTTTGATTTTATTTTACAAATATCAATTTGATTTTTACCTATTACTTTATTTTATTCATATTTTATACACTTATTACTTACTATTCATACCATTCAAACATCATTTTATATTATTTTATGTTTCTGTTCCTAAAAGTTGATGTTATAGCATCAACTTTTGATATGTAAGGGGAGTTGTTATATGCAAAATATATCAGCACTTAGTTCACACAGCCGAGAAGTCAACGGAATTTAAAGCGTACGTGACTTCTCAGGGATATCAAATTTCATCTTGAATTATATGCAAACAACTTCCCGGAAACCTACACGAGTCCGTTTACCCAGTAAAAACGCTGACTTGCATCAGCACTTTTGCCAATGTTATAAAAGCAACTGGAAACGTTCTCGTGTTGTCATTCAAATAATATCATTTATAGCATTAAGTTATTCAAGTACTTTAACTATTTTAATTGTTCAATTTTAATATTGTATGTTTCTAAATAAATAATTTTTTTTAAAAAGTGAATTGAATCAAAGTGAATATAAAATATATATGGTATGAGTATATTAATAAAGCGTTTTTAAAAATAAAACAGAATATTTTGCAATAAGCTTATTAGTTTACTGTTTAAGATACAAAGATTAATATAAATAGTATAGGTTTTCTGCATATGCAACAGTAAGCAATCAAAGCAACTAGCTAAGTGCCTACATGGGAGAAGAACAATTGACATGTCATTAGTGAGGTAAATTTTACAAGTGTTAGAGCCAGTGGGGTCTGGGGGGTTATTTTTAAGTAACAAACAATTATCGAACGCTTTTGCATGAAGCTCTTGAATGTTATCGTAAGGTAAGAGATTTTTCAGTTCTATTCCACAATAGTAGCATTTTATCCTGTTACCATGTCCCTTGTAGAAAAAGTCAGCGTTGGAGAGCTCCTCTGGTGTTTGTCTTAGAGAAATGGGCCAGTCAGTGTACGTTGCAAGTCGACTGACAAGTGTTACTTTGCTCTGGT
Organism: Octodonta nipae; assembly: GCA_034190945.1. Taxonomy (NCBI): domain Eukaryota; kingdom Metazoa; phylum Arthropoda; class Insecta; order Coleoptera; family Chrysomelidae; genus Octodonta; species Octodonta nipae. Next base: position 51,739,767 of record CM067219.1, read on the forward strand.
AAATGGCAGGTCTACTTATGCGATAAGCGTCATCCAGATCGAAAAAACTACAATACGGAGACCAATCTAAATGGTCGGCCATTGGATCGTCACCAGGTTGCCAATTGTACCCCTCAGTTTGACAAAAAGGGCATGCAACGACATCATCACTTATTCCATCGCGTTTGCTCGGGCTAGCTTTTCAGCAGGATAGTCAGATTACTAACTATCAAAGGTTCGTAATCGATTTTCATATGATCGATAGTACTCACGACTCTCCATATTATCAACTGATGAAATCAAACAATCAATTTATATATTTATTTAATTTTTCTAAGTTCTAAATCATGTAAGATGACATCTTTATAATAACAGAACTGCTTTTTTAATGCAATACATAACTTTGAGGTGTCATCTAAACAAAATGCTCTTATTATTTTGTCAATAGGTAACTTACACAATAAACATGTCCATGTAGAAATTTCATATTTCGTAATAAAATTTACAAAAATTTAATTTTTCTAGACATGTCACTTTACTTAAAATTATAGGGTCTATATCTAAAAATCTACACACGTCACTATAGTCTAGGTACATTATCGATATGTGTTTCATAACCATAATCTGCTTCACGTCTTCATACTGCACTTCAGACAAGTGTAAAAAGTCGCCGCAAGCTATTGGCTCGGTAAAGTCGGGTGGTGAGTTGCTCTCGAAAAAGTTTCGTTTCATAAACTCGAGCTGACATATGACGTCTCCCCATTCTAAGGCGGACATTGTAATTTTCACAGGTGCTCCCACGGGGAATGTTTTTTGCAAGATAATCACCGGGGTATAGGATCTAGCGGGGCTGAGTGCACACTGAACCTCGCACTGGGAATTCAACATGGGCAGTCTGGAGTGGAATAAGTAGTACTGTTCCTTATTGGCTGTATTCTCGTACATCTGTAGGACCCGATCCAAGTCGCCACTATAATCCGTACTGGATGCACCACTGCTGTTCCCGGAATCCCAGTTCCTATCAAACTCAACATTGAAACTGCTGCTGTTGCTGTGCTCATGAATACTGGGTGAAAATGTCACAGTTCTACCAGAGTATACACTCCAGCCACTTTTATACCCTTCATCTGATTCCATTGTCACTATTGCACAAAAACTGAAATCTGGTCTGGGATATTTAACGGTTTTATAGATTTATCCCTACTCCTAATTGGTTTCCCATGTCAAGATGGGAAAGTAGATCTATAGCTTGTTGCTAGCATTAATCCAGGAATCATGAGTCTGATTAAATGCTAGCCAGCGAACTTTAACCTTGTTGCCTTTTCGTTGCAGTACTTTCTCGACGAGATACACATCCGGGTAAACTGCCTTTTGTAGCTCTTCTTCATAGAAACCCCCTTGAATGAGTGTACCAGACATATCTTCCAAGAGGTATGTAACAGAGTTAGTTATATTTCTGCGAGTTATTTTAAACAATTCAGTGCTCCAATTCGGTAGATAACCGTTGTCAAAGAAGTGCTTGATCTTGCTGATTCGCACTACGTCCCCAACTTTAAGTTTTCCAGAACCGGCAATCTTTAGATTATTGTACACGCTTATGTCGCCTGCGTTGTTTCTATTAATGTCAATGGGTCGCATATTTATCTTGGCGTGTTTTCGATTGTTGTAGTCTTTGACGATTTCCAGTAAAATATCAATCCATTTGTGTGTCCCATTCAAGCTAAAGTACTTGAAAAGACGCTCTTTTAGCGTTCTGATTGTTCTTTCAGCTATTACGGCTTTCATACCACTAAATGTGCTATAATGATTGATCCCATGGGATTTCATAAGTCGCTGGAAATGACTATTGTAATATTCTTTAGCCTGGTCGGTTTGAAGACTTTTCGGCTACCGTTCCCCGAGAATACTCTCAAAGTCTCGAGCCACCTCTTTACCTGACTTCGTTTTCAGCGGTCTCGCCCACACATACTTTGAAAAGCAATCGATTACGACGAGAAAAAACTTTTGTGCGAGATCGGACTGCCACAAGTCATCCAAACCTTTGATTATCACACGGCGACTTGGAAACTTTCTTCGCACAGGACGATGCAGCTCTTTAACCAGCTGAACTTTTTCCTTGGAATGTTTCGCTATAGACACCATTTTATATACTAACTATAAGAGTAATTAAGAAACTGTTTTATGGGGAGCCTGGAGTGGTGTTATTTGTGTGAGTGGGTACATCACGGCATCCGGTTAATGATAGACACTTGTTGGTTTAATGCCTCTATAGAATGTTTCTGCTCACTACTCATTTGATTCAATTGCGTTGTAGTTACGCTTTCATAGTCAGTAAACATTTTCTAAAAGCTGTCAATTTGGAGTCTATTGTGGAAATTTTACTAGGTGTATCATCATCTAGTTTTTGCATCTCTTTGTAGAGCTCAGGCACCACTCCCATAATACGATTTCTAAGGTCATTTAATTCTGCAAATTCTGTAGCCTTCTCTTCACGTATGGTTTTCAACACGGCTTCGGTATCGATCAGTTTGCGGTTCACAGCAAGTCCCACTTCGTCTATGCGCTTATATTGTTGAGATGCCTCAGTATTGATGGCAGTGAATGCAGCCTCGAATTTTGTGATTGTTTCCTTGAGGTGAATTTCTAGTGAGTTACATTTTCAAGTAGATTCGACAGCTGGATGTCGCTCGCCGTTTGGGTTTATTTAAGCGCATTTAATGTTTGTTGAACCAGGTCACTGCACTGGTTGTATGCCGCTTGGAAATCGTCTCGTATTTGTGTCACCCCATTGGCAATTTCCCTTTCGACGTACTGCTTGTTGACTGCATCCATGGGTTTTTTGGGGGCTTTGACATTAGTTATTCGCAGTTTTTCAGCATCGATATTTCCTTCAGAGATAAAGGAAAACGGTACTTTCATAAAGGCAAAGTTATGTGAAAACACCGATTGTTGGACGGTATTGCTGCGCCCGAACTTACTCAACGGCATAGTATAACTGATATCTTAACTAAGTGTGAAGGGTTAGATATATGAAAATAAAACTTTAGTAAATTTATTTTTCAATTATAATGTGTGCTTCCTTAAGTTCATTTATAATAGCAATTATTTCGTTGTTGTGAGATGTGTTGCCGGCCTCTTTGGATGCGATGAGAAGCTTCAGCCGTTCAACCAATTCATTGGGGTCATCCCAGTAGACGTACTCCATTGGCTTTGTATTGTACGTTAACTTCATACCAGAGCCGAAACGTTGCTTTTTACCTGGAGGAGGAAACATTGGCTTTATGATTTCAGTATATTTATAGAGAGTTGAGGCTTTTAGTCGTCCAGCTGAATTCTTATGAGCTAATGTCATTGTCAAAATTCGGCGGTATGCTTCTAAATCATCGGGAGAGAAATTGGGGTCTTTGTAGAAAATTAACTGATAAAGTCCAGGGGTGCCTTAAAACTGCAACCCGTCAATGATAATATGACCAGTACGGCTAAAGTTGATTTCCTTTTGTCCGAGATACCACTTGAACTCACCCCATCGTATATTGGTCCATATATCTTATCAACATCATCGCTATTGCGGAAAAAGTCCGATAGGTACTTGTGTGAAATCACCGGATATTGCTCGAGGTAGGACTCCACTACGTTCGGAGATACTGGTTCTAACTCCTCGAACATCGATTTGTCACCTCCATCGTCATCATCACCATCATCATCTGTTGGAAAACTGGTCTCTGCTATTGGAAGTTCATCGAGAAATTGTGACTCTTCAAAGGGCTGTTCTTTTTTTTTCACAGGCTCCAGCTGTGTAATGGCCTCTTGTTTAATTGTGGCCGCAGGTATTTTGCCAAGAACCTTTGTGGTTGTAGAAGCTATCTGCTGCAGCGGCGTAACCACAGGTTCAAATAATTTATTGAGAGTATCATCGTGCTCCGATTTACCCAATTTAAGACTTAGGTACTTCTTGCGAATGGATCGAGCCAGTTGTTTGATTTTTTTCTTTCTTGCACTAGCGAAAATGTTGCTACTCAACGAAGACATTTTTGACAACTAATGTCAATCCGCTTTATTGCACCTTGTTGTATTCCTTCATAATCGTTAGAAATCCGAAACGATCCTGCCAGCATTCAGAACATATTACATTAAATTCATCATAGTCGATGTCGGGGGATACGAGTTCATCGTACAGATCTAATAATAATATCATCTTGTTTGAATAGGACAATTACGTTGCAATTATCGCGAATCAGTTGTTTCGGTATTTTGCTGTAAGTTTGACATAGATACATCGAATCGATATTCCGGTGCCTGCCCATAGAGAAAAAACTTTGAATCTTGTTTTGTTTATCGTCAGACACGTCATCAAAAAGGAATACTGAACATTCACGTGCTTCGGATGGATCAATTACCTCTTCATTGTCTTTAAAGGGAAAATACGAGATGCCCTTAACCTGCTTGAGCACTTCTTGTAGGAGCTGGTACTTTGGTTGATAGAGCGACTTGGAATAGACGTAGACATTCTCAAATCGTAGACCGTTTTCATTGAATAGGAGCGATATGACAGCATTGGTCTTCACAGATCCGCTGGGACCGCATATAGTCGCCCGAACGGAATTTGGTATTAATTTTCCATGTCGGTTTGTCGATGGTGTGTCGCTATCCAAATTTTCGATAGGCAATTGGACATCTTGTTGCTTCAGTTGCATCTTTTTGTCATTGCCTATTATATATAGCACACGGCTGGTTTTCCATCAGTATCATGCTAATTCTCCAAGGAGGTAGTCTACTGAATAGCGCCATCAACAAATTACCTTTTGAGCTACATCTACCCGGTAATCAGTTTTGTGGACCCGGTACGAAACTTGAAGACCGTCTCTCCAAGGGTCAACAGGGAATCAACAAGACAGACGCTGCTTGTCGTGCACACGATATCGCCTACAGCAAATACAAGTCGTTGGCAAATCGTCACATGGCCGATTACGAGTTGAAAAATCGCGCCTGGGAGAGATTTAAGTCCAACGACGCTTCACTTGGTGAAAAAGCAGCCTCTTGGCTTATAACTACGAGCATGAAGGCCAAATGTAAGATGGGACTTGGCTTGAAGAAAAGACTCGGGAAAAAATCTTTCCGGCAACATGTGCTCCTGCCCACCATCAAAGCTATGGCTGGATCTAGCGCTAACGTGCGTAAATCCTCATTAATGGCGTTGAGAGCAGCCCGGGCATCCATTAAGAAGGCTGGCGGACGAAAGAAAATCCGAGTTCCTCGGATGATCCCATTTGAGTCTAAGGGTGGTTTTCTCCCTCTCATACCCCTGTTTGCAGGCCTTAGTGCTTTGGGATCGTTAGCAGCCAAGGCTGTGATCGATGCGAAGAACGCCAGGAAGAAGCTGGAAGAGGATCAACGTCATAATCAAGCCATGGAAGAGATTGCGAAGAAAGGGAGCGGTCTCTTTCTGAAAAAATCCGGGAACGGCTTCGGTCTTTACCTGAAGAAGTCAAAAAACTTCCAATAAAGCTACCCGATCGAGCATTGTACAATAATGAGCTCGATCGACACGCCAAGCAATAGAAAATCCCCAACTTCAGGGGTGTATTTATGCGAGACGTCTTACCCGTGCGCTCATATCTAAAGGAGTCTGGTACCGTTAATTTGGAGGACAGCAACAACAGAGGTACGCATTGGGTAGCTTATGTGCGAAACAGAAACACCGTCCACTACTTTGACAGCTTTGGCAACTTGAAACCACCCCGAGAATTAGCCGACTACTTTGGTCGTGGAGTCAGGATCCTCTACAATAATGACTCTTATCAAAACTATAACGAATCGATTTGTGGACATTTATGTTTAAAATTTCTCTATAATAAAAAATAGTACTATTTTGAACAAATCCGCGTATCAGATAAGTACAGCAGGAGTATATTAATAGACAGCAAGCTGGTACATTGTTCTGTCATGTCTGTGATTATCACCTTAAAAGGTCGCAGTCCAATACTATCGATCGATTTTCAACCACCTATTCAATTGGACCCAAACTACAATTACGGGTTGGCACTACTGAGTTTTCACTCGTACAACAGTATCCCAAATATTGAGAGTGGTGACAAAATCTACCTGTTTGACAATCAAAACAAACAAACAACCATACCATTGCCGGAAGGTTCCTATGAGATTGGTGATATCGAAACCCACATTAGAAAAGTGGTCGGCATTTACTCGGCAAAGGACGCTGACAAAATCTTCAGTTTGAAGCCCAACAACAACACCCTCAAGTGCGAAATCTTTAGCAGCAAATACGTGGTGGATTTTCAACCTCAAGATAGCATCGGTGAGATTCTGGGCTTTTCCCGAAGAGTGTTGTCCAGCAATCAGCTTCACAGCTCCGATCTACCTGTGAACATTATCAAAGTTCGAACCATTCATCTCGACAGCAATATCACATCGGGCGCTTTCTACAACAACACAACCTCTCACCCAATCTACGAATTCGCTATTGCAGTGGATCCGGGTTTCGCTATCGACGAAACACCGGAGCATCTCATCTATTTACCGATAAGCAAAAATGAAATTCATAACCTGACTTTGCACATTTTGAACCAAGACTCGGAACTCGTGAATTTTCGGGGTGAGGAAATCATCGTACGACTCGAGCTGAAACAATTGCAATAACAATGGGTCGACTTATATTTGATAATGAAGAACCGTATTATAAGAAGACTCCTCGACCACCATCAGTTTCCATGAAACCTCTCAAGAGATCACTCACGCTCTCAAACAGATTGTTTCTACAAACACTCGGCTACCATGTCAACTTCTCAAATGTTCGATATCTTCCGCAAACCAAATTTTGATGAGTGTACGACGAGAGGAGTTACGCACCTACTATCCGTACGTCAAGTCATTCGGTAACAATGATATCGTTGAGATCACCGTCAATCAAACAGATTGCTGGTTTTCTATGGCAGATTCCTGCATCTCAATCCAGGCACAAGTAGTTAAAACAGCAGGCAATGGAGATGTTTTCCTGTCACCAAATGCGGGTGCTTTCTTCTTCGACAGCGCCACGTACGAGTTGTGTGGCAAGGAAATTGAAACCGTGAGAGATCTCGGCCGCGTGAGCACAATTCGAGGATACTTGTGCTACGATCCCAACAGTTCCAAGGATCTATTCATAGCCGGCTGAAATTTTCCCCATAAAGCCCATATGAATGCCGCCGACAACACCTTTCATATTGTCGTATATTTCGTGGGTTCAATTTTAAAATTATAAAACTAATATTCACTTTCACTTTTCTAGAACTTTATTTACATTCAAACAGTTGATTCAAATATAATAACAATCCCATATACGCTAGTCGTCGCGGTATAACTGAACTGCGATCGTGTCGTGCTTCCTTTATAATACCAGCGTCGAATTCTCCAGTAAAAATCATCATCACTCCTTCCGCTGCCGAGTCTTTTCGAGAACCGTTTTTTTTTCTCAAAGCGTTTGTTGTCGTACTGAGCTGAAACAGGGTCGGCTTTGGGTAAATTTCGTAACACTGCCCCCCCTTTAATTCTGATCGTCCCGATCAGAAACCTCCTCTCCATGGTAGGGAGCGAGTCGATCTAAATGAACCACCTTCAATTTAGCTTTGGGGTTTCGACGGATCCGGTAGGCGACATCATTCAGCCTCTTGACCATCCCAGGACCATCCCAGGCGGGTGTAAGCTTTGGGGATTTACCCTTGCTCCGTTGGGGGTTGTACAGCCAGACTTTGTCCCTCTCCTGGAACCCGACTGAATTGGCCTTGATTGGTCTTCATCCGGTCACTGGTGGCCAACATCTGCGTTCGGGCTAATTGGTGTATTGCCAGCAGGTTATGTCGGAGCTGGTCGGCATAATCGTCGATGTCTTGGGGAGGTTCTTCGGGGGAGCCAAATGCCAAATCGCAGAGCAATGGCAGCTCCTTTCCGAATAGGACCCTGGCTGGGGTCAGGCCTGTACTATTATGTACGGCAGAGCGATATGCCAACAGGAATAGGGGAATATGTTCATCCCAATCACGCTGGTTATTGCTGACGACCTTGGATAGGTGTTGTTCCAAGGTCCTGTTGAATCTTTCCACCATTCCGTCTGACTGTGGGTGTAATGGTGTTGTTCTCGTTTTCCTGATCCCCAACATCGTGCAGACCTTCTGGAATACATTCGATTCGAAGTTACGCCCCTGGTCTGAATGTAATTCCATCGGGACGCCAAACCTGGTGAATAGTTATTCTACTAGCACCGTCGCTACCGTGGTTGTCTCTTGGTTGGGTATCGCATATGCCTCAGGCCATTTGCTGAAGTGGCACATTTGCGGCACCAAGCTCTGACGTCCTCGAAGTAATTCACCCAGTAGTACCGCTGGCGAACTTTGTCTAGGGTTTTATTCATGCCCAGGTGGCCTCCGGTAATTCCATCATGTACTTCGGTCAGGATGGCTGGTATCTTTTTCTTCGGAACTACCAGTTGGGACTTGGTTTCTCGTCCATCAGCGCTTTCCCAAATCCGCTTGAGCATTCCATTGTCTACTCTTAGAGAGTCCCATTGAGCCCATAACGATTTCAGGACGCCGGAGTATCTAGCTACCTCGTCCCATCGTGACCTGGGTGCCCCTCTCATTTTGAGTGACAAGATTGGTTCGATGTCTGGATCAGCCATTTGGTCCTGGATGCACTGTTCCGTTGTCCAGTCTTCATTGGCTTGCACTCGGATCTGCCTGATGGAGATACCCTCTCGCTGTTCCGTCTTCAGACAATGCTTGCATTCCGCTCTACAGGGTTTTCTGGATAGGGCATCGGCATTATTGTGCAACCGGCCGGCACGGTGTTCCACCTTGAAGTCGTATTGCTGTAATTTCTCCATCCATCTGGCCAGTTGTCCTTCCGGTGTCTTCATGTCCAGCAGCCATTTGAGTGCGGCATGATCTGTTCGGATTAAGAAATGGCGACCATACAGCTATTTGTGGAAATGGTCTACAGCCCTTATTATTGCAAGGAGTTCTTTTCTGGTGACGCAATAATTTCTTTCTGGTTTCGAGAATCCACGGCTGTAGTACTCGATCATCCTCTCTTCACCATCTTGCACCTGGGATAGGATGGCCCCCAAACCTGTGTTGCTGGCGTCTGTGTCTAAAATGAACTTGCCGGACTGTGTAGGAAAGGCTAGGATTGGGCTGGAACATAGTGCTGCCTTCAGTCGTCTGAATGATGTTTCGCAATCCTGATTCCAACGGAAGGTCTCTTTCTCAGTGGTCTGCCGATGTAAAGGGGCGGCGATGGTGGCAAATCCCTCAACAAACCGCCGGTAGTATGAACAGAGGCCCAAAAAGCTTCGGAGTTCATGCTTGTCTCTTGGAACTGGCCAATCACGGATGGCTGCTATCTTGTCTTCGTTGGTGCGGATTCCTGACTCGGACACGACGTGGCCCAAAAACTCTACTTCTTTTTGGAACAAGGAGCACTTCTTCGGGTTGTCTCAGGTTGGCATTATTAATTCTGGAGAATACTTCGCCCAGGTTCTTCAGATGGTCGTCGAATGTCTGGCCCATGACTAGAATGTCGTCGAGGTATACTAAGCACGTCCTCCATGTTAACCCGCTCAGTACATACACCATTAGCCTCTCAAATGTAGCGGGTGCATTACATAACCCCAAGGGCATGACCGTGAACTGAAACAGCCCTTTACTGGTGGAGAATGCTGTCTTCTCTCTGTCGTTTGCGTGTAGACCAACCTGCCAATATCCACTTTTTAGGTCTAGTGTGGAGAACCAACGGGAGCCTGCTAGTGTGGTCAAAGTGTCATCGATTCGGGGTAGTGGATACCTGTCTTTTTTCGTGACGTCATTCAGCTTTCTGTAATCCAAACAAAATCGGGTGGTTCCATCCTTCTTTTTAACTAGCACGACGGGAGCAGACCATGGGCTGATGGAGGGCTCAATAACTCCATTTTGTAACATGGACTCGATGTTTTCCTCGACTGCCTGTTGTTGCCCCAATGGTAGTCGTCTAGGTGGTATTCTGATGGGTTGAGCCTTTCCGGTATCTATTCGATGCTGGATGATGTTGGTGCGACCGGTGGTTCCATCTTGACTGTTAAAAATTTGCCAGTGCTTTGTGATAAATTGTTTGGCTTTCTTCTGGTTCTCTGGTGTCAAGTGTGTCAAATGGTCAGCAAACTGTTGTAGGAACTCTTTATCGGGCCCTGTCTCCTTCACCGACGTCTGGTACTCTTCTTCGCAATTGATGATGGTCTCTACTGGCTCGATACAAGCTATCTCTTGACCATTGGTAATTCTGATGTCGTTGTTGGATAAATTCAGGACTCTGATTGGTATATCTCGTCCGGTTTTAACTATAGCTCGTCCAACCAAGTACTCATGAGCTGAGTGTACGGGCTCCACCATTCCAACGCAGCTCCTAGGATTGCGGTCTAGCTGCCCATGAATAATCTGTTCCGTTCGACCGGGAATTCTAGCTGAAGACTTTGCCACAATTTTTATGGGGGTGACTGATGTGTTGACGGGCCGTGTCAATACAAATTCCTCATTTAGGAACCGAAGAACATCATATCTCGGGTCGAACATAAATCCATGCTGGCTAATTAGGTCCATTCCCAGTATAAAATCGTCCTCAATATTCGCTACCAGGACCCTATGCCGGATCATGTTGTCCCCTATCTGTAGCACGACGTCTGCCTCACCCTGTATTGACATGGACTCGCCGGTGACCGTTCTGAGCTGGATGTTATTGGTAACTGGCTGAATTTCTGATGCTATCAAGACCCTGGACTTGGCAATGGACACAGCGGCGCCGGTGCGATAGTGATGGTAACTGCTCGCCCATTGATGGTGCCTCTGATGACTAGGCTGCCGCTATCTCGGCAAAATCCCCGGATGGATACTGTCCTGGGGGCTGGTGGATGGTGAGTCAGCATTCGCCCCCTTATGCTGACTGGTTGGAGTTTCCCTGGTTGTAAGGTCGGTTTGTTGGCTACCCCTGGTTGGTGATCGTTCCGGTAGCCTTACTCGGCAGTCACGTTGGAAGTGCCCTGTCCGTCCGCAGCGGTAACATGCCCCTCTGGTGCCAGTTCTTTGTGACCGTTCTAATATTTTATTCAGGCCAGCCAGCAGCGCTTGAAATGGGGACTCTGACTCTTCCTGGTTGAAGGAAACTGCTCGGACCCTCGGCTTGGACATGTTCATGACGGCTTCTACTTCCTAAGCCCGAAGTAGAGCTTCATTACTTTTCTTGACGCCACTTAATCTTAGATTTCGCTGTAGTTCCACATCTCTGATGCCGTTTATGAAACTCTGTGTGGCCAACTGGTCTTTCATTTCCTCTGGCAGGTCTGGGTAGGACAAGTGAACTAACCGTCTAATTTCTGCTTCGAATTCTTGGAGTTTTCACCGGATTTTTGCGTTTTTCCACTCAGCTGGACTTGGTATACCTGGCTCAAGGATTGATTGTCGTATCGTTTGTCCAGGATGGCGATGATCTTCTCGAAATTGCCTTGTTCATCGACTGGAATGCTTTGGAGGAGTTCTAGGGCCGGACCTCTTAACGAAATTACCAGAGAGGTAGATTTTTCTTGATTATCCCATCCATTAGCTGTAGCCACTGCCTCAAATTGCCGTTTATACATAGGCCAAGATGAACTGCCATCAAATGTGGGTGGTTTACTAATGGAACCTCTGGTACTCACGGTGTTCTGGTATTTTCCTCGCTGTAAGTCCTGTTGCATTTTTTTAATTTCTGTTTCTACCTTGTCTTGGATGGCACTGATTTGGTCTTGAACTGTGTTTTGAATTGAACTGATTTCAACTTTTACCTGGCTTTGGATGGAATCGAGGTCATCTACTTTTGTTTCAAGAGTGTCCACGGTATTTTTTATGGTCTTAATGTCATCATTTATCTCTTTTATATCAGACTCAACTATTTGCATTCTTTCATTAACTGTTTCATTAACTTGTCTTACTATTTGCATTAGTTGTTCAAATTGCATTTGTCTTTTTTCTTCAGTTATTTTAAATTCATTTTGTCGTTTTTCTTCTAATATTTTAAATTCATTTTGTCGTTTTAATTCAGTCTGATCTTGTTTTTCTACAAATTTCGAGAATAATCCTTCCATTAAATTTTGTTGTTTTTCTTCCATGGCAGAGACAAGATTTTGTTGTTCGCTTTTCATTGTAGAAACAAGATTTTCTAATTCTATTTTACGTTTTTCATCGATATTAGTGACAAGATTTCCTAACTCAACTTTAAGTTTATCATCAAAAGATTTCACTAACCTTTGTTGAATTTCTTCTTGATGTTGTTTCTCCTTCTTGTCACGTTTTTCTAGAATCTGTGCAATTTTTTCGTCTATCTTTTCCATACTACGAGTTTTCATAAATCAAATTACGATTTTAACTGCACTTAATCCTCTACTTCTGATCACCAAATGTCGTATATTTCGTGGGTTCAATTTTAAAATTATAAAACTAATATTCACTTTCACTTTTCTAGAACTTTATTTACATTCAAACAGCTGATTCAAATACAATAACAATTCCATATACGCTAGTCGTCGCGGTATAACTGAACTGGGATCGTGTCGTGCTTCCTTTATAATACCAGCGTCGAATTCTCCAGTAAAAATCATCATCACTCCTTCCGCTGTCGAGTCTTTTCGAGCGTTTGTTGTCGTACTGAGCTGAAACAGGGTCGGCTTTGGGTAAATTTCGTAACAATATATACATTTGGCTGAGACATTAATTTTCGATTTTCAACGACTACAAGCGAGTGATGTGGGGTAAACAAACGATACGCCTGGTGCGAAGCCGTAGTGATGACGATTGCCTTATAATTAAAGATGCTGCTACCAAGGGCAAAGTGACTATAAACAACATCGAACTTAAATTCCGACATATTTTCCCCAATTTGATAATATTCACATTTCCAATATTCGTCTAACTTTAAATAGCGAATTTTGGCCTATGGAAAGAATGCAGCTAAATTTCTCAAAGAGCGAGTGGTGTTTGCAAACACCCTCTTCTGGATTATGTGACGTTCAAGACACACACCCTATTCGTTATCGATTGCTCCCGACGTGAAGACACTGTGAAATCTTCGACTGTAGATATTCGCCTGGACATTGAAAGCCAGACGGGATTTCCCGATAAGACCCGAGCCTTCTGCATAATTATCCACGACTGCGTAATGGAATTTTTCCGACTCAGCGAAATTGTTCGAAGCCTGTCCTAGATCACCCAGCTGTTTAGAAATTCAGTCTCAGTTCAGCTCGTCGACGGTTCACCATGGAAATTGCAGTTGCTGACATTCAAGGCTTCGAAATCGAAGGAAGATTCGTTCCAATTCCTTGCAAGAGAAAATAGTGTTTTACATAAATAAAGAGAATTATCTACAATTATGTGTTTTTATTCACTTTCTTCCTTATACATTTCACAATTAATTTAAGTAACAATACTGAGATAGCAGATAGTATTGTGCTAATAAGAATTAGCAACTTGTGAAGCTCCTGTTGAATGTTGGCTTGTAAGACATCCAGGGTAGCAACCGAACTATTAGATGATGAAATGTTATCTTCACATAAAGTCTCTGTTGAAATCCAATCAGTGTCAACTTCAGTGTCGTCTGAAAATATTAGATTCAGCTTGAACTTTCCAGTGCTGTTTGACAGATCAGGAAAATATACAGGCAGCTGCCCATCGTTTAATCGTTCCTGACGCATCAACGTATAGTCGGAGGGATATAAACATTTTTTGCTTGCAGAACAAACAGCCATGCTCTTGGTTCCACTAGGCATATTGACATACAAGATATTTTCCAAAATTAATGTGAATATTATAAAGCTTGATTTAAGTGAAGACATTTTTTTAACGATCTGCATTCGTCTATAGTTGACAAGAAACTACGACCGTCTTCTCCTGGATCTATACTTTATTCTAAAATTATTAGATTTCCAGTACAGATACATTTAGATTATTTCAATTAATATATGCACCAAATGTTTTTATTCCTAGATCCCATATCCCGACTATTATTTTCCGAAATCCAATTTCCCGACTTTTATTTCCGAAATCCAATTTCCCGACTTTTATTTCCGAAATCTAATTTCCCGAATTCTTATATCAAATAACTTATTCCTATAAACTTGCCAGCTAGCGCGGAAACGAACAACCCACACGAGCCTACCCTCACATAGTCATCATCCAAAAGACAACATTATTCAACTGGCTTGCCAGCTCATATATTGGAAACGACAACACACACGCGGCGGTCCGGGGCTGGAAACCCAACCAACGCTTTTTTCTATTTAATTACCACGACCGTCTCATGATGGTGCCATTTTTATTCAAACCGCCACTACCTGCATGCGCCACAATCCGCAACACAACAATTTAAATTTAAAATTTCAACAACCAACGTTCCCGCCGTTCTGGACCTAGTCGTGACCCAGAAGTAATCTTGTTTATCTACTTTAGGGGTTTCTCCTTATTTTCCCAGTAAAGTTCAAGTGAGGGGCTATACCTCCATTTTTTTTCAAACTTTTCCAGCTTATAGTTCCGGTGATAAGGGGGGGGGATGGGTAATTTTTTTAGTATTTTTCTTAATATCTAAATTAATTATTTTAAAAATATGAAAAAATAATGTTTTCGTCATAATGAGCCCTTTCATTTGATATATAACAGATGGGTTAGAAACAATTTTAATTTTATATTTTCCATTTAATTTTGTAATTTGCCCCCCAAAATTAAAAGTAGAGGTTTCTCCTTATTTTTCCAGTAAACTTCAGGTCAGACCCCCTACCTCTAATTTTTTTCAAAACTTTACGTTTTATAGTTTCGGAGATAACCGGGGGGGGGATGGGTACATTTTGGTATATTTTCGTTAATATCTTTTTACTATTTTTTTAATATGAAAAAAATATATTGTGTTCCTCAGAATGGGACCTTTCATTTAATGTATTACATGATGCGTTTGAATTTTTTTTTATTTTTAAATTTTCATTTAATTCTATAATTTGCCCCCCAAAATTAATATTAATGGTTTCGCCTTATTTTTCCTGTAAAGTTCGGGCAACGTTCTATATTACCCATTTTTTCAAAATTTTAGGTTCAGTAGTTTCGGAGATCAGGGGGGGAACGGTCGATTTTTTTAGTTTTCCCCCCAGAAGTACCCCTAAAATCAAATTTTTTTCTTTTACGAAATGTACTTTGATCGGGTGACCAAACTATATATTAATACCAAAGTTCAACCTGTTCCGTCCAGTAGTTTAGGAGAAAATTGCTGTGATGTGAGAGAGGCAGAAATCCGGAGTGATATTTATAAGGGTATCCGTATAATTGAATATACGGAACCCTAATAAAATTAATGTAAATGATTATAGTTAAAATTATGTCATAATCTGTACGTCCTTATAAACTGGACCTATAAAATCATATGGTTCTAAAAAAGAATTTCAGCAAAGGAATACAATTAAATATATATGTATTTATCTGCAATATACACTAAAATTGTATGAAATTTAACGGAATATTAATTTTATATTATTACTAACACAATTAACTTTTTAAAACAACTTTTTATTTGAAATACAAAGATTAAAACTTGAAAATAACAATGTTGAAATAAAATATAACTTAATGAATTTAAAACACTTAATGACGCTCCCTGTCGTCGCATGTGAATTTATAATCTTGTTTTTGCAAGCTAAGCATCAGCAGATTACACGTGCGAGGAAGCCGAGCGTTGTCCGTGGGAATTGCTATATCGTGAAATATGAGATGTAATACGATATTTATGAGAAATGATTATTATATTGTTGCTATGGTGTAAATATTCTAAGTGTGGTTTATGACGGATATAACAAGTCCCCTTACCAACAAAAAACACTTTTTTTGTAAAAGCTACAAAAGCTGAATAAAAATCTTAAGTTACAAACAGGAAGGTAATTAAAATATTAAAAACAATAATCTAAAGATAATAATAAATTTTTATATACATTATTATAGAAAATATATTGATTAAAAATATGAAACATAAAATAATAAAAATGGTAAAAGAGAAAACGTAATAATCAAAATTTACAAAATTATTTATTTGCTTAAGTTCGATATCTTCGGCAGTTTTCTCCTCTAGGATAGGTCTTAACTTTGGTAAAAGTCTAGACAGTCTACTTTGTGATGACTTCGTAGGGGTTTCGTCCTTTTGGGCTGTGTGACCACTGGTCCAAAACGTTTTGAGCACGAAGGCAGCGATAATAATAACTATGGAAATTATGGTGGCATATGTAAACCGCGAAATATTTTTGTTGACGAATGGTTGGTTAATTAGTTCGTCCAACTCTTTTGAATACTCGTTCAACTTATGATTGGCGATGTTTAATTCACCCACATTTAAGTCGTTGAGCTTTAATGGTTTCAGCTCTGGGACTTGGATTTTCTCTGAAATCGTGCCACAACAATTGAAGGGGATGACAACTGGCTGGTAATTGTCTATTATGTTGATGGGTTTGAATACTTCTGCTTGGACTTTAGTTATTCCAACAAAAGCACTGCATTCGCTCTGTAATTTTAACAAGAAATTGTTCGTAATTGTTAAAGTCTTTGCGCTAATATTTGGGCAACTGTTTGTGATGCGGAGAGGTTCCGCGACCATGACTAACCATAGGTTGGTTTCTAACTTTTGAAAATGGTAGCCTTGGGCGAGTATCACTGCACTTTTACAATTATCCGCTACGGTTTTAAAGTTTTTGAGGA
The DNA here is from genome assembly GCA_034190945.1 of Octodonta nipae. NCBI lineage: Eukaryota > Metazoa > Arthropoda > Insecta > Coleoptera > Chrysomelidae > Octodonta > Octodonta nipae. Next base: position 51,756,518 of record CM067219.1, read on the forward strand.
GTTGGGCTTCACACAAAGCACTCGAGTCTATTGGGTACGCATAAAGTTCTGAACACAATTTCTTCTGGATCGTTAATGATTTGCACTCACTTAAGTCTTTAATGGGTATATACAGCAAAGAATCATCGTTTTTAGCAATATAATTTTGGGTAAATGACAGTACATGATGCAGGCCAGTTCTATCATCGTAGACGGGAATAGGATATAGACGGAAAGCAGTGAATGATTGTTGTTCGATTAAAGGTATTCTTAATATAAAAACAAGGTCTGAGTCTGTTCGAAAAGCCTCCAATTCAGTGATTTCTAAATATCGCGCAATACTCGAATATTTAACAGGTAGAGGCAAATTATTCTTTACGAGGTTTTGCGATATTTCCTGTAGGGCGGTTATGAACTGTTCGGAGGTTAAAATAGAAGTGTGAATAATTTTTAAACGGGCGAATGTAATTGAGTTTAACACGTCGTTTAAGCTATCTTGTAAGAATAAGTAGTTTTCCATAAGTCTTTCAGACATTTCTAAAAATGAAAGTTTAGCTTCCACGTAAGTCATTTTATCGCTTAGTTTACGTATAGTATTTTCAATTTTCCGAATATTTTCATTGAACGTTTTTTCGTCAAGTTGGATTTGTTGTATAGTATTATTAAAGTTTTTTATCAATGAAGTTGTTACGCTAATTTGATTTTTCAAAAGGTTTTCTACTTCAAGTTGTCCCTGATTTAATCTATTGATACTATTTGTGAAATATTCCCCATCAGCGGCATCTAGGTTGCCAGTTATTGCCTTGAAGATTGTACCGGCACCATCTATTAATCCGCGTTTATATCTCCTGGTATCCATATGGATTTCGCTAAATTTGTTATTTATGGATTTTGAAATTTGGTTAAGTAGATTTAAGTGAGTTTGGACGTCGGCACGGAATAGGTTCATTGAATTGAGGTTATAAGAAATAGATCTTGTTAATGTGTCAAGAAGTCTGTTATTAGTAGTGAAGACTTGTTCAAGAGCTGAAAGATTTTTATAAACTAATAGTGTCCATTTGCAATTTGAAACGTCAATTCGTGCTTCCTCGTGATAGTAAATTCCTATTGTGTTATTTATGGTTTTTATTTCGAACTGGGATGCTGCTGATCCGAACAGCAGGATGACCCTGTAAACAAATTAGTCTTCTATGAATGGTTTCATGCGATCAAAGTTTACTTTCGTATTTTGGTTAGTTCGGGGGTTTAATAGAGTTGCTGAATTTTTATGGATTTCTAGTATTTCGAAAGGTCCGTTAAACTTGTTCTGTAGTTTGTCTTTAAATTGAGATTCTCTTATGTACACTTTATCACCTACTTGGTAATTAGGAGGGTTTCCCGAAACGTGTTTGTCAAATCGGACTTTGGCTTCTTGTTTTTGTTGTTCTGTCCTTTCACGGGGATCTTATAGTAATGGGAAATTCTATTATTGAGGTCTCTAATGTATTTTGTTATCATGTCATTTTCGTTGTATAAAGTTTCTGGGGGTCTGCTGGAAGTATGGCCGAAGATAAGTTCATAGGGTGTGAACCCATGTGTCTTATTGGCAGAGTTGTTATATGCTATTACTGCATAGGGCAAAATGTTAAAGGGGTGTTCATCGGGGTGTTCTGCTTTATGAATTCGTAACATATCTAGAAGAGTAGAGTGAAACCGTTCTAATGATCCATTGGATTGCGGGTGTCCAACACTTGAATATGAAAGTTTAATGCCGAAAAGTTTACAAAGATCTTTAAGTAGGGCGTTATCGAATTCGCGACCATAGTCACAGTGTATTCTAATGGGTGTTCCGAAATGTTGGAAAAATAAGAGAAGAGTATTGACTACTGTTTTAGCAGATTTGTCGGAGATTGGGTATGCTTGGGAAAATTTGGTTAACTCGTCTCGTATGGTCAAGGCATAGTTTTTATTCGGGACTTCGAGGATGTCAATGTTAAGTCTTTCGAATGGAGTTCTTCGAGTTTCAGTAATTACCAGAGGGCTATCAAGGTTTTTGCGAATTGTTTTAGCTGTTTGACATATTCGGCAGTTCTTAATATAATTGTCAACATCTTTTGTAAGACCCTGCCAATTATATTTTTCCCTAATTCGCCTAATTGTTTCATTAATACCCCTTATGTATGTTGGTCTTTCCGTTATGAAAATGTTCAAGAATTATTGGCACTTGATCTTTTTCGATAGTTTGAGTTATGTTTTGGCAAACTTTCCATTTTACGTTTAATTCTGCAAAGATAAAAGAAAGCATTTCTAAAATTGGTAATTCCAAGTTATTCTCGACGCAATAGAGTTCTGATTCGGTTAGTACATTTTTGCTTTTAAATATTGAAGCAAATAGAATCTCGTTTACGGTTTCAGGATTAGATGGTAAGGGTATAATATAATACCGTCTTTTTCTAACACTTTTGCTGGAGAATACGTTAATTTTATATCGTTCGAAGTCGGCATTTTCTTCAAAGATATCTTCCAAGATTTGGTGGTGAAAGTCTTTAAGATTGTCGGTTTGAAAGAAAACTAGAATGTTTTTATTTTCTCTGTCAAGAAGTTGGCAGTTAGAGTATTGTATCTTACTGTAGTCAATGAGTGAAACTGTTTTGTAACGTTCTACGAACGTTCGAAATTCGGTAAATATTAGGTCATCGTCGTTATTCATTTCAGGTTCGTCTGAGTCGGTGTCATCGTTTTCGTTAAGGGGGTTTATTGGAAAGTATTGAAGATTGTTGGTTGACTGGAAATTGATGCATTCATTGAAGTGAGTTATTTTAATGCGCGAAATGACGTCGGCATTTTTGTTGACTTTTCCTGGCTTGTACATGATTTCGTAATCATATTCCTCAAGTTTGAGACACCATCTCGCAAGTCGACGACCCGGATCTTTAATAAAAAAGAGCCACGTTAACGGGCGGTAATCAGTTAAAAGTTTAAACTTGCGGTAAAAAATTATTGGACGAAAGTGTTTGACAGCCCAGACGATGGCCAGAAGTTCGCGCTCTATGGTTTAGTATCTAGTCTCTGCTTTGCAGAAAGTTCTAGAGGCATATCCAATGGGCAGGTCTTTGCCTATTGGTCCCTGCGAAAGTACAGCGCCGATTGCGAAAGCACTAGCGTCTGTAGTTAGAAGAAAAGGTTCGTTGAAGTCGGGATAGATCAAGATCGGAGTGGACGTGAGAGCTTGTTTTAATTTGTTAAAGGAGTCAACACAGTCTGAATTAAAATGAAATGAAACGTCTTTTTCAAGCAGTTTTGTAGGTTTGGATATTTTGGCAAAGTTTGATATAAAGTTAAGTATACATTCGACTTTGGACGGGTTCGGTTTTACTCCGTCCTTTGTAATGAGGTGTCCTAAATATGCGAACTCCTTGCGGAGAAATTCGCATTTATCAGGCTGAATCTTAAGATTTACCTTCCTAAGTCGTTTGAATACTTCAGTCAGTCGGGCCAAATGTTCATGTATAGTTGGTGAGTAGACAATTCTATCGTCCATATAGACCAAGCATCTCTCGTTCTGGATTCCGATGAGAATGTTGTCCATCACCCTTTGGAAGGTTGAGGGAGCATTCTAATTCAAAATGACCGTTCTCTACAGTGAAAGCGGTTTTTTTAATGTCCTTCGATTCAATTTCGATCTGGTGAAAGCCAGAAGCAAGATCTAGTGTAGTAAAGTATTGTCTTTTGCCAAGTTGGTCCAGTAAGTCCGATATGTTAGGTAAGGGATACTTATCGTCTACTGTGAGTTCATTAAGTTTTCGGTAGTCCACGACTACGCGCCACTTTTGTTTGCCGGATGCGTCTTGTTTTTTTGGGACAACCCACACAGGGGAAGACCAAGGGGAATTTGAAGGGCGAATGATACCCTGTTCTAACATTTTTGAGACTTGGGTTCGAACTTCTTCCTTATGGATTTGGGGGTACCGATAAGATTTGGTGAATATGGGTTTCGAGTTGTTTGTATCAATAGAGTGTTTTATTTCTTTAGTGAAACTAAGATTGTCCCATTCTAAATAGAAAATGTCCGAGAAATCGATGCAGAGTTGTTGGATTAATTCCGCCTCTTCTTCGTTGAGGTGTGCGAGTCGAATTTGTTTGTGAATTTCTGTTAGTCTGTCTATGTTAGAGTTAGTCCTAAATGAACTCTCTTCGCAGTGATTAATAGAGAAGTTCTGGATAGGTTCTAATTCAATTTTGTCAAAATTTATTCTTTTTGGACTAGCGTTTGCGTTTAAAACCGATGTGAAAAATTCACCTTTATCGTTGACGTGAACGAGAGCATTTGGTAATCTTACATTTTCTAATACTCTGGAAGTTAGAATCGCGTCCGCATTTAAGTTTAAAAATGCGTTCTGTCCGCGGTTCGATACTGATGGTATTTAAAATCGTTTGGTTGTTTATCTGTGGTTGGATGTCGGTTGATAATGTCTCTTCAGTAACTTTCATGAGTGGGATGGTTTTGAAATTTGTGACGAGAACTTTCTTATTAAAGTCTATTACACAATTGTAATGCTCCAGATCTAGATCGCATATGTAGACTTTGTGTGGATCTGTTAGATTGAACGGGACTAAAGTGGATTCGTTTATGAGAATTTTTTGGTTAGTGATACCTTGTATCACAACGTTTTCAGCATGTTTTGGTCTTGAAGATTGATAAGTCTGCTCCTGTGTCAATTAACAATTTGTAAGTGTTAGAAGCGTCATTGATGTAGAAGAGGTTCTTTGAGTTAACAGAAAGTGCGGGGCTTATAGGAAAGCGTTTTCCGAGAAGTTGAGGTTTGGATTGAAGCTGTCGTTGAAATTCATTGTCTCGAATTGGGACTGAAGATTGAGGATTTGAGTGTCCGGTGGTTTGTCTACGGTGAGAGCCGTTTGAAAATTTCGCTGAGAATTATCGAGTGTATCAGAGTAGAATTCTGGGTAAACATTTTCATAATTGTCGTAATGTTCATAATTGTGAACCTGAGAGTAATACAAATCGTTACTTTGAGCTTCAGTATTCAAATGTGAGTATTCCTGTTGTTGAGGGTAATCAGAGTCATAGAAATTATTGGACTGATCATTTGTGTAATTGGTAGTGTTATAAAAATCTGACTGGTTAAAGTGATGAGCTCTTTGTTGCTGATTACTTTTATGTTTTTTTGGGGGAATAACGTCACAATAGAAATAAAACTACGTATATTGCAGGAATACCAAACGTTTCAAAGTCTATTCTGACTTCGTTGTCAATGGCTTTATATTTATTGATGTGATTGCAAAATGAAAATTTGATTTATGACATTTACTGCTGATTTCTGAAAAAGTTTGGATTGGGTCGAAAGCTGTTGGGACCTTGATTTTGTCCGCTAGTTGAGGGTCGATTTTGTTGAAATTGTTGTCTATTCTGGTCAAAGCTAGGGTCTCATTTGGTTTGCGGGCTGAGAAAATTGATTAGGTCGAAATTGTTGGAAGTTATTATTGTTCAAATTCGAGTTTGGCTGCTGTTGCCTTTGTCTAGTTAAGCATTCGTTAAACGAATGCCCTGTTCGTTTGCAAAACGAGCATTGATTTATAAAAGTTGTAGTGTTTGGTCGTTTTTGTTGATGTTGGTTACGTGTCACTAGAAACTTTTGATTTTCTAAGTGACACAGTTGTATCTCCCGTTTTATTCTAGAAACGGCAGTTATAATGTCGTCAGGGTTGCTGGCACGTATAATTTGCCCTATTTTTGGCTCAAGACCTGTTAAAAGGCTGTTCAGAGCCATAGAGTCAATGAGAGAAATTTGTGCGTCTTTTTCTTTTGTAGTTATGTTTTGTTTATTGACAGCCGCGTGCATTTTGGCTTCGTGTGTTTGAAGGCGGGCTGCGAAAGTTAATGGGGACTCATTGGGAAGTTGCCGCATTCTCTGAAGATCTTGAATTAATGCAGACAGACAAATCGCGTGAATCACCAAAGTGTGTTTCAAGAAGCGTTTTGATGTCGTCCCAAGTTGATGGGTTCCGGGAATTTACAAGTTCGGCGGCACGGCCTCTCAACTTGTTTTTTATATGAAGAATTAATAAGGCTATTTTATTAGCAACAGCCATGTTGTGTGCTGTTGTGCAAGAGCTAATGAAAGTGTTAAGGAAAATGGGATTCCCGTCGTATTCAGGAATAATCGCAAATATCTCTGAAATTTTGTAAGGTTCTACCGTAGGGGTTGTGGCACCTTGTCTGGTTGTTGTCATTTGAAAATAGAAAAACAAAAAAATAGCAATAGTAGAATGAAAATTCTACTATCAGATTAAAGTATATAAAATGTTACCAAAAAGGGATAATAATAATTTATTGTGATAAATGTTTAAAACCTTGTTAATATATTGCGAAATATTTTATCGATATATAATGTAGGGGAATGGTAAATTAGTTAAAAAGGAAATCAAAATCAATAAATCAGTACAAAAATAAATAAATATGTTAAAATAAATTGTCGTTGATGATAGAAATGTTCGATCAAAAATACAAAATAAAAATAGTGATTAAGTGTAAATTAAACGTGATTCTTACAGTATAAATCTCGGCATGGACTGTTCTGTGAGGACCGCACTGGTTAACCTGGCTTGTTCCTAGTGCTGATTTACTCGCAGTTGTGTCTCTAGCTCGAAGGTCGTTGTTCCACAAAGGTTTAGAAACCTACTGACTGCGCCAATTTTTATATTATTACTAACACAATTAACTTTTTAAAAAAACTTTTTTTTTGAAATACAAAGATTAATACTGGAAAATAACAATGTTGAAATAAAATATAACTTAATGAATTTAAAACACTTAATGACGCTCGCTGTCGTCGCATGTGAATTTATAATCTTGGTTTTGCAAGCTAAGCATCAGCAGATTACACGTGCGAGGAAGCCGAGCGTTGTCCGTGAGCATTGCTATATCGTGAAATATGAGATGTAATACGATATTTATGAGAAATGATTATTATATTATTGCTATGGTGTAAATATTCTAAGTGTGGTTTATGACGGATATAACATTAATATAAATCGAGATTCGAAGCTTAAAGTTTATATTACGACAAATCATTAAGAATTTATCGGTAAACTCAAATTAAATAAATGGTGAACGCAGAAGTTTTTATGAGAAAATGTGCCAGGAAAATTCATGTTTTCAACGGTCTTATATGCGAGAATCCAAGGAAAAACCATCTCTACCTAATACTAATAGGACCAGATTAAATAGTTGGCAGTTTTGAATTCCTTTGTTGGCCTTTTTTGTACCTGTAAATATTTCAATATATTTTTTCGTATCTTTTATGATTGGGTTCCCTTCCTCGCTCAATTGGGATTTACGCCAATATATTGTACATTTTTAGCAGTTGAGATGTGGCCGTTAATATTCATTGTGTATTGAGATCATTGGTGGTTCATTTTCTCTATTGTATGATCTGTGGATTCATAGTTCATTCGTTAGTTTAGTTGTTGAGTTGTCTCTATTCACTATTGTATGATCTGTGTTCAGTTGTGGTGATAATTTGTTTACTGCGTTCTCTCTAGTATACTGTGTGATCTGTAAAGACTCTGAAGTAAGTATCGTTTAATTCATAATTAATGCCGTAGCTAGAACAATTTTTCGGGGTGGGTTGGGTAATTTTTTTGGGGGAGCTTGGATAATTTCTTTGATTGGTGATGGGCTGATTAGGACTGCAAAATTAATATTTTTGTTCATTTAATTGCAGGATATATAACATTATTTAAATATAAAATTTATTCTTATGAAAAAGATGATTAATTGGTTAAAATTGAATCTTGAAACCCAAAATTTTGGGGGGTTGTGGGGTTCAAACCCACTGCTGGCTACGGCCTTGATCCTAATTACAAATCTAATTTAGTTCAAACTTGTGTTCTGTATACCTAAAATATCAGGCTTGTTCATATAGTGACCAGTTGCATATAATCGGTTTAAAATATTAATTGTGTAAATACTTTATGAAGGATTAGTACACGTGACGAAAGCAATATCGATATTTCAATTTCTAATGATTCTAAAATTTACATTCGGTATTGACAAATACTAAAAACCACAAATATAGTGTATATTAATTTTTACTTAATATTTTATAGTAAAGAATGTCGCTGAGGAGTCCAGCCGCAGCTCCGAGGATAGTGAGATACAGATTAGTCATAAAAATAATATTAGAATAAAAGAATAATTGAATAAACATACCTATAAATTTATGCTCAGATAAAGTATACTAATAATTTTGAGTTTAATTTAATGAAAGTCCTCTTTTAAAACCTCACTTAATTTCAATTTACCGTTTAATTTATATAAATTTGTGGTGCATTTATTTGTTATTTACAGATGAAGACACAAAATTATTTTAAACTGGATACACCAATAAAATACTGCGGATATCCAGATAAATAATACTGATTTCCTATGTTTTCATTTGAAAGTTATGAGTTTTAAGAATTAAAGTTTAAGCACTTTTTTGGGAAATGATATCATAATTCACGAAACGAAATTACTGTATATTTCCATACGTTTCGGCGTCTAGGTCAGATCTTGTCAATAGCAAATAATCTATGAAAAAAAGTCACAATTCTAAAAATTAAAATGTTTGACAATGGTATTTGACGCATGAAGTAACTAAGAGAATTTAATTTGATAAAGATCATGTAATAATAAAGTTTCTTTCAAATTGGAAAAATTAGAAAGGGGTGATCAGAATTTTATATGGCGCTCCTATTTGCGACTTTGTTATAAGATAGTGCATTCGCCAAAAATGAAATCAAAGAATTTTGTTGATTCACTGATCAGATTAAAATCATAAAGGAAAACCTAGGAAAAAGCTTATGAACTATTGTTGTTCACAAGGATATGACCATTAGCAATTTCTCCCTTAATCTTCGGCAACCAGGAACAATTGAATTCTACGGAGGTAGTAGCAATACAATCGTTTTCATTTAACAAAATTAATGCAGACAATTTTAGTTTTCGTTTCGTGTTGTGTTCTTCTTTGTGTATTATAACAGAATTTTGAGATTGCATTTTATGACCAAGGTCCCAAGCAATTATGGATTATTCAAACTATCGTTTTTAAGGTAATTTTGGTGTTGATTTATGCGAACATTTAGAGGTCTAGAGGTTTCTCCAAAATAAAATTTATTACATTCACAAGGAATTTTATAAATGCAATTTTCTGTATTTTGAGTTGGAATGTTTTTTGCTTTTGTTTTTGTTATAACTGATTTTAGTTATATCAAAAACTTGTTTTAAATGATGTTTTAATATTATATCTGTGGCCCACTCTTTTTAGTCTTTCTGAGACCCTGTATGTATAGTATAGTTATTGTAGTAATATGATTATCTTGGGAGACAGTGTTGTTTGGTGAAATTTGTTAGCGATCGTTTGGTATTCGATTTTGTATAACTCTTTATTAATAAATTTTTCAGGGTAATTATTGGTAGAGAACACATTTTTTATAAACGTATTTTCTTCATTAAATTTATCGGTGTTAGAACAGTTGATTTTTGCTCTGTTATATAGAGATTTGGTGATACCTCTTCTTACTGAATGTGGTTGATAAGAGTAACAGTTGAGATACCTGTTAATGTGAGTCGGTTTTCTGTAAAGTTCTGTTTCAAATGTCGACTGTGTTTAAATTGTTAAAATGTCCAGGAAAGATAATTTGTTATTCTGTTCAAGTTCTAGTGTAAACTGAATAGTTTGTTCTTTGTTGTTTATGTCATTAAGTAATTCAGGAAAGTCTTCAATATTATATTCCCAAAAAAACTAATATGACATCTACATAACGCAACCAAATCAAGGGTCTTATCTGTTTTGAGCAAATTGTTTATTCTTCAAATTTTTTCATAAAAAACTTGTTGGTAGATGTCATCGTCAAGTTGAAAATATGTTGTTTTTGTATAAAATGTTAATAGTTCCATTATTGTATTAATGAACAATTGTGTACGTTGATTTATTAAAGAATTTTGTTCTAATCGTTCTTTTACTATGGGAAGTGTTTTGATGACACTAACATTATTGTATAGATTTACAATGTCAAAACTTGCTAATGTGAAAGTGTTTTTGTACATGTGATAATTTTTATAAGAACTGTGCACTGTTTTTAAGGTGAAAGTTACCAGTAAGTGGAAAAATATTTTTTAAAAGAAATTTTGAGAATTCACTGCATGGAGAATTTATAGTGCTGGCAATTGGTGTCAATGGAATGTTCGGTTTATAAACTACTAACATTTTATACAAAGACAACATATTTTCAACTTGACGATGACATCTACCAACAAGATTTTGTCATGGTACTGGTTTCATGTCTGTCTCCTGCTTTAAGCAACATTTTTATGGAAAAATTTGAAGAGCAAACAATTTGCTCAAAAAAGATAAGACCTTTGGTTTGGTTGCGTTATGTAGATGTCATATTAGTTATTTGGGAATATAATCTTGAAGACTTACCTGAATTAATTAATAACATAAACAACAAAGAACAAACTATTCAGTTTACACTAGAACTTGGACAGAATAACAAATTATCTTTCGTGGACATTTTAACAATAAAAACACAGTCGACATTTGAAACAGAAGTTTACAGAAAACCGACTCACATTAACAGGTATCTTAACTTTTACTCTAATCAACCACATTCAGTAAAAAGAGGTATCACCAAATCTCTATATGACAGAGCAAAAACCAACTGTTCTAACACTGATAAATTTAAGGAAGAAAAAACGTTTATAAAAAATATGTTCTCTACCAATAATTACCCTGAAAAATTTATTAATAAACCCCCTGAATTTTTGGATCTCAAGATTGGATTTTAACCAATTAATCATCTTTTTCATAAGAATAAATTTTATATTTATAGAATTTTATATATCCTGCAAATACATGAACAAAAATATTAACTTTGCAGTCCTAATCAGCCTATCACCAATCAAAAAAATTATCCAACCCCCCCCACCGAAAAATTACCCAACCCATCTCGAATAAATTTTCAGGCTAAGGCATTCATTATGATTTAAACAATACTTAGTTGAAAGAATGAAAAGTCACAAACACTTGTGTTCACAATACATCCTCAGAGTCTTTCGGATCACACAGTATACTAGACAGAACGTCTTGAAACAGATAACGCAGTAAACAAATGATCACCCACCATACTTAACAACTCAACTAACAAATGAACAATGAACCCACAGATCATACAATAGGGAACCACCAATAAACTCAATACACAATACATAAATAATGAATATCAACGGCCACAGCTCAATTCTCAACTGCTAAAAATCTACATTTTATTGCCCTAAATCCCAAGTAAGCCAGGAAGGGAACCCAATCACAAAACTCTTATGCGAAAAAATATATTGAAATATTTACAGGTACAAAAAAGGCCAACAAGAGGCTATTAATGTGATAAAGGAATTCAAAACTGCCAACTATTAGTATTAGGTAGAGATCGTTTTTTCCTTGGATTCTCACATAAAAGGACAGTTGCTTACACAATTTGTCGTAATCTAACTTTTAGCTTAGAATCTCGATTTGTATGAATATTCCGTTAAATTTCATACAATTTTAGTGTATATTTCATATGTATCTACAGATAAAGACATATTAATTTTATTTTTATCAAAGCATTCCCATAGAAACCTATAGAATATCATGGCAAATTGCTTATATGGTTTGGCTGTTAGATCCCTATGGCTTGATACTTGTATTGGATTTTAAGAATTTTTAATGTGTCTTTGTCGCTGCATTTCCAAAAGTATTCCATAAAGATTATGACAACTTTGATGTATGGTTAGGCTGATAAATTCTCATAGAATTGCATAGTTGTAAGGGATTTTATGAATTTTTAGTGTGCTTTTGTCGCTGCAGTTCCAATAGTATTCCCATAGATAAACTATTTCATTGTTACCGTAGCTTCCTGTAAAAACATATAAACAAAAATTTATGCTATTGGTGTTTGCAGTTAGATTATATGTTTCAAATTTATATGGAATCTTCTATTAGTTTCTATATAGTTTAATATAGCTGTTGCAAATAGGAAACATTAAAGTTACTGATTATGGAAAAACCATTAGAAACATGTTTTATTTTGTATGAGGACATACGCATACACGCGATAATTTTGATGCTCTACAATAGAAACAGATACATTCCCACAGGTTACATACATATAGAATCCATACGATTACGGCATACGTTAAAATCCCATTAATTCCAATAACGAAAACTTGCTGTATTGGACTTGCAGATAAGTTCCGATAGGTACAAAAATTATTTTTATATGCCACATTTTCTTGCCAGATAGACTACATACAAACTAATGCAGATTCTGTGGGTATGTAAGGGACTGTATGGGATTTTTTCAATAGGGATCTTGAAGACTTACCTGAATTACTTAATGACATAAACAACAAAGAACAAACTATTCAGTTTACACTAGAACTTGAACAGAATAACAAATTATCTTTCTTGGACATTTTAGCAACAAAAACACAGTCGACATTTGAAATAGAAGTTTACAGAAAACCGACTTACATTAATAGGTACCTCAACTTTTACTCTCATCAACCACATTCAGTAAAAAGAGGTATCACCAAATCTCTATATGACAGAGCAAAAACCAACTGTTATAACACCGATAAATTTAATGAAGAAAAAACGTTTATAAAAAATGTGTTCTCTGCCAATAATTACCCTTAAAAATTTATTAATACAGAGTTATAAAAAATCAAATACCAAACCATCGCTACCAAACAACAATATCTCCCAAGATAATCACATTACTACAATAACTATACCACACATACAGGGTCTCTCAGAAAGACTAAAAGGAGTGGGCACAGATATAATATTAAATCATCATTTATAACAAGAGATACACTAAAATCAATTATATCAAAAATAAAACCAAAAAAACACCCCAACTCAAAATACAGAAAATTGCATTTATAAAATTCCTTGTGAATGTAAAAAATATTATATTGGAGAAACCTCTAGACCTCTAAATGTTCGAATAAACTAACACAAAAATTACGTTAAAAAACGACAGTTTGAAAAATCTAAAATGTATGAACATGCTTGGAACCTTGGTCATGAAATACAAATTCAAAATTCAGTTATATTACACAAGGAAGAACACAACACGAAATGAAAACTAAAGGTAATTTTGTTAAATGAAAACGATTGTATCGCTACTACCTCCGGAGAATTCAATTGTCCCTGGTGGCCGATGATTAAGGAAGAAATTGCTAATGATCATGTGTAATAGTTCATAAGATTTCCCTAGGTTTTCCCTTGTGATTTTAATGGGATCAGTGAATCCACAAAATTCTTATACTATCTTATAACAAAGTCACACCTCGGAGCGCTACACAAAATTCTGAAGATCACCCCTTTCTAATTTTTCCAATTTGAAAGGAACTTTATTACTAGACTAGCCGCTACCCGCGGTTTTACCCGCGTACGGAATGTACAAAGTCTTTGCAAAAAAAACGTACGAAACATATGGGTTATCCTATATAACAATTTTTCCAAATTTTTTTAAACACCCTACTTAACTATAAATACTTATGGTCTACCCTACATAACTATTTTATTCGACATTTTTTTAATCACCTTGAATAACTGTAACTGCTGTTTTATATTTTTTTGAATACCTGACTATAAGTTTTCTCTACCCTATATTTCAGCTATGCAACTGCTTATGGTGTACCCTGTATAACAATTATATCTGATATTTTTTTAACCACCATTTAAAGCAAAATTTCTCTTTACTCTATATATTAATCAACCTTTTATATGAGCTTTTCTAACATTGTGTTACACACTCTAAAACTATAACCTTGCTTATTCCTATATATCAGATATTCCATATAGTAGAATGCAACTGTTTATGGTCTACCCTATATAACATTTTTTTTTAACTTTTTTGATTCATCCCAATGGAAATGATGTGGAACCCTTCTTGAGTCACAAATATAAAAACACAATTTTGCACCCTAACACCAAACTTTTATTTAAACCTTCACCCAAACTGCAACTGCTTATTGGCCACCCTATATAACAATTTTATTAAAAAAAATTAACCGCTTTGTATAACTGACTCTACTTCCATCTATATTAAAACCATCCTGTATACACCGCTGCAAATTTGTCAAACATTACAACTTATTTTTGAACCACCTTGTACAATCATAATTTTACTATACAAAATATTTCAACTACCCTGTATGTGCATCTGCTTAGGGGCAAGCAAATATAAAATTTTTAAATACTTCTAACTACACTGTATGAACTATAATTTTACTTCAATCCATGTTTCAGATATTGTAGATATGCAACAGCTCATGTTCTAACCTACAAAAAAAATTATCCAACCTGTTTGACTATAAATCTACTCCACCCGCTATTTCAATCACCTTGTATTTGCAACTACTATCGGCCACCCAGTATAACGTTTTTCTACCACCCTGTATAACTATAAATCCATTAATGCCAAATACATATCACCAAAACCGCAACTGCTTATGGGGCACCGAAAATAAAAATAAGAGTTTTGTTCAACATGTTTTTGAATCACCTTGTATGTATTACAACTACCCTGTATACTGCGACAATCTTTACTATAAAATATTAAGTGAATATGAAAATATGCAATATTTGTGGTTTTTAGTAGTGTCAATACCGAATGTAAATTTTAGAATCATTAGAAATTAAAATATGGATAACTGTGTCCAGCGGACGCTTTCAAATAAGAAGTTCAAGAATTGCCCAGAATGGCCCAAGTGTGACGACAGGGTATGTTAGGAATGTGGTTAGGAAGTTAGCAATTGTCAACGGATTGAAATGCACAAATCCTACATTTAGAAGTGAAGTGGCCGAAAAAGTGAGAATGATGTAATTATTCGTAAAAATCGTAAATAGAACGTTGAAAATCTGTTATGTGAATTTCTCTTTGTAAATAGTTGTCTCCTTTTTTGTAATCTCTGCAAGTGATATGAGTTTATAGTGTGTTAATTGTGATATCAATTAATAAGTGTGTGCCACAGTTTTAACTTTATAAAACTCATTAATTTTATAGGTGTAATTTTGTTATAAAACTTTTTGGAATAGTTAAACAATGGAAAAAAATTGTATATTTATAACATTTTTATACTTGTTAACAAATAGATGTTGGTGAATTGATGTAAATAAAAATTATTTATTTTTACATTCTGTTTGTGTTTGTATTACATATTTATTTTGGAAAGTGCCCCTTTACAAAGTTGGTGTTTCTACTTCCTTGTTAACCTCTCTCTAGATAATTTATTTCATCCCTGAACAAACTGCTATAATTAAATTATCTCTTCTGTTATCATTATGCAACAAATTTCACTTGCATTTTAGTCTAGAATAGTTTCTTTTTCAAGGATTCTAACATTTTCACACACTGGTTTTCCATATATTTTTTCTTGTCTAGTTGGAAAAAAGCTCCATTAAATAACTATTTTTGGCATTTTTCTGCTGTAGTTGTATTTTAAATATTTCCAAAGGTATGCCTCTGAGAAAATATCTTCAGAAGTTTGTTGAGGTTCTCGAGTTGGTGCTTAGTAATTATGTAATAATGGGTTCTCCAGAGTTTAATTTATGTAGGGTATTTATCTTGAATCCTAAGAAATGTGCAAATAAAATTTTGCTTGTAAGTCATTTTTATCTATGTACAAGGTATTTCATTGACTTAACACTTTATTAATGTTAAATATCTAATAAATCTGGTTGTTGAACTGTGATGGTTAAATTTGCATTTTTTTTATGTAAATTCTTCACATTAACCTAATTTTATTCACGTGGGTTTGTTCGTAGTTCTCATGCATGGCGGCCATTGTACCCTTGTATGTAGTGGCGCCACATAAAAAGATTGGAACATACTTCATGTTTCATGATAAACTTTTAGGTTTACTTACGCTGTTGTAAATTACCGCACAATTGAGCACAGTGCGGCACAGTGCTAGCACCGAGTGTTCCAATTACAGCACTGGCTCGCACAAATGAGCACAAGAAACTTAGAGCATGGTAAATGATCTAAGACAAGAAATAACTGTGCCTTTGGGATGTTTTATGTAGGTTTACTTTGTAAACATAAAACTTTATCATAAAACATGAAGTATGTTCCAATTAACGCCCGAAAATTACGGTACAGGGCGACATAAAAACCTTTTGTGCTCTATTAATTGGAAAACAGCCATTATTGAATTATTCTGTAAATAATTTACGTACACATAAACTTCAGTTGATAACCTATGAGTAATACACTTTTAACCTTATGGTGATCAGTGTACTCTACCGGTTGGTTTTGAAAAAACTATGTTCCAATTAACGTCCTAAAATTGCCGCACTGTGCGGCACAAAATCACTTTGTGCTCTAGTAATTGGAAAACAGCCTTAGTAAACTTACAGGGGTCTTGCGGAAGCAGTTATGAACCGGTTCAACGGTAATATTACGGGTTTTCGCGGTAGAAGTTCTGAATCGGTTTAACGGTAATATTACCGTAATTTTCTGAAAACGCCGTTCGCGCAACAAAATTACTGAAAATTTTCGCGGGCACGAAATGTTTTAGGTGGTTTCCGGGAATTCATCCGCGTAGATGATAACTGATCCCTGCCGGGATCGATGGTAAAATGACGACGTTTCGGCAGAGTCACATCTGCCCTCTTCAGGTCGGTTCGCATAATTCTCGTAGCCTTCTGCTTTCGCTTCTAGTTACTCGAACACTAAGATTTTCTGAAGCGAGCGCGCTGTTATATAGGGTGCGTTCAGCAGATACAAACTGTTGTCAACGTTTGCTTACGTTTCATGTTTTGTGCTGCACAAAACATGAAACGTGCAGCACAAAACATGAAACGTTAGCAAACGTTCACAACAGTTTGTATCTGCTGAACTCACCCATAGTCGCGGCTCGGCGCCTATCGGTTGACACCGTGAACGGCTGCGTGTGATTGGCCCTTGGCGCTCAGTGGGCACGGCTCCATCCTGCTGATTTGTTATTTCCGGTTGAGTTGTTATTGGACGGGTACGGGCCGGTACGGTGTTTAATAGGATTTTCCAACAATTCGATAAGTTCTGAATTTCATTGTGTGCGTTAGACTGTGAGGTCTCTTCGCTATTTCAATTGCCTCTCTTATGAGTCTTGATTTCGGGTGTTCTATATTTGCCAGCACTCTGGTGTTCTCAAAGTCTATTCGGTGTGACATCGTGGTGGCGTGTTCCGCAATGGATGTTGTTTTTTCCTGCTTCCGTACAGCGTTCTGGTGTTCATCACGTCTAGCTTGAATTCTTCTATTAGTTTGCCCCACATAGGTTTTATGACAGTCTGCACATGGAATCTCGTACACTCCCTGTTGTTCTAAAGGGATCCTCGTCTTCGGAGTCCTCAACACCGTGCTTATTTTTCTGTCTGTATTGAAAATAGTTTCGATATTGTGTCTCCGTAGAATTCTTGCAATACTGTCCGTGGTCCCCTTGACATACGGTAAATAAGCCTTGGTTATTGGTGTCTCATGCTCCTCGTCTGTTTGTCTCGGTTTTGACTTTAGGGATCTTTGTATATTTCGGTCTGTAAATCCATTTTGTCTCAGAGCTGTTTTTAAACTGTCCATTTCCTGTTTGATGTTATCCTGGTCAGCTAGCCTTTGTGATCTGGTTACTAAAGTCTTGACGACGGCTTGTAGTTGGGCTGGGTGGTGATGAGAATTAGCATGAAGGTATCTGTTGGTGTGAGTTGCTTTCCTATATACTGTATGGCCAAGGGTTCCATCTTGCTTCCTATTTATGAGAACATCAAGGAATGGCAGTTGATTGTTGGCTTCAACCTCCATGGTAAATTTTATTTTGTGATGGATGCCATTAAGGTGATCTAAAAAAGTATTGAGGTGTTCCCTCCCATGAGGCCAAATCACAAATGTATCATCCACATATCGCAACCATAAACTGGGTTTAAGAGTTGTTGTTCTTAGTGCCAACTCCTCAAAGTTCTCCATAAAAAGGTACGCTATAACTGGTGAGAGTGGCGATCCCATTGGAGCTCCTTCCACTTGTTTGTATCGTTGGTTCTCGTAAACAAAATAGGTGTTCATCAGACAGTGCCTTGTTAAGTCTACAAGGTCTTGAGGTGGTTTGTATTTTTCTATTATGATATCCAAGGCTTCGTCGATAGGGATGTTGGTTATTCCGAAAAACATGACGGTAAAGTTCTGGAAGAACAACAGAAAAACACAGAATATCTTATGGAAAGCTAGTTGTGCCCTACTTAGGGAAGCCATACGTGATGTCAGAAGAGATTTGGATGTTCTCAATACTAAACTCCTAGATATCCACCTACAGGTAAGCAATACACTCCACCCGATAATATGGGATAAATTCGATGAGATTAGCGAATTTAGGGCCGAAACGAATGCAGAGTTAACAACAATGCAACAACAGGCAAAATTTAACAAATTGAAGCTCCAACAGAAGCCCAAAAACGAATTTGTCTCGGAAAATAACGGTCACAGTCTAACCTCACGGCAATTGGAAACGAATAAAACCGTTTATAACTTATCTTCGGTCCAATTGAACACTTCCTCGATTGGCGTGTTGGCTAAGGGATTCAATTACGCTATTGCTCCCTCTCACATACCAACAGAGAGCATAATATGTGGCGTGGAAACAGCAGTTTCAAAATTAGATGCGAACACCGCTGAAATAATTAGACAAGATGTATCACATGTTCTAAACCACCCAAAAGTAACCTATCTATAGAAGAAAATGGGGCCTTGAAACAACTGCGCCTCAACAAGGACATTGTCATTCTACCTGCTGATAAAGGAAACGCGACTGTAATTTTAGATACAGCGGATTATTCAAACAAAATCAAATATTGCTACAAGATCCAGCATATAAACAAATTACTACTGACCCAACAACTTATCTAGAGAAAACAACCAAGGCCAATATCCAAGCAAGTAGGATCGACAAAAATCTCCAACTGCAACTCATTCCGCGTGAAAAGTCATCGAGATGTCCGAAATTCTATGGGTTGCCAAAAGTACATAAAGAAGGTGCACCTTTGAGGCCAATAGTAAGCTCAATTGGATCCCCAACACAACACCTAGCCAAATACCTAGCCCAACAACTTCAACCGTTTGCAGAGGGGGCAGACCCATATGTAAAAAATTCGACACATTTCATCGAAATTCTTAGAAAAACGGTCTTACAACCAGAGTGTCTTCTTGTAAGTTTTGACGTAGTGTCCCTTTTCACCAACATCCCTATCGACGAAGCCTTGGATATCATAATAGAAAAATACAAACCACCTCAACACCTTGTAGACTTAACAAGGCACTGTCTGATGAACCTATTTTGTCTACGATGACCAACGATACAAACAAGTGGAAGGAGCTCCAATGGGATCGCCACTCTCACCAGTTATAGCGTACCTTTTTATGGAGAACTTTGAGGAGTTGGCACTAAGAACAACAACTCTTAAACCCAGTTTGTGGTTGCGATATGTGGATGATACATTTGTGATTTGGCCTCATGGGAGGGAACACCTCAATACATTTTTAGATCACCTTAATGGCATCCATCACAAAATAAAATTTACCATGGAGGTTGAAGCCAACAATCAACTGCCATTCCTTGATGTTCTCATAAATAGGAAGCAAGATGGAACCCTTGGCCATACAGTATATAGGAAAGCAACTCACACCAACAGATACCTTCATGCTAATTCTCATCACCACTCAGCCCAACTACAAGCCGTCGTCAAGACTTTAGTAACCAGATCACAAAGGCTAGCTGACCAGGATAACATCAAACAGGAAATGGACAGTTTAAAAACAGCTCTGAGACAAAACGGATTTACAGACCGAAATATACAAAGAGCCCTAAAGTCAAAACCGAGACAAATAGACGAGGAGCATGAGACACCAATAACCAAGGCTTATTTACCGTATGTCAAGGGGACCACGGACAGTATTGCAAGAATTCTACGGAGACACAATATCGAAACTATTTTCAATACAAACAGAATAATAAGCACGGTGTTGAGGACTCCGAAGACAAGGATCCCTTTAGAACAACAGGGAGTGTACGAGATTCCATGTGCAGACTGTCATAAAACCTATGTGGGGCAAACTAATAGAAGAATTCAAGCTAGACGTGATGAACACCAGAACGCTGTACGGAAGCAGGAAAAAACAACATCCATTGCGGAACACGCCACCACGATGTCACACCGAATAGACTTTGAGAACACCAGAGTGCTGGCAAATATAGAACACCCGAAATCAAGACTCATAAGAGAGGCAATTGAAATAGCGAAGAGACCTCACAGTCTAAACGCACGCAATGAAATCCAGAACTTATCGAATTGTTGGAAAATCCTATTAAACACCGTACCGGCCCGTACCCGTCCAATAACAACTCAACTGGAAATAACAAATCAGCAGGATGGAGCCGTGCCCACTTAGCGCCAAGGGCCAATCACACGCAGCCGTTCACGGCGTCAACCGATAGGCGCCGAGTCGCGACTATATAACATCGCGCTCGCTTCAGAAAATCTTAGTATTCGAGTAACTAGAAGCGAAAGCAGAAGGCTACGAGAATTATGCGAACCGACCTGAAGAGGGCAGATGTGACTCTGCCGAAACGTCGTCATTTTACCATCGATCCCGGCAGGGATCAGTTATCAACTACGCGGATGAATTCCCGGAAACCACCATATATATATAATATATATATATATATATATATATATATATATATATATTGTTATATAGTCCGTCGGTTCAATTAAAATTATAAAACTAAATTCACTTTCACTTTTCTAGAACATTCATTTACATCAAATTATACAGAACAGCTGATTCACAATAACACTACAATATACGCTCGTCGTCGCTGTCTAACTTGCCATGGTGGGCTGCTCCCTTTTAAAACCAGCATCGAAAATTCTCGTACAATCAATCATCAATTCTACAGCTGCCGAGCCATTTCAAGAACCTTTTTTTTTCTGAAAGCGATCGGTGTCGTGCTGGAATGAAACCAGGGCCGGTTAAGGAAATTTCGTTACATCGCCCCCCCATTTAATTCTGATCGGTCAGAAACATCCTCTCCATGGTAGGGAGCGAGTCGATCTAAATGGCCACCTTCAACTTAGCCCTGGGGTTTCGACGGATCCGGTAGATGACGTCATTAAGCCTCTTGACCACCTCGTATGGACCATCCCAGGCGAGTGTAAGCTTTGGGGATTTACCCTTGCTCCGTTGGGGGTTGTACAGCCAGACTTTGTCCCTCTCTTGGAACCCGACTGAATTGGCCTTGAGGTCGTATCGCGTCTTCATCCGGTCACTGGTGGCCAACATCTGCGTTCGGGGTAATTCGTGTATTGCCAGCATGTTATGTCGGAGCTGGTCGGCATAATCGTCGATGTCTTGGGAAGGTTCTTCGGGGGAGTCAAAAGCCAAATCGCAGGGTAATCGCAGCTCCTTTCCGAATAGGACCCTGGCTGGAGTCAGGCCTGTACTATTATGTACGGCAGAGCGATATGCCAACAGGAATAGGGAAATATGCTCATCCCAATCACGCTGGTTATTGCTGACGATCTTGGATAGGTGTTGTTCCAAGGTCCTGTTGAATCTTTCCACCATTCCGTCTGACTGTGGGTGTAATGGTGTTGTTCTCGTTTTCCTGATCCCCAACATCGTGCAGACCTTCTGGAATACATTCGATTCGAAGTTACGCCCCTGGTCTGAATGTAGTTCCATCGGGACGCCAAACCTGCTGAATAGTTGTACTACTAGCACTGTCGCTACCGTGGTTGCCTCTTGGTTAGGTATCGCATATGCTTCAGGCCATTTGCTGAAGTAAGCCATTGCGACCAGAATGTATTTGTTCCCCCTCTCACAGTCGGGAAACGGACCGGCGACATCGATGCAATTCTTTCGAATGGGGCGCCCACATTGTACTGCTGCATTCTGCCCTTGGTCCGGGTCTTCGGGCCCTTACTGGCTGCACAGGTGTCACATTTCCGGCACCAAGCTTTGACGTCTTCAAAGTAATTTACCCAGTAGTATCGCTGGCGAACTTTGTCTAGGGTTTTGTTCATGCCCAGGTGGCCCCCGGTAATCCCATCATGTACTTCGGTCAGGATAGCTGGGACCTTTTTCTTAGGAACTACCAGTTGGGACTTGGTTTCTCGGCCATCAGTGCTTTCCCACACTCGCTTGAGCATTCCATTCTCTACTCTTAGAGAGTCCCATTGGGCCCATAACGATTTCAGGATTCCGAGTATCTAGCTACATCGTCCCATCGTGGCCTGGGTGCTCCTCCCGTTTTGAGTGACAAGATTGGTTCGATATCTGGATCAGCCATTTGGTCCTGGATGCACTCTTCCATTGTCCACTCTTCATTGGCCTGCACTCGGATCTTTCTGATGGAGATACCCTCTCGCTATTCCGTCTTCAGACAAAGTCCGCATTCTGCTCTACAGGGCCTTCTGGATAGGGCATCAGCATTATTGTGCAAACGGCCGGCATGGTGTTCCACCTTGAAATCGTATTGCTGTAATTTCTCCATCCACCTGGCCAGTTGTCCTTCCAGTGTCTTTATGTCCAGCAGCCATTTAAGGGCAGCATGATCTGTTCGGATTAAGAAATGACGACCATAGAGGTATTTGTGGAAATGGTCTACCGCCCTTATTATTGCAAGAAGTTCTTTTCTGGTGACGCAATAATTTCTTTCCGGTTTTGGGGAATCCACGGCTGTAGTACTCGATCACCCTCTCTTCACCATCTTGCACCTGGGATAGGACGGCCCCCAAACCTGTGTTGCTGGCGTCGATGCCTAAAATGAACTTGCCGGACTGTGTAGGAAAGGCTAGGATTGGGCTGGAACACAGTGCTGCCTTCAGTCATCTGAATGATGTTTCGCAATCCTGATTCCAACGGAAGGTCTCTTTCTCAGTGGTCTGCCGATGTAGAGGCGCGGCAATGTCAAATCCCTCAACAAATCGCTTGTAGTAGTGTAACGTGTAAAAAATTGAAGCCTTATTATCAATAATTTATTGATGGAGATTATGTACCTCTGGTACTGTGGAGTTGCTGTGGCTAGAGCTGTTTTTTCATAGGCTCTCTGAACCACTTGGTGTTCTAGTGCCTCCTTGAGTACCTAGTTCGTTGTATGTTCTACTTTTCGCTAAGCCGGCGATATCCAGGACAATACTTTTTTTGTTAGCACAGTACAATGTCAGTTAAGTTTGATGCCATCCATAATTCAGTCGTCTTAAAAATCTATTAGATTAATTCATGTTCTCTAATTCGTAATTTATCTGAAGCTGCTCCTGTGCTGTATAGACATTTACGCATGTTTGGTTCGTGTAAGTAGGAAGATTTTCAGACTCGTAGAACGCAAACGGGGAAGACAGTCTTCTTTTCGGCTTGAAGCGGAGCGAATGCATAGGCCTTGCGTTTGCAGATTAAGAGACAATTGAAATGGCGTTCCTTGAAGTTAGCGTAGGAAAGTTTTCTGTGGTCAGAAAACGAGGGCCGAATGGCATTTTTCGATGGCGAAGATTGTGTTTAAAAAGAGTCGATGATGGCTAAAATATTTATGGATTAACCCCTTGTTGAGAAAGGGTGTTACGGTGCATTGTTACGGTGCATTATTACGGTCTATTCTTACGGTGCATTCTTATGGTACATTACGGTACATTATTATGGTACATTCTTATGGAGAATACTTATGCAGAATTTTGAGTTACGGTGGATTTTTCCACATTCTGAATCCTGTTTTATGGTGGATTCGTTTTACAGTGGAACCTGTTTCCTGTGGTTTCTTTTGAGTTTTGTTCTACTTATTGAGCCATGTTCTAACTAAGAATTTTTAAAGTTAGAATTTTCTACGTTTTGGAGCTGTTAATTTTGAGATGGGATTTTGAAGTTACTATTTGGTATGGAACCGATTTAACCGTTTAAATGGAATGTAACTGACGTCCAGTCGGTAATGAATTAGTTGGAGATATTTGGCTTTGAGTTTTCAGATTCAAGAGTACAGTACAAATAGACATTACAGAAAATTTGTGACAATAGCAAATTCAGATCATTGTTGTAAAGGTAAGGTTTATTTTCTGTCGACAGATTATACAATTATCCTTTTTGATAAAATCATTTTAATTAGGTGATTATTGTTGAGTACATTTTTCGTAGATTTCAGCTATAATTTTTTTTGCATAAACATCTAAATTTTCATTGAAGTTTTAAATCAGATTCTTGAATATTCCGTTAGGTAAATTTCAGATTTTACTCTTTAATTACCGCTATTAGAATGTCCTAATTTATTTTGAAACAAACTTTTTATTGCAATTTTTTTCTACTATATTATTTTCTTGATTTTTTATTAAACTCTCTATATTTACATTTCGCATATATTTTTTAAACATCTAACCTATCGATTTTGAAAGAATTTTTGGAAGCACCATTGAAAGTATTGAATACATATTTTTTTAACAGCTTCAGATTATTAGCAGTTGTTGTTTATAAGGAACATACGACATCACTATAGCCGGTGTGATTACATCATAACCGCATACTATTTTTTGGTTTATAAGATATGTTCACTTAAAGTTTTCAACCAAATGGCGCCCTAAAAAAATAATTAATAAATTTAAATTTTGTGTTTTACTATCTTTTACCCACGACCTTATGTTCTCCGATGAACAGCAGCCGCTAGCACATGTGAACAAATCAAGGTAGGTTTTATGTTGACTTTTGAGTTTTCCAAATTTAGGATACCAGGTTTGTGTCACAGTACGAACAGAGGCCCAAGAAGCTTCGGAGTTCATGCTTGTCTCTTGGGACTGGCCAATTACGCACGGCTTCTATGTTGTCCTCGTTGGTGCGGATTCCTGACTCGGAAACGACGTGGCCCAAAAACTCTACTTCTTTTTAGAACAAGGAACACTTCTTCGGGTTGAGTCTCAGGTTGGCGTTATTATTTGAAAAATTAAATTCAGGAGATATTTTCAATTCCGAATTTACAGATTGTTCATGAACACCGTTGAGCCCATAGAAATTAACCACAAAAATAGGGGTTTTCGCGGAAGCAGTTCTGAATGGGTTCAACGGTAATATTACCGTAATTTTCTGAAAACGCCGTTCGCGGAACAAAATTACTGAAAATGAACCGATTTAGAACTAAGTGAACGGATCCCAAACGAAACATTGTCCTATTGACGATAACAGCCGGTAACAATAGCAACGTAGAATTGTATTGTGAACCAAATCTATTGTTATAAAATTTGGTGATCTGGGTTACAGTAGTCTTGAGTTCGGTGTTCGCGGTAAGCAGTTATTAGGGGTTTCGCGGAAGCAGTTCTGAATCGGTTCAACGGTAATATTACCGTAATTTTCTAAAAACGCCGTTCGCGGAAAAAATTAATGAAAATGAACCGATATAGAACTAAGTGAACGAATCCCAAATGAAACAACGTCCTATAGACGATAACACCCGGTAACAATAGCAACCTAGAATTGTATTGTGAACCAAATCTATTGTTATAAAATTTGGTGATCTGGGTTGCAGTAGTCTTGAGTTCGGTGTTCGCGGTAAGCAGTTATTGGTTCTGAATCCATTCTGAATCGATTCAAATGGTTTTTGATCTGAAGCAAGGATTTTTCGTTCGATCATACCTTAGAGCATATATAAGTAAAAGCGCTTCGACCTGATTTCTAACCCACTCGGCTGTCCGAAGTCTATCGAAGTATGTTTAGTTCAGCTTTCGTTTAAATTTGAATTTAGCAGTTGGAGATAAGTGGAAATAGCCAAAATTCCTTCTGTAAATTATTTTTAATTTAATGTAGAAGAAATAAAATTGTTCCAATTTTATTACTAATTCCTGTTAGAACTTAAAATAGTATTTTTTCATAAATAATATTTTTAATTAACAAAGATATTGGACTACAGTTTGTTTAGTGATGAGGACTGATGGATTTTTAGAAGTAGTAGATATTAGAAGTGTCACAATAAATACAAAAATAATCAATTTTCAAATAAATTGACAGAATTGATACCCAAAATTAAAACATTGAAATGTATTATAATCTTTTATGATTTGCTGCAAGTTAAGTAACTTCAAATATGTTGTTAACTGGTTTAACGTAAATAAAAAATATACTAGATAGGTAGGTAATTAATTTGTGCAGAATGAGTACCTTTTAATGTTTAAATTTTTTACTTTGTGTGTAGGTACCTAACAACATTGAATGTGTTATTTTCTGTCTAGAGTTCTATTTCGTTATAATTATTATCAACTTTTTAGTAATACTTGGAAGTCATTTACATTTTTTTTTAAATGTTTTATTCTAAAATACTTTAGCATGTTCTTTGGGTGAAAATATGCTTTGCTATAAATTTACATTTTTTTTAATAATACAATTTAAAATTTTCTAAATAGTGAGGATTATAATTTTTAATAAAGACACATAGATATAACCAGGTCCTAGCTTTGTATACCACTACATTTTCAGAACTTTTTTAATTGGAAAAAACTGTTTACAAACTAATTTAAAAATGCACACATAATTATATACCAATGCACATAAAGATGATTAGAATAAAGAGGTTGGGGTAATTTTCAGTTGAAGTAAATGAAATCTTAAGTCCAGATAAGAAGGCAGATATATCAGAATTTAACATAGCATATTTTTAAGTGAATGTGAAATTTGAATAATTCGGTCAAGTGCGAGTTGAACTCGCATACTAAGGGTTCCGTACCACCTTCAAGATTCTAATATTCCAGTTTCAGACTAGCAGGGAATGAGTACATTTTCTTATATTTACCCTAATATCTTTTAAAGGAAGCGTTTTAAATTTATAAAAAATATACACTTTCATTTTCCACATATAGACTTTTTATTTTATTTATTATTATTTTCTGCTTCAGGATTCGCTTTTTATAAGAATACATATGTATTTAATTTTCTAATTTAATAAACTTTCAGGGAAGCCTTTTATAATCTATTGTCTGAATTTTGAGGCTCTGTAGATTATTTAAAAATACAAATAAAATTTTTCAAAATTTAAATAGTGTAGTTTCTAAAGTGGGAATTAAGTCGATGTTTAATATTTTGGTTAATATCTTTTAAACAAATGATTTTAAAATATGATATATCTGTAATTCACATAATGAGCCTTTTATCTGATATATTACATGATGCGTTTGAAAATTGAATTTTTATTTTCCATTTAATTGTATAATTTGTCCCTAAAATTACTATGGGGGTTTTCTAATAATTTTTCAATTTCTATTCAGCCCCAGTACCCCTAATTATTTTCAAAATTTTAGATAGTATGGTTTCGGAAATAAAGAGAGAAATGAGAATTTTTTATATCTTTATGTTAATATCTTGTAAACAATTAATTTTAAAAATATCAATATTGTGTTCCTCAGAATGGGACCTTTCATTTGATACATTACATGATGCGTTTGAAATTTTTTTATTTTTAAATTTTCATTTAATTCTATAATTTGCCCCCCAAAATTAACATTAATGGTTTCTCCTTATTTTTCCTGTAAAGTTCGCACAACGATCTATATTTCCTAATTTTTTCAAAATTTTAGGTTCAATAGTTTCGGAGATCAGGGGGGAACGGTCGATTTTTTTAGTTTTTCCCCTTTTTCCCCCCAGAAGTATCCATTAAATCAAAATTTCTTCATTTACGACATGTACTCCTGATCCGGTCACCAAACTATGCATTGATACCAAATTCCAATCTCTTCCGTCCAGTAGTTTAGGTGAAAATTGCTGTGATGTAACAGAGGCAAAAATCCGGAGTGATATTATAAGGATATCCGTATATTGTATATACGGAACCCTAAAAAGGGGCAATTTTTACTTTATGAAAATAAAGAGGTCTATTTAGTTTTCTTTTTCAAAGAATTTGGCACAGATTATTTTATATGTAATTATGATATAAAAAACGTATAAATTCACATTTAGACTTTATGAAATTAAACAGGTGCATTTTGTTATATTTTCAAAATGTAAAGTTTGAAAGCCCATGCAGAAAATTTGAAATAGAATATTTTTTGAAAGAAATGAAATAATTACAATTTTAAAGAAATGTTCATTTACATTTTATCAAAATAAAGATGTGCATTTCATTACATTTGCAAGAAGTTCAATTTTACAGCCCATATAGCTTGCTGAATGTTGTATAACAAATACCGAAAATAATTGAACCTATAAATTTAACACAATATTTTTGAAATAAATGCAAAAATCAAAATTTTAAAGAAATGAATATTTAGATTGCTAAATATTGTATAACAAATACCAAAATATTCTCAGATTTTTTGTCGTATGTCGGCTACTTTCAGGGTAGTAATATTTATAGGGTCAGTAATTTTGAAAAGCATTTTTTAACTATAATTATGGCCTATATGCACTTTTGTGGAGTATTAAATTTCTAGACAAATAAATATAACCTAAATATTCCGAATATTTTACCATAATGCTGACTGAAAAGGAATTTCCATATAGTGATATTCATTCTATATTTGAAAATTTAAATTTAGGAGATATTTTCAATTCCGAAAAATTTACAGATTGTTCATGTGCACCGTTTCACCCACGAAGTATAGATACCAGGAGTCCGAACGGTATAGCCTTTTCCGCAGTATTCGTGGTATATAATATTAAACCCAGATCATAGTTCTCTTTCTGCCACTAGCTGCGCAAATGTTCAGGACGTACCGATGTTATTCTTATTATCAAACGTAAATACGCGCTGTCGAATGTCGAAATTATTAAAATTATAAAACTAAGTATAAAATATTAATGTAATTGTTTAAATATAGTTTTAATAAAAAATGGGAAAGTGTTGTGCTGTTCATGGTTGCCTCAGTGGCCGAAAGGCAAGTGGAAATGCGGCTAAAGTGGGTATATTCAAAATTCCGAAAGTGAGTAACCTAATAATAATATTAAACATCACTGTTGTTAATAAATATTGTATTTATAAATATCCAAATTACTGTAACTTACGGTTATTATTAATAGAAAGAAAATTAATCTTCTTAACTTAAATAATAATTTAAACTTTTTTACTATGAAGAGAAATTTCCACTAGTGTATTTGTCAAATCTAAATTGTTTGGTATTTAAATATTAAACGTCTTTTATTTATAACTAATACGATTAATAAATAATATATTTGATTGTAATCAATAAATTACTTTCCTATTATCAAGCATTGTAATACTGAAATAAATAGGTATTTAACCATTTTTGAATTTATATTTACTACTTAATTGCAGAAACTATGTTTAAATTCTTTACTTCACTTACGGTTTGTTTAATAGTTTAACACGTAGAGACAAAAGATGAACTATAATTTTAATTCTTAAAGACCTGTTGATAACATTAATTTATTTTTTTAATAAAATTGTTTCCTGTCAGCTGTCAGTATCAACAAGATTACCCGCGTAAGCATTTAAACGAGTACTTCCTAAAAAGTGGCGCGCTCTACCGGCAAAACATTCTGCCCCCTAAAATGCTACCATTAATTTAACATTACGTTCGGACTCCTGTTATCTATACTTCATGCTGATTACATAAAACATCCCAAATGCACAGTTAATTTAGACTTTGGAGTTCTGTGTCAAAAATTATTTGTGTTTTATGATCATTGAGCTTAAAATAATTTAAATGAAGTATTTAATATTGACAAACAGTAATATTTGTTATTATTGCCATCATTCTTAATAATTAACACCAATATATGACATTTCTGTTTTTTTAATTCTAATTTGAAGCAATGTTCATTAAAAAAGTCCAGCCGTTAAGATTTTAAATGCGTAGTGGTGGGGATGTCATTCAAATACCGACATTTTGAGCACTGTTTTTGCCGTCCCAGTTTATAGAGTTTTTGCTTTTTTTTCTTAAGTTAGACGAAAATAGTTGTCACCATATTTATCTAATAGGAAATCATCTTTGTGGTTTTATCTATATATTCGAAAGGTATATTTCATATTTTTTAAATTATAATAAAAATTTTCAATCATGATTCACAGTTGTCACATATGAAACTATTTTTCATAATTAACGATATATCTGTTAATTTTAGATAAAAGTTAAAGAAATGGATGATGAAGAGTATAAAAAATTGCCCATTGATGAAAGATGTGTTCACAAACTCTGGAAAGCTAGAGTAAATGGATATGAAGAGGTGGCAAAACTCTTCAGGCAAATTGATGATGAAAAGAGTCCAGAGTTTAGTAAATATTTGGGACTAGTCAAAAAATTTGTAGTAGATAGCAATGCAGTTGGCCAAGAGAAAGGATTAGAGGCAACATTTGCTTATATTGAAAATTATGCTCATGCAGGTAAAACTGTTGGTGAAGTTATGCCTGGAATTATCTCAAAATGTATTGCTGCTCCAAAAACAAGAACCAAGGAACTTGCTGTACAAATCACCCTAATGTATATAGAAATAGAAAAGGGTGAAGCAGTACAAGAAGAGTTAATAAAAGGTATGGAGCTAAAGAATCCAAAGATTGTGGCTGCTTGTGTAAATGCTTCAACAATCGCTTTGAAAGAATTTGGAACAAAAATTATTAGTGTCAAACCATTATTAAAAAAAATTGGTGCTTTGTTATCTGACAGAGATAAAGGTGTAAGAGATGAGACTAAGTTAATGATAGTCGAGATGTACAGATGGATTGGAGCTGCTTTAAGGTAATATCCCATAATAATATGATTAATATGAATGAATGTTTATTTACGGACCAGCCATTTACAATAAATTTAACATTTTGATATATAAATTTACAATAACATGAGAAACAATAAATATAAAAAATGTATACAAGGTAAATTACAAGTAAAGATATTGAAACTAAAATTAGGGAAATATCACAGAGTTTTTTATTTTAGAGCAAAACCATTTAATGAGTTATGAAAGTCAGTATTGCTTTCCCTTGTCAATTTATTCGCAGTCTCTGAAAAACATGTTAAGGAAGATGATACACCATAATTTGTTCTATGGAAAGGGACATCAAATAGATTGTGGTCTCTTAGGGTTCTCTGTGATACATTTATATTTATAGTTTATCAAAAAGTTCTCATATCAATATAACACCTTCTATCCTGTAGAGATGACAAGTTAATTGACTTCAGAGTCTCTTCATATCAAATTTCTTCTTTTGGAATTCCCATCTTTAAACCCACAAACTTGATAAACATTCTCTGTACCCTTTCAATTTGATCTATATAATAAAGATATAGGGCCTTATCTGAATTTTACCAGAAAAATAAGGAGAAACCCCTAATATTAATTTTGGTGGGCAAATTACAGACTTAAAGGAAAAGTATAAATTAAAATTGTTTCTAAAGCACCTTGTAATATATCAAATCAAAGGGCTCGTTATGACGAATACAAACATATTTTTTCATATTTTTAAAATAAATTGTTTAAAAGATATTAACAAAAATATAAAAAAATAGCCATACTCCCCTAATCTTCAGAACTGACTGTAAGATGTAAAATATTGGAAAAATTAGAGATATACAGAAAAATAATGAGAAATTGCTAATATTAATTTGAGGGTAAATTACAGAATTAAATGAAAAATATAAAATTAAATTGTTTCTAATATTCATATACATATATTAAACTACGGAATACAAATATTTTTTTCACATTTTTTAAATAAATTATATATATATATATTAAAAATATTATACAAAAATCCCTCCTTATCTCTGAAACTATGAGACCTATAATTATGAAAAAATTAGGCTTATATGGCATTACTTGAACTTTACAGGTAAAGTAAGGAAATATGCCTAATATTAATTTTGAAGCAGAAATTATAGGATTAAATGTAATAAAAAATTAACTGTTTTTTAGCCCAAATATCAAATGAAAGGGCTCATTATGAAGAATACAAATATATTGTTTGGTATTTTTTAAATAAACTCTAAAAGAAATTAACACCAATATTAAAAAAGACTAGTCTCCCCTTTATTAATTACTTTAAGTGCTGTGATTTTTAAACTGGTATTGCATATTTTTAATCAATCATTTTAAAAGTATTCTTATAAATTTTCTGTGCGTTCAAAAACCATTTTTACACTAAAAATTCCTCTTCTTTATTTCCACACCAAAAATTCACAATCAGTAACACACTCCTTTTCTTAAACTAAGAGAGATGAGTCAAATACACTGGGCTATCGCGGCATTTATAATCTACATGGCTCTCTAGGAATTTTCGTCCTTTTTAACTGACTTCCAAAAGGAGGAGGTTTTCAATTCGCCACCACGTTTTTTTATTTATGCTCAGTGATTATTCAAAAATGGCTTGGGCAATTTTGATGATTTATACAACATTGCATTAAGGAATGTTACAGAA
This sequence comes from Octodonta nipae, assembly GCA_034190945.1. Lineage (NCBI taxonomy): Eukaryota > Metazoa > Arthropoda > Insecta > Coleoptera > Chrysomelidae > Octodonta > Octodonta nipae. The sequence continues at coordinate 51,788,942 of CM067219.1, forward strand.
AGGTAACATATAACAGTAATTAAGGAACTTCATTTCAGTAAATTTCAATGAATCTACAGTTTTCTCTAAAAGGGCTCAATCAATTTCATAATTTTAAATTTTATTCTACAAAGAGATGTTCTAGCTTGATTCCGTCTAATTTTCTATAATGTAAAATATACTGTTTTTCTGAACATCGGAAGAATATGTGCAAAAACAGTAAAAATCAATGTAAATGTCAAAATTTCATCATAAATATCTAGCTTAAATGTCAAGATATGCCATGAAAGCATATCATACAAGGTGTTTGTAATGGTTTCCATTTTACCGGGCTTAAAGTCGAGTGAAATGAATGGAAAAGAAAATAAATCTTTTATTTACAGTATGTGGTGGCAGATGTGTGTGTTCATGCATGGAAATTCAAGGAACAAGCAATATGCGCACTTGAAATATAGGGCGAAGTAAAATTACACTAATACTTTTGGGTTCAAAAAAAATACAAGTACATGTGATATTGAGTGTTACATAAGCAGTTGTGTATTTAGGATAGTTGAAACATAGGGTGGAATAGAATTAAAGTTATTCAGTGTGGTTCAAAAGAGTGAAGTAAAACTATAGTTATATAGAGTGAATCAAAAAAGGTTAAAAAATGTTAAATAAGCATGTTAGAAGCACTTGCATATACGGGATGATAAGGTGCAGTGGAATTATAGTTATACAGGGTGGTTATATAGCGCGCGCTGTTATATAAGTCGCGGCTCGGCGCCTATCGGTTGGCACCGTGAACGGCTGCGTGTGATTGGCCCTTAGCGCTCAATGGCCACGCCTCCCGCTTGCTGACTGGTTATATCCGGTTGAGTTGTTATAGGACGGGTCCGGGCCGGTACGGTGTTTAATAGAATTTTCCAACAATTCGATAAGTTCTGGATTTCATTGCGTGCGTTTAGACTGTGAGGCCTCTTCGCTATTTTAATTGCCTCTCTTACGAGTCTTGATTTCGAGTGATCTATATTTGCCAGTACTCTGGTGTTCTCAAAGTCTTTTCGGTGTGTCGTCGTGGTGGCGTGTTCCGCAATGGATGTTGTTTTTTCCTGCTTTCTTATAGCATTCTGGTGTTCATCACGTTTAGCTTGAATTCTTCTGTTAGTTTGCCTCACATAGGTTTTATGACAGTCTGCACATGGAATCTCGAACACTCCCTATTGTTCTAAAGGGATCCTCGTCTTCGGAGTTCTTAACACCGTGCTTATTTTTTTGTCTGTATTGAAAATAGTATCAATATTGTGTCTCCGTAGAATTCTTGCAATTATTCTTGGTTATTGGTGTCTCATGCTCCTCGTCTGTTTGTCTCGGTTTTGACTTTAGGGCTCTTTGAATATTTCGGAAATCCGTTTTGTCTCAGAGCTGTTTTTAAACTGTCCATTTCCTGTTTGATATTGTCCTGGTCTGCTAGTTTTTTTGATCTGGTTACTAAAGTCTTGACGACGGCTTGTAGTTGGGCTGGGTGGTGATGAGAAATAGGTGTTCATCAAACAGTTCTTTGTTAAGTCTACAAGGTGTTGAGGTGGTTTGTATTTTTCTATTATGATATCCAAGGCTTTGTCGATAGGGATGTTGCTGAAAAGGGACACTACGTCAAAACTTACAACAAGACACTCTGGTTGTAAAACCGTTTTTCTAAGTATTTTGATGAAATATGTCGAATTTTTCACATATGAGTCTGCCCCCTCTGCAAACGGTTGAAGTTGTTGGGCTAGGTATTTGGCTAGATGTTGTGTTGGGGATCCAATTGAGCTTACTATTCGCCTCAAAGGTGCACCTTCTTTATGTACTTTTGGCAACCCGTAGAATTTCGAACATCTCGATGACTTTTCACGCGGAATGAGTTCCAGTTGGAAATTTGTGTCGATCCTACTTGCTTGGATTTTGGCCTTGTTTGTTTTCTCCAGATAAGTTGTTCGGTCAGTAGTAATTTGTTTATATGCTGGATCTTGTAGCAATGTTTCAATTATGTTTATAGGAAAGCAACTCACACCAACAGATACCTTCATACTAATTATCATCACCACCCAGCCCAACTACAAGCCGTCGTCAAGACTTTAGTAACCAGATCACAAAGACTAGTTGACCAGGACAACATCAAACAGGAAATGTACAGTTTAAAAACAGCTCTGAGACAAAACGGATTTATAGACCGAAATATTCAAAGGCTCTAAAGTCAAAACCCAGACAAACAGACGAGGAGCATGAGACACACATAACCGAGGCATATTTACCGTAGGTCAAGGGTACCACGGACAGTATTGCAAGAATTCTACGGAGACACAATATCGATACTATTTTCAATACAGACAGAAAAATAAGCACGGTGTTGAGGACTCCGAAGACGAGGATCCCTTTAGAACAACAGGGAGTGTACGAGATTCCATGTGCAGACTGTCATAAAACCTATGTGGGGTAAAGTAACAGAAGAATTCAAGCTAGACGTGATAAACACCAGAACGGTATAAGAACGTAGGAAAAAACAACATCCATTGCGGAACACGTCACCACGAAACCTTTGAGAACACCAGAGTACTGGCAAATATAGAACACCCGAAATCAAGACTGTAAGAGAGGCAATTGAAATCCAGAACTTATGGAATTGTTGGCAACCGGCCCGGAGTAACAGAAGAATTCAAGCCAATAGACGGTGCCAACCCATAGGCGCCGAGCCGCGACTATATAAAGCGCGCGCGCTCCTGAAAATGTTAGTATTCGAGTAACTAGAAGCGAAAGCAGAAGGCTACGAGAATTATGCGAACCGAGAACGGTATAACGAACGTAGGAAAAAACAACATCATTATATATATATATATATATATATATATATATATATATATATATATTATATGTATTGATTGAGAAATCTTGGGTTTTTGGGAACATTGAAATAATTCTAACGCAGCTGCCAGTCTTTCTTTCTAGCTGCCCATGAATAATTTGTTCCATTCACCGGAAATTCTGGTTGAGGATTTCGTTGCAATTTTTATGGAAGTCGCTGAGCTGTTGACGGGCCGTGTCAACTTATCGGTAACTTGTTTGAATTTTTTTTCTGGTCTTGTCTATTTCTGCCATACTTCTGGTTGTAGTCATAAATGAATTGAACCTTTAGGCTTCATTTAATTCCACTTCTTGTGACACCAAATATAATAGACTCCATGGGTTCAATTAATTAATTATTTTTACACTCACGTCTTTATTCGGTCAAATTGAACAATTATTTACAAAACAAAACTGAATATCATCGAAACAGCTGATCGCCTCGCGCTGTCGATTCAATTCACGCCCACAAACTACAAACTTCTCGCGTAAAGAGAATCGAACATAAATAGGAAAATACCAGAATTCGCTGGTTACTTCTGATATCCATCGGGAATCCTTTTCTTACTCTTATTTCTATTTCGGCCGGTTGTTTATTATTGTATTCGCACTTTTTTTATTAGAATGGTTAACTTCTCGAAGGTTTCTGCAATTTTTTGCCAGTGTAAAAATGAATGTTTATAACAATAAATGTAGAGTAGTTTCGAATAAAAAATCTGAAACATTTAAAAGTTATAATTGAAAAACTTTTTTCCTTTAGTTGTATGGTGAATAAATAGCTTGTTTCGTGACAGTAGGCGCCATCATCAATTGCGAAGAAGCTTACCAGGAGAAGAAGACAGGTCCCAGTACAGTTTATAAAACAGTCTACAGACAATTTGGCACACCTTACACCAGGGGAACAGGAGAAGGCCAAGCAATTTATTTTAAATAACTGACAGATTTTCAATAGTCAAGATGAATAAGAATACAACCTAGACGACTACCAATAGGACCACAGGCAGTGGAGGAAAATATAAAGTCCATGTTACAAAATGTAGTTATTGGGCCATCCATTAGCCCATGGTTTGCTCCCGTCGTTTTAGTGAAAAAGAAGAAGATTTCAATGAGTTATAGGAAATTCATCGTCACGAACATTTCTTAGCAAGGCCCCGTTGGTTTTCCACCCTAGACCTAAAGAGTGAATATTGGCAGCACGATCTTCACGAAAGTGACAGTATATTCCACCAGTAAAGGGCTGTTCCAATTCACGGTCATGCCGTTTGGGTTATGTAATGCTTCCGATACGTTCGAGAGGTTAATGGAGTATTTATTGAGCGGTTTGACATGCTTAGTATACCTCGACGGCATTTTGGTCATGGGTCACACATTCGATGACCATCTGATGAAACTCAGCGAAATATTTTGTAGAATTAAGAATTCCAACCTGAGATCAACCTGTTGGTCTATTGATCAGCCATACACAATAGCATAGGACTGACTGACTCCAGCCAGAGTTATATTCAGTAAGGAGCCGAGACTACCATGTTATTTAGCATTTGGTTCACCAGAGGAAGCGTCCCATGAGGTTAACGATTATGCTGACCAACGCGAATAAAGCATGTTTGCCACACACGCACTAGTCCGGACGTAGGGACATTGCGATACTACTGATATAATGCCAGTATCGATACTTTGGTTTCGATACCGGGTATTTTTGGTATCGATACTTTTCTTGCGTTACTTGGATAGCCAATGGGTATTTGTTTCGATACCAATATCGATACTTCTTCGAGGTATTAATACTCTGATAGCATTCACCCCTGCTAAATTTATATTTTCCCGGATTTTAGGGTTCTGCCTCCGTTAAATTGGTATCGACATCTACTTTCGATGCCGGTATCGAAACCACCTAAAACATTTAGTGTCCGCGAAAACGTAAAAACAAATATAGTGAATCTCTACGGGGAGAATACTTTTCATTTGTGTAAAACATTTGAGAAATTACGCGCGAAAAGAAGCAAACTTTTGTGCGATCTAGATTTTTTACAACGATGCCGCGATGAAGGAATTATTCCGAAAAACATGACGGTAAAGTTCTGGAAGAACCACAGTAAAACACAGAATATCTTATGGAAAGCTAGTTGTGCCCTACTTAGGGAAGCCATACGTGATGTCAGAAGAGATTTGGATGTTCTTGATACTAAACTCCTAGATATCCACCTACAGGTAAGCAATACACTCCACCCGATAATATGGGATAAATTCGATGAGATTAGCGAATTTAGGGCCGAAACGAATGCAGAGTTTACAACAATGCAACAGGCAAAATTTAACAAATTGAAGCTCCAACAGAAGTCCAAAAACGAATTTTTCTCGGAAAATAACGGTCACAGTCTAACCTCACGGCAATTGGAAACGAATAAAACCGTTTATAACTTATCTTCGGTCCAATTGAACGCTTCCTCGATTGGTGTGTTGGCTAAGGGATTCAATTACGCTATTGCTCCCTCTCACATATCAACAGAGAGCATAATATGTGGCGTGGAAACAGCAGTTTCAAAATTAGATGCCAACACCGCTGAAATAATTAGACAAGATGCGTCACATGTTCTAAGAAAGTCTAAACCACCCAAAAGGAACCTATCTATAGAAGAAAATGAGGCTTTGAAACAACTTCGCCTCAACAAGGACATTGTCATTCTACCTGCTGATAAAGGAAATGCGACTGTAATTTTAGATACAGCGGATTATTCAAACAAAATCAAACATTGCTACAAGATCCAGCATATCCAGATCCAGCTCTGTGGGAGCCCTTGCCAGGTTATCAGGCCCGTGGTTGGCGTCGTGGCTGCAGTTCTTCATGAATTTTCTAACCGTCCGGGCTGTTCCTAACAGGACGGCTTTTTGCATCAGTTGGTAAAGATGTTCGTCCAGACCGAGGTATTTCAAATTGTTTAATAGATGTTTTGGGACTACTCCTGTTGTTGACATAACAATTGGTACTGTTCGAGTGCTGTTATTATTATTATTATTATTTGTCGTGAGTGGAAAAATAATTAATTAATTGAACCACGGAGTCTATTACAATATGTTTTGCCGATTTAGGGCTTTATCAAGAGTGTTAAATGAATAGGCAATGTGCATAAATTTATGGAAACACATTTTTCAGTTTTCAGTCAGAAAATCCTAGAATCAATCATTAAATTTCGCGTCTACATATTAGAAAAATGTATATATTGAATTTGAATCGTGATTACTATTGAAAATAAGTGTATACATACTAGTATTGAAGTAAAGTTAAACTAAAGCGCTAATCCTACAAGACACGTAATACAGGGTGTATTTAAAAAAAATGATAAACACTCTCTACCAAAATTACTTAGTTTTTGAACTGGTTTCAAAAAACACGTACGTATCTACACCAGTTTTTCTCTATTTTTTTCAAAAAATTCATATATAATAGTTTCCGGGGTATATTCTTTTTTGTTTAAATACTGAATAAATAGTTAACTAGACGTTTCGCCAAACACGCATTTTCCATTTTCAAATGCTAGTTATTACTAAATGGAAAGCCAGAAAGTTAAGTAATTAAAACATCTGATTCATGTTATTATTGATATATAATTATCAGCTGAATATCAGGTTTTTAAGAAGAGGCAATGTTAACAACCACAATAAATTGTTGAATATTTTGTTTAAATAAGTTGTATTTGCAACTTTTCTTTTTCATTTGATTAACATTTTATAAGATGGTTGGTAATATCTTTATTTCAGACCTCAATTGCAAGCAGCTAATTTGCAACCTGTTCAAATGACAGAACTCGAAGCTGAATTTTCTAAAGTTGAAAGTCAAAAGCCTGTTCCAATTAGATATATTAGATCACAGCAAGTAAAACAAGCCAAAATGGCGGCAGAAGTTATTGACGACCCAGGTAAAACAAAAAGTACTTTGAATAAACATATATTAATTATATATATATTCTTTAGGAGAAGAAGAGGGTGAAGATAATGACACACCTCAAGAAATCGATCAGTTTGATTTGGCAGATCCAGTAGAGATTTTATCAAAATTACCGAAGGATTTTTATGAAAAAGTGGAAGCGAAAAAATGGCAAGAAAGGAAAGAAGTTCTTGAAGCAGTGGAGGCTTTAGTGAAAACACCTAAATTGGAGAATGGAGACTATGGTGAACTTGTTAGAAGTCTTAAAAAGGTAAGTAAGAGTAATATATTTGTCATAGGTAAAAGATTGTTTATAATATTACTCTTCGGGTTCTTGGAATTATTTCCAAAATTCATATTTGATAATCCTACATTTTTCGTTTTAATAATAAATACAAAAGTTTAACTTAACAGACTTGGTTGTGGCATAATTATACTACAAGATACTGACGAAGTTGCCTACTGAAAGTTCAGAGTTTTGATGATCTGGGATCATTTCAGCCCTTGGTTGACTTTTGCCACATAGGGGCCTTAAGTAATTTGAGAAGTACAGCTACAATTGGTTTATGCTTTGTAATAGTCAAGAGCAGTTTGTGTATGTAATTTTTTTTAATCAGAATTTAACAACTAGAGTAAACTTTTGTTAGCAATATATGTTGACCTTGCTAGGGGAGTTAATCACGGGATTACTAAGGTAGTGCTTTAGTTTATATATCGGATATATGACAACTCTTAAATTTTAGATTTAGATTTCTTTATTTGACTACAGCACATATTGAACAATGTTTGTAGCAGGTCAAAAATACAATGTCTTAGTGAAAAAATACAATTAAAAATATGAACAGATAATAACAATTAAAATTAGACACTAAAATTCGTGGAGCACATTTTGTGGTTCATGTAATCACCAATTGAGTAGAAACGAAACTTTAGTAAGTAGTTATTCACACTCTTTCTAAATTTATTTATGCTCAAAATTTTTAATTCTTCTGGCAACATATAAATATTGTAGTTTTGTGAGTTTTTCATAGCATTATTTAATCAAAAATGGTTTGTTCGAATATTCCCTGCATTTCTTGTATGACATTGATGTACATCAGACTGTTTAGTCAGAACATTGATGTTATTGTGTATCTCAAGGAGAACGTGAAACAAATAAAGGGAAGGCAATGACAAGATGCGGAATCTCCGAAATAATGCTTGACACGACCCACGAACTCCAGCTTTAGCCAGTATTCTCACGGCTCGTTTTTGTAACCTGAATATCACTACAGCATTTGATGAATTTCCCTAGATAATAATGCCATAACTAATATGGGAGTGAAATAGCGAGAAATATGCAGATCTTAAGATATTAAAGTCTGTAATATTTTGTAGATGACGAAGTAGAAAGAGTGAACTCGATAATCTACTTCTTAAGTATGAACATTCCACGATAAGGTGCCATCTAGATAAATACCTAGTAACTTTACCCTACCTGTATCAGTATTAGAAGTGGTTTAAAACATAAGACTTTGTGTTTTCTCCTTGTTAAGCTTCAGTTTATTAGTACTGAACCATTTTTCAGATTTTGCTTCTATATCGTCCGATAGTTTAGTGAGGTTAGTTAAATTGGTGTCAGAATCCACAAAGCTCGTGTCGTTTGCAAATATCACTGATTTATATGGATGAATAATTTAATGATTTTACGGCAAAGCTAATGCAAAAGGACAATTATATGAGTGTCGATATGGACTGCCAATAGAATAGTACACCAAGAAGGTGCCAATTATCAAAACCAAAGTCATCCCTTACAACACCGCTCATTTTATTGTGATCCATTTTGCGGGAGAGTGGGAAAACAGATTACAGGATAAAAATAAGATCTTTTATACTGTACTTAGGAATAGGTGCTCTACTAAGAAAAAAAACATGTAATGTATTCATTGTAAGAGTTTTATTAATTTTCACTTTTGAATTTGATTTGAGCTGTGATGATTTTAATTAAAATATACTTAACCCAGCGTGAATGAGTGACAACAGCTGCGAGGTGGGTATGACATATCCGAATACAGAATTGTCGATTTTGATAACTAAAATGACTTTAGAATAATACTTATTAATGGAATATATTAATTAACATTAGGGAAATGAGGTGATATGATAACATAACCCAGTTTCAGTTATAAAAGTATTTATATTTCGATAAAAAAAGTTGTATTTTTACACATGAATCAAAGTATCACTTAATATCTGAAAATTTGGAAAAGTGAGATCAACTGTGCACACAAAATTAAATAATAATGCTCTATTATATAATTTAACTTCGACATAACAGAAAATCAACATAAGACATTCTAATATCATCCTCTTTTACTTATTGCTATAAAAACTAATCTTTTTCAAAGCAGTTTTCGCTGTACACCACAAATCAGTTTCTGTCTATTGAGCGATTCAAACCTGCTAAATAAAGAAGTCTCAAAAACGGCTTCAACTCTTCCAAAGTAATGTCTTTCACGTGATGTCCATTGTCAACCCGATACAAAATTCTTCTATTGGTATCAAAAGGTTCCAGCATCCATACTCCGTTTGGTCACTTTTAGTTACACCTGTTTAATATCGGATAATATTTTCCGAACTTGTGCGGGTATTTGTTGGAGGACAGGCTTTTTCCATTTAGTTCCACCGTTATCTGTCAACTGTTGAATGTGGCCATGAGCATCCTCTACATCAAAACATCAAAAAATGCATCCTGTTCCGAATCACTTTCGTCGCTACGCTGAGAGCAGTGATCAATTTCTCCATCACTTTCATTCTAAAAGTTCAGCAAGCTGTCTCTTATTTCTCACAAAACATTTTGGAGTTAACACACACAAAAACAAGAAAATACTTATAATAAGCCGTTGACTTATTGTTTTTAAAAAATGTTTCTATTTTTTAAAAACTATTATTTTGAATACTACAATTTTACACATGTAATTTCTATTTCTATTTTTATATTTAATTTGCAAATCACGTCCGAGTCGATCTAAGTTTCATGACAGCGTAACCTACATTGGTAACAAAACAACTCGGCTGAAAATAATTAATACGGATACATTATCAAGAACATTAAAGATAATAAAAGCTGCTAAGATGCAAGTTGCAATATAAGTGTTTTAACAATCTCTTTTTTCATTAATGATTAAAGGGTTGATGATATCATGATTAAATTTAATTGTTGTTTAATCAAATTATAACATAAACAAAACACACCGTCAATGAGTTCGGGTATTACGTTCCCTTTTTATGTTTGAGCACCTGTAGTGCCCCCTGCGCAACATTGTTACTGTCGCTTAAAATCACTCCCCGCACTACCTCTTCCAGCTACTGAGCCAGTCGAGTTCCAGGAATCGCACAGTAAAAAAATATTTAGCGTTTTACAAATCAGCGGGTATGAGGTACCGGACCTCATTCACGGCGGGTTAAGCTGTATTATTTTGATTAAAATTAAAGATTTTTATTATATATAATAACTGGATATCTATTAAATGTTTATTCCAATCAGTTGATTTAATTTACCCTTCAAATAGGTAAATTGATAACTTACTAATATAATTAAAAAAAAAGAAGTACCTAAACAATTTAAACTATAATTATAACAGATAAGTATTATATAACCAGAAATAAATAGTTTTTAATCTATTATCTCTAGTTTTTAGTTGTAATTAACTTTGTACTGAAGAGAACATAAAAGGATTATGTACACAAAATGAATGGTTTACTGCAAGCTCCGAATTACGACACTATTAACAAGAATACCACCATCTATTTAGGGAAAAAGAATAAATAAATCACTGACAGATCCCATTGTCTGACAGAAGTCAAAAAGGCCATCATCCCTTTGGAAAATCTAAAAATCTGATAACCTGTGGACTGTCTAAAATTCATAAACTCGAGGATATTTCTCTTTGTCAGTTCAGTACAATCTGCTACCCAAGAATTACACAGGTGTCTGACCAAAACTCTTCAACTCATTGCCGGGCAGGTATCTTCATACATTAAGAACTCTTTATCATTCTTAAATATCTTAAGCTCTTACAAAATTTCAGAAAATGACATTCTGGTTAGTTTGATATGTCTTTCTTCAAAAATGTTCATAAATATTCTAACAAACACAATAGTTTTTCTGGCATAATGAATTTGGTGCAAGCTGCTCTTCCAACACATATTTTTCATTTTAAAATACCTTATCCAAAGAAGTTTGTAGAGCCCTTTCTCCAGCCTTTGTTAATATATTCATTTTCCTTAAAATCTTCTTCTTGTCTGAGATATGTTGATGATACTTTTGACATTTCGCCTCACTGCAGAAATTCACTAGACTCCTTTCTCTTACAGCTCAATAGCATTCAAATATTCAATTCACTATGGAAATAGAGTTCAGTTCTTCTCTTACATAATAATACAATACTAATAACAGCAGATTCTCACATACCATCAACAGAAAACCATTCCACACAAATCTAATTCTGCCATGAAAAATTTAGTTCTTAGATCTCTTCGACTAACAAACCAACAAATTCCTAGGTATAACGGCTATTATCCAGCCCACATAAAATCCAAAAAACCTCTAGAACCGACGAGTATCAACTCTTTCTGAAACAAATGAACACCGGAATACCTGCGAGGAGTCACGTATAAAATAGCACCGATTTTATACCGAAATCAATTAAAACAGTTTCCAACACCAACCAGATAATTGCCGGAATTTTCGAATTACCAAGTCTCGACTGTGCACAAAGCTACATCGTTTGTACCAATAGACGCATCAATCATCGGATATATGAACCCCTTTCAGTTCTCAAAGTGACTCCAACTTCGGCTCTCGCATGTACAAACAGGATACTCTATCAGAGTAGAACTATTATATCCCCCAATTCTGTTTGGGCCTCTACGATAGCACTCGTCCTCTTGTCCCATGGAGAGCAACTATATCTAGGCGAGCGGTTTGACACCAGTGGGCCAATCGCTGTGCGACCTGATCATCAGTTCAGTTATCTAGTGAGACTTGGGAAGTGGGCAGATTGAGACCCCCGAGCTCTATCTAGACTCTGAAACTCGTTTATTAGTATTCTAGTGAGATTTGAGTAGCAAGCAGCATAATTTCTTCTTTATTGGTGTTGGAATCTGTTAATTACGGTTGTTGGCGACTGCTTAAATTTGCGCTGGGTGATGGTGTGACTTGGTATTCAGGTATCTATTGGTTTGTGTTGGGTTTTTGTAAATTGTAAATTTAAACTGCCTGTTTGGTGTTTTGGTAACGAATATATCTAGTAAGTATTTTAGGATGTAAGTTGTTTATATACTTCAAAAAGTGTCCTAATTCGGTTTCTCCCTATGGCCAAATGATGAAAATTCTTCCTTGTATCGAACCCATAATGCTGGTTTAGGTTTAGCATTTATGGCTATTACTGGTGACAGCGATGAGCACATGGGAGCACCCTCGATTTATTCGTATGTTTGTTCTTTGTATGTGAAATATGTGTTATTCAGAGTGAGTTTGGGCAGTTCTATGATGTGAGTTGGGAAATCTTCTTTCTTGGATATCTTCTCTATAGCTTCATTGACTGATATGCTCTGATATAGGACATTTAAACTAGCAATGATGTTGGTATTGTTGATGTTTAGACTTTCTATTCTCATAACAAATGCTCAGAGTTGCTCAGATAGAAAACCGTTTTCTCCATTATTGCATAAACTTAGCTATGTATTTTCCAGTTTTTGATTTGCTGAGTTTAATGCATTTACGATGGGTATTATGGCAACTCCTTTTTAGTGGATTTTTGAACCCGTAAAGTCTTGGGCACGTGGATGACTTTCTGCGTGGTGTCCGTTGTTTCTTGATTTCGTTGTCTATAGGTGATTAGTATACTTTGGTTTTTGTAACTTTCTCCAAATATGTTGTAGGGTTTCTCAGCATGTTGGTTTATTGCTAAATGTTGAGAGTCTCCTCCCTGTATAGGTGTCTCGAGATCACCAGAGAATATTATAAACTAAGAGAGAAGAAATCGAAACTGTCGTGTGACCTTGTTTTTCAATAAATGCGAACGATCTGCACTGTCAACTTTGAAGAAATAAAGATATTTTAATTCGACCAGCTGATAGAGGCAATGCCACCATGGTTATGAACAGAGAAGAATGCAATCAAAAAATGACTGATATCCTACAAGGCACTCGCTAAAAACTAAAATCGACCCAATATTTTACACTCAACTTCGCTCTTTATTTAGTTATCTCATACATTATCAATATTATTATATTTACAGTGTCATTATTAATAATTGTTGGCAAAACACAATAAACTTTTTGGACACTCATATACCAATTCGCTTTCAGGTACATAATATTACAACTCTTTTAATTAAATATGGAATTCTTTGAACCCAAAAAGATCTAGTGATAAGTAGATACTATGCTAACTAATGTAGTTAACCCATATTATTCATGTGAATAATATTGGTTAATTACAATTTACTACGTTAGTTTTTTTTAACAACTTTTGTGGGGGCTTTTCTATAATATGTCTTATATAATTTGCAAATGTGACATTAGTTCTTTGAAACCGCCTGATTAATGTAAATTTATGACACACTGAATGGTCTTGTAATTACCAGAGACTGTTAAATGATTTTGTTTATTTAGTGGATATGGAAGTGATCTAACTAACAAACTTTCATTTCAGAAAAAAAATAGATATATATACTTTCATAAATAAGTTTTTATAATCTTTTTAACAGTATTATTTTTAAAATGGTAATATTTAAAATATTTTGCAGGTTATACAAAAAGATAGCAATGTTATTTGCGTGGCTATAGCAGGCCGATGCATTGCTGGTCTTGCTAATGGATTAAAAAAGAAATTTGGTCAGTATGCTAATTTCTGTGTATCAGCTATATTAGAAAAATTTAAAGAAAAGAAACAGAATGTTGTAACTGCTTTGAGGGAAGCTATTGATGCTGTGTATCTTACTGTAAGTTTTTTAAACATAATTAATTAATTGGTTAATTAAATTTATCTTACAGACTACTTTAGACGCCAACTTGGAGGATATCTTAGAAGCAATGAACAACAAGAATCCATGTGTTAAATGTGAAACTTGTTTATTTTTGGCCAGAGCATTTACTAAAACTCCACCAGCAAGTATAAATAAAAAAATTCTGAAGGCTTTAACAATAGCTATGATAAAAACTATAAATGAGTCAGGTGATTATTTATTTCATTTGAAAAATAGGCATTCACATTCAATTCAAAATTGTTTGATCAAGTGGGCTTTATCATATTAAAAAAGTTGGTTTATAGTTTATAGCTGCCTTTTCATGCATAGCTTAGCTTTCAGTATAGGTTTTAGAATTTTTAACTTGGATATTGTCAAGTTCAGTGCAACATTGTTTTTAAAATACATATTTAAGGTATTTTAATTCAAGTCACTGTGTTTGCTATTCTAACTATAAATATTTTTTTCAAATTCTAGTTCTGAGTGAAATATTAATGTTTATTGAAAAATGTCGAAATACCATACAGGAATGTTATTAAAATCGTTATAATAAATCCATAATTAAACAGACTGTTATTTTTACAAACAAGAAATATTCTTTATTAGCAAATATTTGATATTACCTTTTTATCAAATATACTGCAGTTACATTAACAAACAAGTAATTATTTTGAACTTCAAAAAATGAACAACGTCCTATTCTTGTTAGCTATTTAGTTTAATAGAGAGAAAAATTACAAATTGTATCTGCATCTATTTAAAAAAAAACGAAAAATAACAGTTAACAGAAAATATACATATTAAAAACAGCATAAAATTTATATTACATTTCATATTTACTTATTACATACAAAATCTATATTTATCGTCTGCTTCAGTTTTCTTTTTCTGTGGTAATAACATTATCTAACACTTGTTATATAAAGAAGACCTTGCCCTGTGAAAATTTTCATTTACGATATTGCTATGAGCGAATCATGATAATAATCTGCAGCTTTTAGAGCCTCTTCTGCGGTAGGTAATGATTCTTCCCCGACTTCCTCTTTCTCATCACTTTCGTATTCGTCATTGGCTGTATTATTCTGTACGATATTTTCATCTGTAGGTTGTTCATGTATTAGGAGGGCGGTATCAATGTCAACATAATCGTCCCACCTTCCAGGTGCTGTTAATGAGTCTGAATATGTTTTTTACCCATAAAGATAAAGGAACGTTATCTTCATCATCAAATTCATTTTCTGTTTTTGGAACAGATAAATTGTTATGATTTTCAATGAAGCCAGCATGGTTGAAACACTCGTGAATGGTATATGGAATAAACTATAAGGATTGCATCTAGCATTGTTATTTTTGTAGATGTGTTGTTTTCGTAGATTTGGCCACACAGTCGTCAACCAGTTTGTTGTAGAACTTTGATCAGCGGTTAAAGATTCACCAGCAATTTTCCCGCCACAATGTTATGTCTAACCTTAAAATGACTTAGCCAGGTAGCAGATACCAAAACGTAAGGCAAAAACATTTGTTTTTTCCTGTAATATAGAGCCGCTGATCGATATTCCTTTGTTTCTCATGAATTTAAACCACTGAATCAACGCATTTTCCTGTCATGATTTTCGAAGCCTCGTCAGTTTTAAACATTTGAGTTAAAATCCTTAATCCGGTTTTTGTGTTTAAAAATCTTTGATATTGTTGAGTGACCAACCTTAAATTTCTTTACGAGAGATGAGTTTGATTCTCAATTTTCTAATGTGCAAATAATTGCACCTTTTTCTTCAATGGTAAGTGCTTTACAACGTTGCGATATCATTTTGTTCACAAATCACTAACATTGCGTAACCTCCAACTATCAACTCATTACTGAGGATCAAAACAGGCAACAAACACGCGCCAAATACATAATTCCTCAAAAATAGGTCATAATAAGTGAATAAGCGAAGTCATTATATCCGACTTTGTTATAAAACAATTTATATGAAAACCAAACTTTGTACTCTGTTTACTTCATATTAAGCGGTTGGCCAATATAGGCGAAGCCTTAATAAGCGGATTCTACTGTGACAAACTTTTCAGATTAGTATTTTATTATGCTATTAATTTTTAATTTTGTAATTAACAATGTCACAAATAACATTTTTTAGATCCAAGTGTTAGAGAGGCATCAGCTGAAGCATTAGGAACATTGATGAAATTAGTTGGAGAAAAAGCAATTGCACCTTTTTGCGTCGAACTGGAAAAAGACAATCTAAAAATGTCGAAAGTTAAGGAGTTTTGTGAAAAGGCCGTTATAACGGTTAAAACTTCGGGAGTGAAAAAAGAAAGGCCCACTACGGCGCCTGCAAAAATTAATGAACCCAAATCTATTGACAAACCAGCTCAGAAGAAAAGTGCAGCAGGTATTCTAATAAATTGTTACTTAGTAATTCATTCTAATTAAATCTTATCTTTTGTTAATTTTTTATTTCTTTATAATGTAGCTCCTAAAAAGAAAAATGAAATATCTTCAGGATCCGCTACAATTGTAAGGTCGAAGGGACCAAAAGTCAGTGCTAAAACAAGTTCACAAAATATAGAGAAGGAACTTACAGATGATGAGGTTGATGATATTATAGCTAATATTCTTAGTGCAAATATTGTGGGAGAAATCTCAAGTCCAAATTGGAAAGAAAGGTAAAAAGAACAGCAATTACCATATGTAATAAACAATTTGTATTCATAATATTTGTTTATTTTAGGCTGACAGCTGCTGAACAAGTATTAGCACAAATTCAAGCAATAGATTCAAAAAATGTACCAACTCAGGCTATAGTCAAATTTCTTGCTAAAAAGCCAGGTTTAAAAGATACAAATTTCCAAGTTCTTAAAGCAAAATTAGAAATTGTGAAATATTTGGCAGAAAATTGCAAATTTACAATGACAACGGCTAATTGTTGTGTCACAGACATTTCTGAAAAGTTTTCAGATAGCAAAAATGGGACCGCTGTGGCAGAAACTTTAACTGCTATAGCTGAGGCCAATACATTAGGACAGATCTCTGATATTGTATTGGATTTTGCTTTTATACAGAAAAGTCCGAAGGTACAACAAGAAGCCTTAATTTGGTTGTCTGGGGCTTTAAAGGAGTTTGGTTTGAGGTAAGCACTAAATTTTAAAACATGTTGAAAATATCTTTTCGAGATTTTACAATCCATTGAACGTAAAATAATATATTATTCCGGACTCCTTAGGTTTAAACAATTTACGTCGGTCTTTTTATACTATTACTATCCTCTCGAACCTTCCAGTCACTATTCTGCCCTGCTAACGTAGATAATTTCGTTCCTCTCAAACAGGATGGATATTTCCGGTACTTTTTTATCCTTACCTGTGCGTTCAGCGAATTGATTTTAATTATCAGTTTGTTGTTATAACACTGTTCTCATTTAGTTCTGATCGTCCCGATCGGAATCATTCTCTCGATGATAGGGAGCCAATCGATCCAAATGAACCAGATGAAGCTTAGATATCTTTGAACTTAAACATCTCTGATATGATTATTAAAACTAAACTATACTATATTTAGAATTGTTGCAAAGAGTTTATCGATTTTTGTGTTTTGTCAGCCAGTTGCACATGGTATAATTGCCTCAGTGATTGATTGTCGTATCTTTTACATAGACTGTAATGCTCTTGTTGAAATTATCTGTTTTGTCCATAGGAATGCTCTGGATTTAGTTGTGAATTGGTCGGATTTCAGAAAAGACTTTTGACCTGGCAATGAACACATCGGCGTCATTGTCACATGTGATTTCTATACCATTAACGGTGCCCATGATGACTAACCTGCTGCAAATTCCTTTCTTCGGGACTGGGGACGTTTAGTCAACATTCGTCCTTTATGTTGACTGACTCACCGTTCCTGGTGGTGTAGTTACATTGTTCATCCCTGGTTGATTCAACTTGTAGTCTCACTTTGCAAGTCTCGTGTGGGTATATCCACAGTGGTAACATACCCCTCGGTTTCTGCTTTTCGGTGACAGTTTAATCCAGTCAGCACCACCTGAAGGGCTAGTTCCAGTTCCTCCTGGTTGAAGGAAACTGCTTCTACTTCTAGATGTGTTAAGTGTCTAATGTTGACTTAAAAGCCCTGTAAACTCTTCTTAGGTTTTTGTATTTTCCAACTTCGTAAATCAGACGCAGTAGTTTATTTGCAATTTCCTGCTGTCAGGGCTTTTTTTTGGCCACATAATAATCAAACCCAGAAACGAAACTCTCCGCTGCCGCCAGATACAAGTTTCTTTGCGCATATGTGACAAAGCCATTAACTTGACGGTAGGTTCAATGAACTACAGAATGATGAAGTATTTCTAAGTTAAAAAAAAGTACCTAAAACATACCATACCCTACACTACTAAAGTAGAATTGAGAAAGTGACAATTCGCCATAAAAAATCTCATGAAGAAGTTTATTCTTGTTCCATGTACTATACGTGTAAAGTGTGTGTGTTCCCCTTAAATATATATTAACGTTTTTTTGCCTTTTTCTTTTGAAGCTATTTTAAAAGTTATTTTGGGTGGCTAGTTTTGAAATGAAAGCCCTGTATATATGTTCTAAAAAGGTATAATTTCAAAGTTTTATCACGACCTATTAAGTTTAAGTATGTTTCTTGTTCATAATTTTATGCACTAATTATTAGCACAATAATACTCTATATAAAACTTCAATTTGCAGTAATTTGAATGTAAAATTTCTTATGGACATTTCTAAGAAAGCTCTTTCCTCTACCAATCCTGGAGTGAGACAGGCAGTTATTACTTTCTTGGGTACCATGTACTTATACATCGGGCCCCCATTAAATATATTTTTTGAGAATGAAAAAGCAGCTATCAGAGATTTAATCAATGCTGAATGTGATAAATATGAGGGTAGCAAACCTCCTGCACCAACTAAAGGTCAGTATTTCTTTAATTTGAATAGTTAATACTCTATGGTTTATTATTCTTATTTACCAGGACTCAACAAAGCAGATTCAGCCAGTTCAGAGTGCCTAGATGTAGCTGAAGAACCGGCCGAACAGGAAGCTATAAATATACAGGATTATATGCCTAGAGTGGATATAAGCAATCAAATAACTGAAGTAATAATAAATGAACTGTCAGATAAAAACTGGAAAGTGAGGAATGAAGCACTTGGAAAAGTTAGTACAATATTACAAGATGCTAAATTTATCAAACCGAATTTGGGAGATTTACCACAGGCATTGGCATTAAGGCTCACAGATAGTAATGTAAAAATTGCTCAGTCTGCCCTAAATATTTGTGAAGCTATTACAAAGTCAATGGGTCCCCCGTGCAAACAATATATCAAAGTATTTCTTCCTGGTATCTTACAAAGTAAGTATTTTGATAAATAATAGAGATTTATTAGTTTAATTATTTTTGGAGTTGACTATGATCCGTTTTTCTTTTATTTATTTTTATACAAGGTATTCCATCTCAAACGAGCCACCTCGAAAATCTTGGTTATTTTCAAAACTATTGCAATAAAAAAAAACAGGCCGATTTTTGTTTCGAGGGGGAAATTTTTTGAGGTGAATTAGAGCTTGTGCGCATTCAACATAAACAGACCAATTCAATGACCTTGAGATTTGAGATAGGGAAAATAGGTGTTGTCGTCTATCATTTGAAAGCCCTTTTTACGGACTATACCGTCGTAATAAAATTTTTTATTGCAATTCCTGTTCATGTAACAGAAAACCTAACGAACCTAGTAGTAAAACCAGGTTGTTAATTTAAAAAATTTTACTGCATGAAAAAGTATTAAAAAGGAGTTCTTTTATAGTACGCTCTTAAACCATCCTTTTTCACTGCTACACCCTGTGATAACACACGATACAAGAAAAACATTAAATGTAAACAATAATTTATTTTACATTATTTTTTGCTGATATTTACAGCAAGTTTGTTCATCTGTTCTGACCTTTATTCGATCATTTGAAGCATTGTACATTTATCTGTCAAGTTATTACTTTACTGATTTATTGAAAATTTAAAAGATAATTGGATTGGAAGAAATGGTCCTATAGAATGGCATGCCCGATCACCTGATCTGAACCTTTTTTTTTGTGGGGACATGTTAAATCCAAAATTTTTATGACTCAGCCTGAGAATTTGGACGAACTATGTCAACGAATTATAGCGGAGTGTCCTCAGATAACACCGATTATGCTGAACCATGTCAGAGACGGCTTTCAGTCAAGGTTGTACTATTGTATAGAATCAATGAAAGACACTTTGAACATTTGCTTTAGGGGCATTGTATTGTAGTGTAAATTGTTTTTTTTAATACTCTTTTATGATTACATGTACAGAACTTGCAATAAAAATTTTTATTACGACGGTATAGTCGGTAAAAAGGGCTTTCAAATAATATACGACAACACCTATTTTCCCTATCTCAAATCTCAAGGTCATTGAATTGGCCTGTTCATGTTAAATGGGCGCAAGCGCTAATTCACCTCAAAAAATTTTCCCCTCGAAACAAAAATCGACCTGTTTTTTCTTATTGCAATAGTTTTCACAATAACCAAGATATTCAAGGTGTCTCGTTTGAGATGGAATACCTTGTATATGAAGATCAAGTGAATTTTATTTGGGGTTGGATTAAATTTCATTTATTCTTGTATAATAGTAAAAATGCCTCTCATCGAAAGTGAGTTCGAACTTGGATCATAAATTTTTGGTAGATATTAGATTTAGTTGTTTTTATTAATATTGATCTAATCGTCGGTATTGCTTATTTTTCAAAGTACTGTTATTTGTTGTTATTTCCTTTTGGAAAATGGATTTCTACCACGTTTGTTTAAACTGTATTTTGATGTTCTTTTGGTGTACAGTTAAAATAAACACAAAATTTGCTTTTTAAATTTCCAAAAAGGAGGAAGTTATCAGTTCGTCAGCAACTTTTTTATGTATGATTATCAATTACTAAAAAACGACTTATCAATTTTGATGATTGAAACTCAATTATATTGAAGAATATTAGGGAAGGAAAGGTACCATATAAGTTTGTATAATGTGAGATTTATCGTTTTCTAGAAAATTCATAAAAACAGTGATTAATGTCTAATCACAGGCTTTCACGGATGAAACAATCTACCTGGGCTTTATATTTATATGCCTCAGTCGGAAGTCGTATCGCGTCTGATTGGTCGGTTTAGACTCCGCCCCCTTCGCTGTCGTGTCGTGTGAGTCGCTTGTTGAGGGGTTTGTATTTATTGTAGCTAATTCTGTTTTATTTTGTTGTGGAATAGTTGTCTTCCTTGTACTGGGGAGGTGCAGGGCGTCTTCTCGAATTAGCCGTGTTTTATAATCTGCTGTTTGTGGCCCGATTGTTGATATTAGAACAGAGCCGATGTCATTTGGTTATTTTTGACAGCTAATTTATGTTTATCTAAACGTGCTGAAATTCAACTGTTCGTTTGTCCGAGGTACACTTTGTCCCACGTTCTGCAAGTTATACTATATACCCCTTAGTTTTCTAGTTTAACTTTAGGTTTGGGTTTTCTTACACTTGTTCCTATAATCTGGGGCGGTTTGTATGCTGTCGCTATGTCATGTCTTCGAAGAATTCGGCCAATTCTGCCCGTTGTTCCTTTGATGTACGTTAAGACTGCTTTTGGTTTTCCAGAAAAGTCGGCCTTTGGTTTTGACCCTAGGTGTTGTTGTTCTATTGCCTTTTTGATTGTGTGGTTTGTGTATCCGTTTTGTCGTAGGGCGGCAGTTATCTGTTTTATTTCGTGTGTTTTATTATTGTTGTCTGTCAGTCATATAGATCTGGAAACGAGCTTGTTGGCAACTCCCTATATTTGAAAAGGGTTGTGTTGGGATTTGTAATTTAGGTACCTGTTCGTGTTTGGCGGCTTTCTGTACCCGGTGTGGTCCAAGTGCCCATTCTGGGTTTTTTCTTATAAGGACTTCAAGGAAAGACAGCTGGTTGTTTTCTTCAAGTTCTAACGTAAATTGAATCCTGGGGTGTATCGAGTTTAGGTGCTCCAGAAACTTGAGCAGTTCTTGTTTGTCAAAGGGGCATATGACAAATACGTCATCGACGTATCTTATCCATAGCTTTGACTTCAGGTTTGCTGTCTGAAGTGCTTTTTCCTCAAAAGAGGTCAAAAAGAGGTTAGCCACCGCTGGTGATAGTGGGGACCCCATTGCTGCTTCTTCGGTTTGTTTTTATATGCGCTTGTCAAAAGTTAAATAAGCACTTTTAAGGCCCCAAGTTGGGTCTGCTTGGGGGCAAAATGAATCTTAGGTCCTGTTGTAGATAAGCTTAAATTTCAGGATCTCTATATTTTACCAAATTTCAACTTTATCGAGAGTTGCCCCTGTTCAGTAAGATCCTACCGAACATTCGGCTTCGGCCAAAAATCAGACGAACTTGCCTGCCGAGGACGGTGGTAATGTTATCGTAATATTATATAACTGATCTAATTTGCATAATTGAGAGAGCCTGTCGACCTGGAAACGCTCCTATAGAACTCCTAAAGAATGGTCCGGAAATATTCTTAGGGGTAATAGAGGAATTAATTAATATATGATTGCAAAGGGATCAAGTTCCCGAAGAGTGGAGTTTGGGATAAATTAATTCAATACTTAAAAAGGCGTATAAACACAAACCACCCGAACACTAAACCTTTCTTTTTTCACTCAACGCACGTTTCAACAGCGAGACTGTCATCATCAAGGAGTAAACCAAAACTTCCAAAATTAATTCAGATTAAAGTATCTAACAATTCCCAAGCCTCAAAAAAGTTGAAAAATATGCCAAATCAAAGTGGTTAGATTTAGAAATTAAACATTTGTACACCAAATGTAGTTTATTAGAAATTGAAAGTTACTTGTTCTATAAAAAACTTACACATAAATCCCATAAGGAGCTTGCACAATGGGTGGAGTCCCAGAGACGCACGTTCTGCATGATAAGTGAAAGCACAAAAACAAAATGAGAAAACCCCAAAAAAACCTCAAAAACTTGATCTATTGTGGAAAACTACTCGTCTCAATCTTTTAATAAGGAAAAGGTAAAGTTCTCGAAGATGTTATGGCCAGTGCTGAAAGTTCAATTCAGCACCCACCAGACACTTCACTGATCGGTGAACAAGTAAACAAATTACAAAAAATCTGCAACTGAACAATAAACAACAAAAGAACACAAGATCTTGTACTAAATTTACCTAAATGTAATTTTAAAGCCAGATTTCTTGTGCAATTACATTAAAAAATAGCCTCTCTGATGTTTAACCCCATAGAAGTTACCTTCTTCTAGGCTTTTGGATCGATCGAGAACTTTATCATGTTCAGCAGTGCCAAATTTTTGAACCATTGTATAACAGTTGGAAACGAATAAAACCGTTTATAACTTATCATCAAGTCTAAACCACCCAAAAGGAACCTATCTATAGAAGAAAATGAGTCATTTTACCTGCTGATACAGGAAATGCGACTGTAATTTTAGATATAGCGGATTATTAAAACAAAATACAAACATTGCTACAATATCCAGCAAACAAACAAACCAAGGCCAAAATCCAAGCAAGTAGGATCGACAAAAATCTCCAACTGCAACTTATTCCTCGTGAAAAGTCATCGCGATGTCCGAAATTCTATGGGTTGCCAAACGTAGATAAAGAAGGTGCACCTTTGAGGCCAATAGTAAGCTCAATTGGATCCCTAACACAACATCTAGCCAAATACCTAGCCCAAAAACGTCAACCGTTTGCAGAGGGGGCAGACTCATACGTGAAAAATTCGACACATTTCGTCGAAATACTTAGAAAAACTTTCCACCAACATCCCTATCGGCGAAGGCTTGGATTTCATAATAGAAAAATACAAACCACCTCAACACCTTGTTGACTTAACAAGGACCTGTCTGATGAACACTTATTTTGTTTACGAGAACCAACGATACAAACAAGTGGAAGGAGCTCCATTTGGATCACCACTCTCACCAGGAGTTGGCACTAAAAACAGCAAATTTGAAACCCAGTTTATGGTTGCGATATGTGGATGATACGTTTGTGATTTGGCCTCATGGGAGGGAACACCTCAAGACATTTTTAGACCACCTTAAAATCATCACAAAATAAAATTTACCATGGAGGTTGATGTCAACAATCAACTGCCATTCCTTGATGTTCTCATAAATACGAAGGAAGATGGAACACTTGGCCATAAAGTATATAGGAAAGCAACTCACACCAACAGATACCTACATGCTAATTCTCGTCACCACCCAGCCCAACTACAAGCCGTCGTCAAGACTTTAGTAACCAGATCACAAAGACTAACTGACCAGGATAACATCAAACAAGAAATGGACAGTTTAAAAACAGCTCTCTGGGACAAGACGGATATACAGACAGGCAGAGGCCTCACAGTCTAAACGCACGCAATGAAATCCAGAACTTATCGAATTCTCCGAACCGCGGCTATATAAGAGCGCGCACGCTACTGAACACCTTAGTATTCGAGTAACTAGAAGCGGAAGCAGAAGGCTACGAGAATTATGCGAACCGACCTGAAGAGGACAGATGTGACTCTGCGGAAACGTCGTCATTTTACCGTCGATCCCGCAGGGATCAGTTATCAAGTTTAAGTGGTTCCCGGGAATTCATCCGCGTAGTTGATAACTGATCCCTGTCGTACTTCTTTATCGATGGCGCTGTACTTGAATATCGTTGTAAAAGATATACGTTTGGAACTTTCTTAGGATTCTAATTGTACTTTTTACCTAAAGTATTTGATAATATAAAAGGGGTAATTTGCAATTTAACATCAGAAAGAACAGCAATTGTTGCCTAAAACCGTTGTCCGATAAAGTAATAACGACGTCCTTTATTTCGTTTTTTGATTCCTTCACCTTTTTATACGTTTTACCCCCAATCATCAGAATTAAATTGTAAGATTTGAAAATTGAGTACACAAACTAGAAACATTTAGCCGCTCGTATTATTAAAAAAAAACAATATTAATGTAATATTTGGGGAAATATACATTGATTGTTTAATATAGACGTTTTGTACAATTTTTAAAGTTAGTTTTCATCTTAATATGCAAACATTTTTCAAAATTTTATTTAGGCAATTTACAGATCTCATTATTCACTATTTAATTGTATATTTTCATTATTTTTTTTAGATTTGGGTGATAGTAAAGCTATTTTGCGAACAGCTGCTCTGGAAACCATAAACTGTTTTGCTGAACAATGTGGATACAAAGAATTTTTTGAGAATGAAATGATAGGTGATGCCTTAAAAGCGGGTTCACCCACTCTAAGAATTGAATTATGGAATTGGCTGGCTGAAAATCTTCCAAAAAGTATTTAAGAATAATATGCATGTCTGTGTGTTTCTGTAATTGCATTTTTCTAATTTTTCAGTACCACCAAAGGGGATTCCCAAAGAAGAGCTATTAATTTGTGTTCCCCATTTATACAGCAACCTTGAGGATAGAAATGCTGATGTTCGAAAAAATGCCCAAGAAGCAGTCTTGGGAATTATGATTCACTTGGGTTATGACACAATGCTGAAGCAAACTGAGAAACTAAAACCTGGTTCGAAGACAAATATTGCAGCTGCATTAGAAAGAGTTCGACCAAACCTGCCTGTTAAAGCATTACCCAAGAAACCTGTAGAAAAGGAAGACAAGGCTGTTAGAGGAACCAAACCAGTTGCTAACTCCAAAAATGCTGTGAGGCCTAAAGTAAGTGAATATATTTTGTTCTGTTGTCAGTTTTTCAATTGTGAACTATTTTCAGGGCGCAACTGCTTCAAAATCTGCACCGGCTGCTGTTAGTAAAAAGAAGGATGAAGACATTGACTATTCACCTTTGTTAGTTGTTAACAATCTTAAACATCAAAGAACAATAGATGAATCCAAATTAAAAGTTCTTAAATGGAATTTTACTCAACCTCGGGACGAATTTGTCGATTTGCTGAAAGATCAAATGACTGCTGCAAATGTCAACAAGACATTAATGGCCAATATGTTCCATTCTGATTTTAGGCAAGTAGTGAAATGTTGCTGGCAATTATAAAAAATAATGTATATATTTTAGGTATCACATTAAAACTATTGAATCGTTAAGTGATGATATTACCGGAAATAGTCAAGCTTTAATTTCTAATTTGGATCTTATATTAAAGTGGTTAACATTGAGATTTTTTGACACTAATCCGTCTGTTCTTTTGAAAGGTTTAGAATACCTTCAGTCTGTTTTTAATATGCTTATTGACAGTCAGTATCGAATGTTAGATAACGAAGCTTCAGCTTTCATTCCATATTTAGTCCTTAAGGTAAGTAATTTAAATGTACTGCCGTAATTTACTTAAACTAATTGTTATTTTTGTCAATGATACACATACAGTAAACTATATTTGGCGAGCGACTTTTGCGCTATCTCTTTTTGTTAAATTCTGATTCAGTATAAATCGGATTCTCATATTTTTATGTGTATTACAATAAAGATTAGTTATTTGATAAAATGGGAACAAAACCATCAATCGAAAGTTCTGTGATGTTGAGTGTGAAAATACACCAGTCAGTGGCGTAGCTAGCATGGGTGGAACCCGGGGCGGATATTAAAGGTGTCACCCCAAAACTCAATCAAAACAGCGAACTGTCGCGATCGCTGATTCGCGGAGAACTGTTGGAGTTATTGGAGGTTGTCTTTACTCAACAAACCATATGTCATTCACTCAATAATTTTGCGTTCTATCGCGCAGCGCAATATCCAAAATTGGTTACACAATTTTTGATTCTGGATTAAATTTCTGCCACCATTTTTACTCTCATTCCAAAGTGATAAACGTGATTTTTAGTCGGCGCGGAATGTGTGATTGACTAATAAAATAATTAATGCGCAATTAATTTGATATGTTTTCAATGTATGCATGCACATACATAAATACTGATCGGAAACTAATGAATTATATTTTAAATATGTAAAAAATGAGGGGGTTGAGGAGGGTATTCCATCTCAAACGAGCGACCTTGAATATCTTGGTTATTTTCAAAACTATTGCAATAAGAAAAAAACAGGTCGATTTTTGTTTCGAGGGGAAATTTTTTAAGGTGAATTAGCGGTTGCGCGCATTCAATATAAATAGGCCAATTCAATGACCTTGAGATTTGAGATAGGGAAAATACATGTATATCATTTGAAAGCCCTTTTACGGACTATACCGTCGTAATATTTTTTTATTGCAATTCCTGTTCATGTAACAGAAACCCTAAGGGACCTAGTAGTAACACGGATTATTAAATTAAAAGTTTTTACTGCATGGAAAAGTATTAAATAGGAGTTATTTATAGTACGCTCTTAAACCATCCTGTTTCACTGTCGCACCCTGTAATAACACACAATACAAGAAAAAATATTAAATTGAAACATTCCTTTATTTTACATTATTTTTTGCTAATATTTACAGCAAGTTTGTTTATCTGACCTGACCTTTATTCGATCATTTGAAGCATTGTACATTTATCTGTCAAGTTATTACTTTACTGATTTGAAAATTTACAAGATAATTATGGTATACACATTGCAAGAACGTGTTAAGCTGGTAAGTCTTTATTACCAAAATCAAAATTGTGCTCGATCTGCTGCAAGGGTTTTTAACCAAAACCACCCCGAACGTAACGTTCGTCATAAATACGTATTGGAGTTGAGTTTAAAATTTGTTGAGACGGGCTCTATAATGAATAAAAAAGTGGTCCCATTGGAATTGTAAATTATGAAGGCTACATTGGGCCATGTCCAACTTATACCTAACACGCAGTCTGTCCAGCAATTCTCGGCAGCTTCCGGTATTAGCAAAACTAACGTGTTTAGAATTTTGCATAAGTACAAATTCCATCCGTAGAAAATTAAATTACTTCATGAATTGAATGAGGATGATTGGGATCGAAAGCAAGAGTTTTGCGAAATTATGACCCAGCATATGATCGAAAACCCGAATTTCTTGTACAGTGTTTGCTTTTCGGATGAGTGCACTATTTCACTTCATAAGGAGGTTAACCGACTTAACTGTAGATTGTGGAGCGATGCAAATCCTCATTTATTTCGAGAAGCTCATAGTCAACATCCGGTAAAACTAAACATTTGGGCAGGGATTTTGGGAAATCATCTAACTGGACCCCTGTTTATTCCTGGAAATTTAAATGGTGAAATTTATCACAATATATTGGAAAATGAATTTAATACATTGATAATAGTCGCTGGATTGGAAGAAGAGGTCCTATAGAATGGCCTGCCCGATCACCTGATATGAACCTTTTGAATTGTTTTTTTTTGGGACAATTTAAATCCAAAATTTTTATGACTCAGCCTGAGAAAAGCCTGAGAAATTGGACGAACTACGCCTACGAATTATAGCGGAGTGTCGTCAGATAACACCGACTATGCTGAACCAGGTCAGAGACGGTTTTCAGTCCAGGTTGTACTATTGTATGGAAGTCAATGGAAGACACTTTGAACATTTGCTTTAGAGGCATTGTATTGTAATGTAAATTCATTTTTTTAATACTGTTTTATTATTACATGTACAGAAATTACAACAAAAAAATTTATTACGACGGTATTGTTCGTAAAAAGGGCTTTCAAATGATATACGACAACACCTATTTTACCTATCTCAAATCTCAAGGTCACTGAATTGGCTTGTTTATGTTGAATGCCCGCAAGCGCTAATTCACCTCAAAAAATTTCCCCCTCGAAACAAAAATCGACCTGTTTTTCTTATTGCAATAGTTTTGAAAATAACCAAGATATTCAAGGTGGCACGTTTGAGATGGAATACCCTGTATACAAGGTGTTCAAAAAGTCCGAGTAAGGCGTATTTACTCAGTGGGAAAGCACTTCAGAGGAAAAAGTTAAATGGATAACTTTTAATATTTTTCCCCGGCTACCCAATGGCCATGTCTGTTTTGACATTGACTATGACCTTGAAGGTCATATCAAGGTTAAGTCGATTTTTTCAAATGGGAACCCCATTTTTATGTCGGAAATGAAAAGAGCGAAAAATTACACGTCCAAATATGGCCTGGATGGTCAAAGATCAAATTGAGGTAAAGCATGATTAGGCTCCGGGCCACGAGAACTATGAGGGAATACGGTGAAAAATTAGTTTTTGAGGTTGCTGATGACAAATCTGAGGTCATTTGTTGAAAACTCGTCAGATTTCTCATTAGCAACCTCAAAAACTAATTTTTTACCGTATTCCCTCATAGTCCTCGTGGCTCGGGGCCTAATCATGCTTTACCTCAATTTGACCTTCACTGACCATCAAGGTCTTGTCAAAAAAAATGGATCGTGAAATTTTCCGCTCATTTCATTTCCGACATAAAAAAATGGGGTTCTCATTTGAAAAAATCGACTTGACCTTGATATGACCGTCAAGGTCAAAGCGGACGTGGCCATAGGATAGCCGGGGAAAAATACTAAATGCTATACATATAACTTTTTCCTATAAAATGCTTTCAAACTGAGTAAATCAGCCGTACTCGGACTTTTTGAACACCGTGTATAATGTTTAAATTATTTATTTGTTATCATTTCATAGTACTTTTCGTTTATTTTGAGATTTCAAGTGGAGCCCCCTTGTGTCCGTGCCATTTTTTGTTCTAACGCGCGAAAGGGGCCCTAAACGGATAGGTTGCGCATGGTTTGGGATAAAAAAACTATAATTTAGGGGAATCTCCGATAGACCGTCAGTGTGTAGACTAAAAAATATATAATTATCAATTTATTATGCTCCTTACACGAATTTGAGTTCACCGTGTAACCAAATATAAACACTTACAATACACTGGTCTTAAAAGAAAAAATCTCTAGTAGGCACCTACATAGTATTGCTACATCAATTATTTTATTAGTGGCGGTTATGCAATCTGCCACAGATTCACAAATTTTTATAGCTGGCATTACTGATGTTCACAGTCACCCGCTTCGGTCGAAAAGTTACTTCAGCTTGTAGGTTTTTGATTAAAAATACATTAATTTATTTGTAAGCTTATCTAACAGATTCATTCTAACTTTCATACTCGAATTTTCCATATATTATATCAGACCCAAGGACGTACAAAGGTTTAGATTTGATAATGCAGTTATTTTGGCTGACGAAATGAAATTTAGTTAATTGAAGTGTTATTACATTACATTTTTTAGATTGGCGATCCAAAAGATACCGTACGTAATGGCGTTAAAGCATTACTTAATCAAATCAGTCGATTATATCCGGTAGGCAAACTATTTACATATGTCATGGAAGGGGTGAAGTCAAAAAATGCCCGACAAAGAGCAGAATGTTTGGAAGTTATGGGTTCAATTATTGAAGGATATGGTAAATATAGTAGATTTCTTTTATGTTTTTTATTAATATATTATTTATCCTAGGGATTATGGTATGTATGCCAACTCCAAATGCCTGCCTAAAAGAAGTAGCTAAACAAATATCAGATAGAGATAATTCTGTTAGAAATGCGGCTTTAAATTGTGTAGTTCAAGCTTACAATATTGTTGGAGATAAAGTTTATAAATTAGTAGGAAATGTAAGTACCTATGTACAGTACAATTGGCATATATTACAATTAGCAATATTGTCAATTTTTAGATCTCTGATAAAGATATGTCACTTCTGGAAGAAAGAATTAAAAGATCAAGTCGAAAAAATATAGTTCCAAAATCAGAAATTGAAACGACAATTATTAAAGCTCCAATTTCTCCCCAAAAGGAAACCACTTCTCATATTAAACATAATTCCTCAAATCATTCTCAGAATGAAAATGATGATTACCATGATGAAGATGATGTGGATGAAGAAGAATGCTTACCTCCTATAATGTAAGTATTTTATCATATGATAGAAATGTGTCTGTTCAGTTATTAGTGATACATTACTAATTAAATATTTTCTAACTGTGATTTTCGAATATTCATTCATCATTTCAACTCCAAGAATATAAATAAATTTCACTTTCTGTAATGTAGATGATACTCATGGGGGAGAATGCATCACATTTTTATATCACTCAATACAGATCAATAGCCTTAATAAAAAATAAAAAACGGATCCTGCAGAAAAGCAATTCTCCAAAGTCAACTACGACCCTCCATTAAGACTTTGATAATCCGCTCCCAATTAAACACTGAAAAGGGTAACGACATCCAACATAAAATGGACAATCTAAGATGGAGACACAAATATATAAAAAGCCTTCAGTTTTTAAACCCAAGTCTGAAGATAAGGACCGGGAGCCATTGATGACAATAATAATTTCCTATTCACTGTTGTCATTCTAGTCGCCTGATCTTAAATTGTTTCTTCTTCTCAAAAACCCTTTAGAAGGGTTGGGGTAGGTCTTGCGCCCTAGTTCTATTTGACAAGGTACCAGTTTGTTATCAAAAATAAAATAAATTCATATATTCATTATAAATTTCATAAGAAATTTTATATGTTCCCATAAGACTTTTTCGTAAATAAACTGAAATTTCTTCAAAAACTGTGTACATATGAAAAAACTACTCTAGTCCGTCTCACTTCTTTGAGTGTCTATTATGTTGATAGCCTACATTCCCTGACACCTTTATCTTAAATTATTCGGAACATCGAAACATAGAAACATGAATTAACCCTACAAATCACTTTCGGAGCGTCCATTTCATCTTAAAAAGGGTTTTCCTATAATACATTTAAAAATTACAAAAGACACAATTATTTACAGTTGTGGCTGTCTCGCGATCTTTGCCGATTTAAACTTTCGATGTAGTATTACTTTATGTTTTCTATTGTTGAGTCAGTCGGTTACTTCGTAAGTATTTTCCAGAATTTGTTAATATGTACCATGTCATATGCTTTAGGCAGATCTACAAATGGAAGATGGGTTCCTCTATTTGCGGTAGAGATGGAGATTCTCGTTACTTTTAAGTAAACGTTACTAATCTTTACTTCGGTACTGAGTACTCGTTAGTAATATTCATTACTTCGGTACATCGTTACTTTCATGATATTATACATTTAACTTCTTTAATCAATACGTACACGTCTATAAGTATTTACTACTATTAACTTTATTTTTGAACTCATTCTTTGGAAATGAAAGCACCGACTCTTCACAAAAAAATTATTTTAATTGAGTTCTGCAAAATAGGTAATAGGTTTTGATACAACATTACATTTTGAAAAATCAAATCAAGAATCCTTAAGTGAAGATTTAAATCAATATTCAAATCACTATATTCTCTAACAAAATTACAAAAATCACGTACCTGTAAGGAATTAGTTTCAAACTACCCTAAAAGTATTAGAAATATTAATTGAATATACCAAATTTTGAAACTACATATTTTAGTTTAGTTTAATTTATTTACGCCAATCGGCATTGCACATAATAAAATTATACAGTTCATAATAAAAATTAGAACTATTTAAAATAAGAGTTAAAAAGAACAAGAGCAAATATTAAAATTTTACAAATGTGATGTCTCATGATGCCACTGATTTTTTATTTGTGAGTCCTGAATGAAATGTAAGAGCCTCCAAAAAAGTTAATCTTTCGGGAATACTGGTTCACCAACTTGCTATTCTACTCTTCAGACCAAAAATAACATAATTTTTATTTGATTTCTCCACCGCCAGTAATCTGCTAGATACAAAGTCAACTCTGGAGCCAGTAAGACCAATTGGCAAAGTGTATCTGATGAATCGATCATGCCATTAATAACCTTGAAGAAAGATAACAGGTCCGCCACTTTTCTGCGATCATTTAAGCCACTTATCATGAAATGTTTGTAGATGTCTTCGATGTAACCCCACTCATTTTAGATACTTGTTCCTAATAGAAGATATCGTCGACAGGTAACTGGCATATACATCCAGTTGATAGTGGGGGAGTATATACACGCAACCTATAATAATGCTACCACCAGATCCTTTGATTTTCATAATTATATAAATATACCACGTCTCACTGCTATACACACGACCCCCCAACACGCTCACATTTACTGGTAGTTGAATCCCTGTCTTTCCTAAAAATTCTGTAATTGTTATCCACTACCTCTCCATCCATAATTGAACTACATCGTTTTAGATACCCCATAGATGTATTTGATAGTTTTATTACTTACCCCACTTTTCTTTAATTCGTCCAGCTCAGCACGCAGACTTTTTAAGTGCTCTTGTTGTGCCCAGGTTAGGTGCGGTTTGAAGTAAATGTTTTCGCTGTCCTTGTTTGCCAGTTTGGTCTTCAATAAATGTTTAGCGGACCTACCGATGGAGTGTCAATCAATAGAGGACGAGTATTCCCTTCTGTAGGATGACCAATACGACGTAGCTTCATGTTGGGTAGGATATCTGCTAGTTCCGAGTGTAGAACTTTAGTTATGAAATCTCGATCATCACGCAATCTATCAAGCCCTTCACGTTTTTTCGATTCAGGTACATTAAAGGCAATAACATTTTTCTCGCGTTTTCTCCTTTCAGCTGTTTCCGCAATTACATCCTCAGCACTAGCTTTTCTAGTGCCGAAGATACCAGTCTCAAACTTGTTAGTTTTGTTGCCACTGCACTTATCCTCTTTTCTAGCTGAGTGCATGTATTCGAGTTCTGTAGTGCAATGGTCTTCAATTCATTACCACCCAAATTTTTCTCAATGTCTCCTTTAAAACTGTCAAATTCAAATCTGACACCAGCCAGGCTTTTTTTCAATGTGAATTTTAAGAGCATCGAAACTTTTATTAAACATTTGTTCGATCTTTTCCATACTTGAATTCTCAAATTTGTTGGGCATATCCTCAGCGACTAATACACTAACTTCACTTTTGCAAGAATCACATTTCCATTTAGTTTTACCACGTTTGATCTCCGCCGCAATTATTTTGAATTCTTTGGGATCTATTCCTGGGCATTTAAGATGTATCCAGGAAGCACACACCGAGCACAAAATACTAGATACATTTTCTTTTATAAGTGTAACACAAAAACCACGTGTATATCCATTCGGCGCCATCCCTATCTCTTCCGGACTATTTGGTGATTATCCACTTCCAAGATTGTTTAGTGAAAGTGTCAGCTGAGGTTTTTTGTTAGTTTTTTTTTATTGTTCGATTTACTTGAAGGTTATTAATATTTCGATGATTACCCAACACACAAATTATTTCCTCTCGAAGACTTATCAATTCCAGTTACTATGCTAACTAAGCGATAGAATTGTACAAGTCCCAGATACAAAACTGATATTGCACCTCCAAAATTTCACAATTTTCGACCAGACACTCGAGGCACTCACACTCTCGTTCGTTTTTGATATATACATTATGAATTCTTAATGGGTTTCTTGGGAAATAACACCTCATTATAACCAAGAACAGCATTAAAAGAAACTAGAAGATGCCACAAATAAGGGTCAGAAAACAACCACATATGGTATTAACAAAGCCGTTTTGTCAAGAATTGGCCCTTTTCTTGGTCAAATAGGTCAATGCAAAATAAATATAAGATATTTTATTTATTTATAATTATGACTTATTAATTTCTATAGAATTGTTTTGTAAATGCAAAACAAATTACTGAAATAGTTTACAATCCATTGCAACAACGAACAATGCAGTTTTGTGTTTCATAATGTGTGCTCATATCTACCTTTAGATTGATGAACTTGGTTAAGTTTTTGGCCATTCGCCATTAGTTTAATATATTTTATTAAATTCATGTTAAAATCAACAAAGAAGTTAAAATTTCAGTATTATTTATTTATTGAATGATTATGGTATACATAGATTTTTTTCTTGGATAACTGACAAAGTTTTAAAATTATAAATTCTATTCACGCTATTATTCAAATTTTGATTAGACCGTTTAGTCTAATAGGGCGATCTTTCAGATTTAATCCTTCAAATCTCGTAATAAAATAGCCTTTTACAATGGTTGCAATTAAAAAAAAATCGCATCAAAATGGAGCCACAGTAATTGTTAGAAGGGTTAATAGTGTAAAACTGCTATTCGATTAATATCGTGTGTCAGACCTAGTTTCAAATATTCAGTTCTATTCTTTCTTATTCGTATTCAAGTTATTCTAAAAGATGTCACAAAAAACGTCAGGAAACAATGACATACATATTCTGGTCAAATGTTTTCTCTCTGTTTTAGTAACTTAGCAGGTTTACAATGATAGAAATCATTTTAAATTTCAAATGTTAACGGGGTTTTGTTTAAGTTGTTATAAAAACATTATCCCGTATTTCATTTGCATTATCAAATTTAGGGTCAGTATATTCACCTGCAAGTAAAGTGTCAAGCAACTACTGGTTAGATAAATTTACTGCCGGGATTAATTGTTAATAGGTATATTCACGCAAAATATTCTGTCAGGTAAGTAGTTGAAGGACTGAATGTTCTTTAGTATTGTTATAAACTCCGTGGGTTCAATTAAAACTGTATAACTAATATTTACTTTCACTTTCTATTCTCTCGCACATTCGAGTGCCAATTTTACAGTTGTCGAGTTATTTCGAGATAAGTTTTTTTATCTGAACCTTCTAGCTCTTCTTTTCATCTCAGCGATTGATGTCTCATCGGAATGAAACCAGGGACAGCCCTTCAACTTAGCCCTGGGGTTTCGACGGATCCGGTAGACGAGGTCATTAAGCCTCTTGACCACCACGTATGGACCATCCCAGGCGGGTGTAAACTTTGGAGATTTACCCTTCCTCCGTTGGGGGTTGTACAGCCAGACTTTGTCCCTCTCTTGGAACCCGCCTTAATTGGCCTTGGATAGGTGTTGTTCCAAGGTCCTGTTGAATCTTTCCAGCATTCTGACTGTTGGTGCAATGGTGTTGTTCTCGTTTTCCTGATCCCCAACATCGACCTTCTAGAATACATCCGATTCGAAGTTACGCCCCTGGTCTGAATGTAGTTCCATCGGTACGCCAAAACTGTTGAATAGCTATTCTAATAGCACCGTCGCTCTTGGTTGGGTATCGCATATGCCTCAGGCCATTTGCTGAAGTAATCCATTGCGACCAGAATGTATTTGTTCCCCCTCTCAGACTCGGGAAACGGACCGGCGACATCGATGGCAATTCTCTCAAATGGGATGCCCACATTGTACTGCTGCATTCTGCCCTTGGTCCGGGTCTTCGGGCCCTTACTGGCTGCACAGGTGTCACATTTCCGGCACCAAGTTCTGACGTCTTCAAAGTAACTTACCCAGTAGTATCGCTGGCGAACTTTGTCTAGGGTTTTCTTCATGCCCAGATGGCCCCCGGTAACCCCATCATGTACTTCGGTCAGGATGGCTGGTACCTTTTTCTTAGGAACTACCAGTTGGGGCTTGGTTTCTCGGCCATCAGTGCTTTCCCACACTCGCTTGAGCATTCCATCCACTGTTCCGTTGTCCAGTCCTCATTGGCCTGCACTAGGATCTGTCTGATGGAGATACCCTCTCGGTGTTCCGTCTTCAGACAATGTCCGCATTCTGCTCTACATGGTCTTCTGGATCGGCATTATTGTGCAAACGGCCGGCACGGTGTACCACCTTGAAATCGTATTGCTGTGATTTCTCGATCTACCTGGCCAGTTGTCCTTCCGGTGTCTTCATGTCCAGCAGCCATTTGAGGGCGGCATGATCTGTTCGGATTAGGAAATGACGATCATAGAGGTATTTGTGGAAATGGTCTACAGCCCTTATTATTGCCAGAAGTTCTTTTCTGGTGACGCAATAATTTCTTTCCGGCTTCGAGAATCCACGCCTGTAGTACTCGATCATTGTCTCTTCACCATCTTGCACCTGGGATAGGATGGCCTCTAAACCTGTGTTGCTGGCATCGGTGTCTAAGACAAACTTGCCGGACTGCGTAGGAAATGCTAGGATTGAGCTGGAATAGAGTGCCGCCTTCAGTCGTCGGAAGGTCTCTTTCTCAGCGGTCTTCCGATGTAGTGGCGCGGTAATGGTGGCAAATCCCTCAAATTGTCTGCAGTATGAACAGATTGTCTCTTGGGACTGTCCAACCACGAATGGCTTCTATCCTGTCCTCGTTGATGCGGATTCCTGACTCGGAAACGACGTGGTCTAAAAACTCTACTTCTTTTTGGAACATGGAACACTTCTTCGGGTTGTGTCTCAGGTTGGCGTTATTAATTCTGGATAATACTTCACCCAGGTTCTTCAGATGGTCGTCGAATGTCTGACCCATGACCAGAATGTCGTCGAGGTATACTAAGCACGTCCTCCATGTCAAACCGTTCAGTACATACTCCATGTAGCGGGAGCATTACATAACCCAAAGGGCATGACCGTGCACTGAAACAGCCCTTTACTAGTGGAGAACGCTGTCTGCTCTCTTTCATTTTCGTGTAGACCAACTTGCCAATAATATCCACTCTTTAGGTCTAGTGTGGAGAACCAACGGGAGCGTGCTAGTGTTGCCAGAGTGTCATCGATTCGGGGATGGCTGTCTTTCTTCGTGACGTCATTCAGCTTCCTGTAATCCACGCAAAATCGGGTGGTTTCATCCTTTTTTTAACTAGCACAACGGGAGCAGACCATGGGCTGATGGATGGCTCAATAACTCCATTTTGTAACATAGACTCGATGTTTTCCTCGACTGCCTGTTGTTGCCCCAATGGTAGTCGCCTAGGTGGTATTCTGATGGGCTGAGCCTTACCGGTATCTATTCGGTGCTGGATGATGTTGGTACGACCGGTGGTTCCATCTTGACTGTTAAAAATTTGCCAGGCTTCGTGATAAACTGCTTGGCTTTCTTCTGTTCCTCTGGTGTAAGGTGTGTTAAGTGGTCGGCAAACTGTTGTAGGAATTCTTTACTGGGCCCTGCCTCCATCACCGATGTCTGGTACACTTTCTCGCAATTGATAATGGTCTCTACTGGCACGAAACAAGCTATCTCTTGACCATTGGCAATTCTGATATCGTTGTTGGACAAATTCAGGACTCTAATTGATGTATCTCGTCCGGTTTTAACTATAGCCCGTCCAACTAAGTAGTCATGAGCTGGGTGTACGGGCTCCACCATTCCAACGCAGCTCCCAGGATTGCTTTCTAGCTGCCCATGAATAATCTGTTCCGTTCTGTTCGGGATTTTGGCTAAGGATTTTGTCACAATTTTTATGGAGGTATCTGAACTGTTGACGGGCCGTGTCAATACAAATTCCTCATTTAGGAACCGAAGAACATCATATCTCGGGTCGAACATAAATCCATACTCTGCCGGATTCGGTTGTCCCCTATCTGCAGTACTATATCTGCTTCACCCTGTATTGACATGGTCTCGCCGGTGACTGTTCGGAGCTGGATGTTGCTGGTAACTGGCCGGATTTTGATGCTCTCAAAACCCTGGACTTGGCAATGGACCAAGCGGCGCCGGTGTCAATGGTGACGGTAATTGCTCGGCTATTGATGGTGCCCCTGATGACTAGGCTGCTGCTATCTCGGCAAAATCTCAGGATTGATAACGTTTTGCGGGCTGGTTGAGGGTTAATCAGCATTCGCCCCCTTATGCTGACTGGCTGACGATCCCTGGACATGTGGCTGTTCTGTTGGTTACCCCTGGTCGGTGATCGTTCATGTAGCCTGTCTCTGCTGTCGCGTTGAAAGTGCCCTGTCCGTCCACAACGGTAACACGCTCTTCTGGTGACTCTCTTCCTGGTTGAAGGAAACTGCTCGGACCCTCGGCTTGGACCTGGTCATGACGGCCTCTACTTCCAAAGCCCGAAGTAGAGCTTTACTACTCTTCTTGATGCCACTAATTCTTAGATTTCTTTGGACTTCCACATCTCTGATACCGTTAATGAAACTCCTCTGGCAGGGCTGGGTAGGACAAGTGTACTAACCGTCTAATCTCTGCTTCGAATTCTTGAAGGCTCTCTCCCCGGATTTTTGCATTTTTCCGCTTAGTTGCATCTGGTATACTTGGCTCAGGGATTGATTGTCGTATCTTTTGTCCAGGATGGGGATGATCTTGTCGAAATGGCCTTGTTCATCGACTGGCAGGCTTTGGTGGAGTTCTAAGGCCGGACCTCTTAATGAAATTACAAGAGAGGCAGATTTTTCTTGGTTATCCCAACCGTTAGCTGTAGCAACGGCTTCAAATTGCCGTTTATACATGGGCCAAGAAGAACTGCCGTCAAATGTGGGTGGTTTACTAAAGGAACCTTTGGTACTGATGGTGTGCTGGTATTTCCCTCTCTGCAAATCTTGTAATTGTTTAATTTCGGTTTCCACTTTGTTTTGGATGGCACTAATTTTATCTTGTATTTCACTTTATACTGTGTTTTTAATATAACTGATTTCAAATTTCACCTGGGTCTGGATGGATTCGATGTCATCTACTTTTGATTTCAAGAGCCTGCACATTACCTTTTAGGATTTTTTTCATCCGAACCTTCTAGCTATTCTTTTTTTCCATCCCAGCGATTGATGTCTCATAGGAATGAAACCAGGGACGGACTGGATAAATATTTATAACAGTATTTACAAAGAGGCGACACATTGAATAAAAACAAATGTTGGAGAAAGAGAAAATTAATTCAGTTTTTTAGGATTGTGTGCGTTGTTGTCACATAAAGGGATATTAATTTGACAGAGGATAAATGAAAATAGTTATAAACCGCAAATTGAAACAAAATGTTCACAGTTGAAACTTATTAAGGGTTAAGGGTGTCGTCAATAATCTTTTATTCAAAAGTTAAAACAAATATTCCAAAGTAAATATTTACTTGTCACTGAATCTGTCAATTAAATTAACCTGCCAGTAAGAGCCACTACCAGTCAGATTAACCTCTTCAAGGTGGTGAATATACACTTATTGTGTCAAATAACGCTATCGACCACTTTACCTTAATCTATTTTGTTAATGATTTATGCTTTCAAAGTATTATTATAGTTTTTGTTCTGTTTTAATTTTTTTGTTACAGTTTTCAATATCTTCCGCAATATTCTTTCTTATTGTCTTCCAAACTTAGGTATATTCTACGAGTATTTATTGAATGTCAATTATCATCTTTCCTCCAGCAACATCTGAAGCAGATGAAGAAATCTTAAGAATCCCTTTTTATTTTATTTATTTAAAAAATCAGAAATATTGTTTCACCCTACACAATATTTGCTATGTGTG
The DNA here is from genome assembly GCA_034190945.1 of Octodonta nipae. Classification (NCBI taxonomy): domain Eukaryota; kingdom Metazoa; phylum Arthropoda; class Insecta; order Coleoptera; family Chrysomelidae; genus Octodonta; species Octodonta nipae. Next base: position 51,828,890 of record CM067219.1, read on the forward strand.
AATGAATATGGGTCTTTATAAACGGTTCTCGCCTATGCCTCTAAACATTTGGTATATGTTTATGTGACTTCAGTTTCTCAGCAATAATTTGAAGTTGTGCATTACTTTAACTAAACTCTTTTGATTCTTATTTTTTGACTACCAGTTCTCCAACCATACGGATTGCATGTGGCAAAAGAGCATATAAAAATACATGCATAGAGTAGTTCATATCCACTGGTAATCATTTTTGTTTGAAGAAAGCCTGCTGCGAACGTATCTAGGCTGTTAGGAATTTTATAGATTAATTTAGTAAATATTGTTTCCTTGCTCATAATCTGCCTTAGCTACTTGCTAAGAATACTGAATAAATAACCTCTACAGAATGAAATATTCAGTGAAAATTGGTCGTCACATTGAGGTTAGTGCGAATAAAAATAAGAAACTCGTTACGAGCTTCGACAAAGCAATTAAGAAATTGTTGGAATAAACTAAAATCATAGGCGTTACAATCAGAATGTGATATACCACGTTTTATATAATAAAATGTATCATCATTAAGATCAAAGTAGAAGCTTTGTAATTTGATAATTTAAAATGGGAAATGAAATGCAACACCATACAAATAATAAATCATTGCTTGTATCTAAGCTTAACGCCAACTTAATACCAAAGTAATTAGAATAAACATGCTAAAATGAAATGACATCATTACAAAAAACTAAGCATCACCTCAGGTTTCTTATTTTGTAGCCTCTAGTTTAACGACTTTAATCATGCAATGGAATATTCTCTGTTCTAGATTGCCACCTCAGGTAAAACAAGAGCTCCCTAAGGAAATTGATGGTCCTTTCAAATTAGATCCAGAGTTTATGAGGGAATTGGATTACATGAAGCCAACATACCCCTCATCAGATTTGCAAAAGTTTGATTTTGCCTTCTTAGCTGAATCGATTCAAATCCCTACTCGAGAAGAGGCAAAAACAAAGTAATATTTCACGAACTAAATCATGCACAAAACTTTACGAAATTAAAGCTTTTGTTAAATTCACTCACATTAACTTCATTGATATAAGTTTATTAACCCTTACTTACTCGCGCTTAAGAACTTAATGAAATACTCTTTTGGGATCGTCATTCCCATAATTATTAAACACATAAAAAATCCGATTTTATTAAAGAGAATATAGAAATTTACTTATTAACTTTGTAAACAATGTAAAAACAATTTTTGGATAAAGTAGTATTGATAACATTTTTTTTTACACAAGTGTATCCAACTCCAAAAGAATGTGCTATATGTTTGGTGGAGTTTAACCAAATTAACAGTTATATATATATAATTACTCTTAAAAATATTTCATTTTAACTTTCTATGAAACTTATTAGTAAATAACACTGAAATTGAATGTTTGTTACATTATAAATGGCAGATCATTACCAAACTTACTAACTTTAAGAATTTCAGATTTAATAAAAGTTATAAAACATGCAAGTAACCCTTTATAAGTGATGAATTTAGAATCAAGATGTAATATTCTTGTATGTCTTAGTGCGCTTCATATAATTGTAATCATAAAAAAGTCATATCACCCAAATGTTGCTTTTCACATTTCAGAGTCTGTTATTTGATATTCAGAATAAATCTTGCGCTACGCATGTCCTATGTGTGTTGAATATTTAAAAAATATGTACCAGGAACTGATAAACAGACCTTTAGATTGCAGTAGGTACACAACGAACGATTCTATTGATTGTTGCATTTGTAGCTTTCATACAATGTACTTCAACGAAGATAAATATGAAAATAATCAGTTACTCTAAACACACATCTGCCATTCGGTCATTAAGTCATTATTTAGATAATTCTGTGGATAAACTACCAACAGTAACTTGATATTAGAAATATCTAGCCTGATGCATATTAATAAGTTTTATTGTCCTGTAAAAAATTGGGAATAATTTGCACAAAGTGAAAAGCATGATTTTATCACTAACAAAATAAAAACTTGAGCTGCTTGTTTATGCACTATAACAATGGAGATATTTCTCTTTTTTAACAAAGGTGATTTATTACCCTGTTGATCTAGTCTTGTTTAAGGCCTGTTCTTCTACCACACAATACTAAAACTTCTGAATCAAAAACTTGTTGCTCATTTGGTGTAACCGTTAATGATGCCTGCGATTTCTTATAAGAATACACAATGGACAATAAATTAACACTGCTTAACAATGTTAATTGACTAAATGCAAGGGAGACTTTATTGTAAATGAAACAGGTTATATTAAGACAATTAGGTATCCATTTACTTACAGCGAATAAAAGTTCAAAAAGTGAAATATTAACGGTTTGAACAGTGAATCTTGGTTTTTCACCCTACAATTTAGTTTATGATAGTGAGGAGCAAGGTGAAACAGGACCTTCTCTGGGAAATTTTTAAATATAAAAGAAATAAAATATAAGCAATGCAATTTCTCAAGTAAAAACTTTGTTCTTATTATAGTATTGTAAAATTTAAGTTTATTTTTATAACTTTTACTTGAGCTTGACCTGTCTTGATGTGTCTTATCAAATTTTAAGCCGGCTACAGACGATGTGCCAACTTTGGGGCAAATGTTGAAGCCAACATTCCGATATTCGTCATCATTCGCGAATTGAAAGCGTGCACAAGACTGTCCAGCGTGTGAATGTTGTGCAGTCGAGACCTGATCCCTTTGATGTGTCTTCGACATACCGCCTTCGAGGCGAACGCCGACGAGCGCCAAAGTTGGACGGAGTTCGTGGTGTATTTTCTATACACACAATATGATAACTTAAATTTGACCAATTTCCCAATATTAAATGTACTGAAATTTCTCATTCATAGATGACAATACAGTATTATAATCATCAAGCTGATCTGATAATGGTGCTAGAATGTGGGCATAGGACATCAATAATAAAACAATACAACTCCGTCGAATTTGGGCCCATTTAATTCAATTTACATTAGAACTTGAAGAAAACAACCAGCTGCCTTTCCTCGACGTTCTCGTAAGAAAAAAACCCATTTCGACCACATCGTATATAGAAAGCCGACACACACGAACAGATATTTAAATTACAAATCTTATCACCACCCATCTCAAATACAGAGAATTGCCAACACGCTAATTTCCAGATCCATACGACTGACAGACGACAATCACAAAACACACGAATTAAAACAGGTAACTACCGCTCTACGACAAAACGGATACACAAACTACACTATCAAAAAAGCAATAGCACAACAAGACCATGAGCCCAAACCAAAAGATGACCTCACCGAAAAACCAAAAGTAGTCTTACCATACATCAAAGGGACAACGGACATAATTGGCCGAATTCTTCGAAGGCATGACATAGCGACAGCATACAAACCGCACCAGACTATAGTCGCCAGTTTAGGAAATCCCAAACCAAAAGTAAAACTTAAAAACCAAGGGGTATATAGTATAACTTGCGGAACATGCGATAAGGTATACGTCGGACAAACGAACAAGAGAATTTCAGCCCGTTTAGAGGAACACAAATTAGCTGTCAAAAATAAACAAACGACATCGGCCCTGTTCCAACACCAGCAACAATCGGGCCACAAAATCAATTTCAATAGTTGTAAACAGATCTCACAAACTCCTCACTACAAAACTAGACTAATACGAGAAGTTATTGAAATTGAGAAAACTGGACAACTAAATAAAAGAGACGACGCCCTGCACCTCTCTAACACATGGAAGACAATTACAATAAAACATCAAAATAAAACACAATTAGCTACGCAAACTACAAACCCGTCAACAAGCAAAACACCCGACACGGCAGCGAAGCGGGCGGAGTCAACACCAACCAATCAGGCGCGATACGACCTCCGACGGAGACATATAAAATAAACAGGCAGATCACCTCTCAGTTCACCGTAACTACGCATTGAGAATGCCAAGTGAGACCTTGGCGAAACGTCTGCAGGATTCAAAGATGAATAAATGTAACGAACGGATGTATTCCCGGATAAATATTTCTTCACATTGTTCCATCCGTGAAAGCCTACGACTAGACACACACACATATATATATATATATATATATATATATATATATATATATATATATATATATCCGCCGCAAAGTATCTTGTAGACTCCGTGACTCTCTAGTGGACGTTGGTCTTTGGGATTGCCTAGAATGCTTTTTAACGTCTTATGAGGTTTGTAGGAAGTTTTGATGTTGCTTTTCCTAAGGATTCTTCCGTACCGATCTGTCACTCCTTGTGTGCGAGCAAGCATATGTAGGTCAAACAAACCGTATGATCGAAGCCCGAATCGAAGAGCACAAACTCAGCATACGAAACAAGACCGCAACCTCGGCCCTGTTCCAACATCGACAGCAAACAGGACATAGAATCAACTTTGAGGGCTCTAAGCATTTGGCAACAGAAAACAACTTCAAAAGAAGAACAATTAGGGAAGCTATAGAAATTGAAAAGGAAGGAGAAATCAATAGCCGTAACGAAGCTCTACACCTGCATCAAGCCTGGAAGAACATCTTACGGGAAAAGAAAAACAAATTAAAAGAGAGCGCAACAATACCACAACGTTGCATTCCGCCACCCTTCTAACGAACATCTGCGGCCGCCATCGGTACAAACAGAACCACGTCATCGGTACAATTTGCGACAACGCAATGGTGTCACCCAATCAAAATAAACGGCACTGCCCCCTCAACACAATCGGAGGCGGGGCAAAGAAATAGGAGGGGACTCGGGAGATAGCATAAATAGGGGCGCGCACATATCGGAGCTCACTTCCACTTCAGACGCCACGGAGAGCAGACCAAGCGGAGAACGACCTAGCCGACGTTCTCGGATTCGAAGTAGTCCGGAAAGGTCCGAACCTGCAGCTACCCTTCGTGTTGGAAGAAGAGGTCTTATGAAAATGCCAAGTGAGATTTTGGCGAAACGTCAGGCGACCGTTCCTTTACAGGGACAAAACTTTCAACGGACGAACACCCGGACCATCAAGAGAGCTACACATAGTTCCGTCCGTGCCAACTTGTTTTCAAATATATATATATATATATATATATATATATATATATATATATAATACTTTGTCAATCACTTTTAAGTTTTTAAAGAAATATTTATTGAAATATAAAAATTAAAAAATTGAATAACATATTAAATTAAAAATAAACGAACTAAATGGTACAATTATGCGTGTGATGCTAACGATCAATGACTCTGATTTCTGATTTATAACATTAAAAAGCTGACTAATCAAAAGAACGGTCCAGTCGATGCGTTCCGACGTTTACATAATGAAGCAGGAAACTGGTCAGCGAAATAGGATACTTTGTATCATACACGTGCATGATATTTACCCCTAACAGTTTCCACATTACTTTTTAGGATCTTTATGTCGTCGTTTATTTCTTTTATGTCCGATTCCACTATTTGCATTCTTTCATAAACTTGCGATACTATTTGCATTAATTGTTCAAATGGCAGTTATCTTTTTTCTTCAGTTTGGTCTTGTTTTTCTTCAAATTTCGAGAACAATCCTTCCATTAAATTTTGTTGTTCGCTTTTCATCGTAGAAACAAGATTTTGTTTCTTTAGATGTTAGATTAGATGCGTTGTTTGTACCATTTTGTGAGTTAATCTTAACATTATTTGTCACACCTTTCTTGATCTTAATGATATTTGTAGGTAAATGCTCTATTCATTATTCGTTTTCTTTTATTGCCATTGCAGAGCCTCTATTATAATTTTATTCGCCTATAGAATTTGTAGCAAAAAAAAACAAAGAATCCGGTATGCATACATACATATATCAATTACTGGATATATTTTTTGAAATAATTTACTATTGAGCCCTAAACAGTCAACTAATCATACTGCTTTAAAATTTATTTTACGCCACCAAAAATGAAGAAACCTAAATTAATCGTTCTAATAAAAGCATTGCAAAAACGAAATTAAAACGGCTGTACATAAAAACCATTAGCAACAGTAACCCCGGGAATTCGATGTATTTAAAAAATCTAAGGTTGACGTAATTCAGAAGTCGAATATCATCTAGACTGGCAGATCACAGAACGATGGGAAAATTCTTCGAACGAATGAATCCTATGTAAGACGGATGTTCCGTGCGTGGCAGTTTGGTTTGGAAGCAGCCTGTAGCACTCCAGCTGAGAGTATTAGTCATTGTGGTTTTGTAAGAGAGTTTGTTTTGATAAAAATAAAGACGTTTGAAGTGAGTGTGAATATTTGAAATATTGATCCCAGAGAATATATTGCAATACCATAAACACATAAATAACCAGCTTAATTAGACATGAATAACCATGAAACATGGAAGTGATAAACTATTTATTCTATGATCTCCAATCACAACAACAAACCAAACAACACTGACATACAAAAATGCTTTTTAAATTTAAAACGATACAAATTTTCAAATCCACACAGGCTTGTGTGTCATACCACGTGAGCAATTAAGGGTTAAATGCAATTACTATCTGCTTGTAATGATTATATATCTAACATTACACTAATAAAATAATACATATTTTATGTTTTCTTAAAGCGCTTTGGCGGCACCATCCTCCAGTATTTCATTCACTGAAACAAGACGAAGTACTATACTTCCAAAAATGCCCAGTCCGAAACTACAAGATCCTACTATTGAAAGATTAATTCGACAAATGGCGTCCTCCAATATTACTTCATCAATGATGGTGAGTTGCATTTAATACATTTATGGTTCGTAAAATAGTGTGTAATGTGTATACAACTTTCCTATACTAAATAAAGTGATACATTTGAAGATAAAAATGTTGAGTACACATATGCCCAAACACTTATTTGATTAAAATCTACTAATCGAATCATTCAATATGTTTCACTTCCTGTAAAGAATTATTTTATAAAATATTAGAATATTAAGAAAATTTGCCCAAAGTAACAGACCTTGTCTCTCAATATATTAGCATCTTCAACAAATATTAAAGTTGTTTAGTACTAGGAGTATCTCAACAATCATATATTTTTTAGTTCCATTTTAATAATCATTTCACTAAATTTTGAAGGGTCTTGCACTATAATAGATAACGATGAGTTCTTCAAGAAATTACCTTTACAACATGCGTATTAAAGCAATTTAGTTTAAGAATAATAAAAAATATTAGATGGAACAACCTCTACTATTTTATCTATAACAAACAATAATAATAACTTTCATACAAATTTAATTTTAAAGATGGCATCTAGACAAGATTAACCGATAGGCAAAGATAAATCCAGAGGTAATAAATATAAATTATAAAAAAATATTTCTCATAAGGTTTAAGTCAATTAGTAATAAAGTTGAGTGACTTTATAATATAATGTCTTTAAATTTATATGATCTTAGCAAAACATATAATGGAGGAGCACAAAAAGAAAAATGGGTTAATTAAAGTAATACAACCTTTATGTGTTAAAGTTTGACTCTCTAGCCAAGTAATTACTGAACACCGAAATACAAAATTAACTATAAATTCGAATGTAAAAAATAATAATATGGAAACTGAAATATATATTGTAGAAATATTTACTTTATGCAGTCCATTCGGAAAGTAACGAACAAATTAAAGTTTCACTGAAAGCTAAAAAAACAATCAAACCTGTTGATTTTTCTTTTTATTTTACGATTTTGTTATCTGAAACTGAAGCATAATGTGTTCGCAAGGAAAGTGATATGACGTCATCGTTTTTTTTCTTGCGACAAGGTAAATCACGTAATTGTTACATCAGGAAGAGTTTTTAAGAAATTTTATTTTAAACATTAGAAACGTGACAAATGAAAGACAATAGAGCAGGAGGAGCAGATTTTTTAGTGATAGAAACCATTTTGATGGACAGTAATACCCTCCTCAAGAAAATGGAAGACCTTTTCAACCCCTGTTTCGAGAATACTTACATTCCAGCAGATTGGCATAGTGTCTTGATGTGTTGATATACAAGACAGGCGGTCCTGCAACTACCGTTCCATCAATCTTAATCAGTGCTGCGTTGACTACAGGTATACGAGTTTAATATGCTACATATGTAAAAACTGTAAAATTACGTCAAAGTTACATGAAAGTACAGAGCTCACCCCCAAAGTAGTATTACATTACAAATCTGGTACTTGGCAACATCAGCATAGAAAAAGTGAGAAAATAAATATATCTAGGTTACGACATAAAAGACACTACTACTATCAGACGCAAGAACTACAAAGATGTCAGCGGCTGGCAGATTTACGGTACTTCAACAAATCCCATATTTTGTACATGTATTCTCTCATGGCTGCTGAACCCGAAAAGGAGGTTCACTAAGCAAGGGCGGCGGTTCTTACATATTTGCCGAAGTATAAAAGTGGAAATTTGACCGAGTTGAACAAATGAGTTTTTTTTCATTATTATTAAACATAGCAACATTAACAGTGGAATTTGGGGTTTTTTGATTTTTTTAGCGGTCGTTACGAACGGAGCTAAAAACTCGCGGACTCGTAACACTATAATAACAAAAAGCGGCGTCTCTTCAGACGGAATCAAAAAATGTGTCCGAATAATTCGGAGCACAGTACACGACCCTCCCAAGCGTCCTAACAGCTAGGGATCCGAAACACGAAATGTCAATACTGTCTATATTTTACACGAAAAAAACACTTACAATTAGCATTAGCGCGACGGAATGTTTTAGAAAAGGTGCAGAAGTTTAAAAATCAATGAAGTAATTCAATCAAATTGAAAACAATACACTAAACAAATTGCGGGAACGCACCATTCCGCCAGCCTTGAATTACTTATTTCAAAACTAAGGGTCCACTGGCAGTGGACAAAGCTTTACAAGAGGTCGCTTCAAAGTACCACTTGCAGTTCTAACTGTAGCAACGCGTACAACACCATCACCTCCAGGATGTACGTCAATAATGCGCCCTAATGGCCAATTCAAAGGAGGTGAAGTGTCTTGCTTCAAAATAACAAGAGTACCTGGCTTAACAACCTCCGAGGGATCAGTCCATTTACTCCGTTGATGAAGAGTATGTAAATATTCTTGCGACCAACGTTTCCAGAATGCCTGATGCAAACGACTCAGTAACTGCCATCTGTTGAGACGATTTGATTGGACAGATAAGAAATCAGATTCAGGAGGTGCTGTTAAAGGTTCCATGGTAAGAAACATTCCAGGACTCAAGGCGGTAAGATCCGATGGATCGTTGCTACAAGGGGTTATAGGTCGCGATTTTAAAACTGCTTCGACCTGTGCAAATACAGTAGAAAGTTCTTCGTAGGTTAGGATTTGATCTCCAACCACACGTCTTAAGTGAGCTATGACACTACGAATTACTCTCTTTGCGGATAGAATCCAAAATCGTTGCTGCAAAAGAAATTGAACGGTTTGGATTTCTGCGTGAAGATTGGTGACATGACAATCTTCGACAATTAGATTAATCAACCGACTTTTACTTGGTAGCAGTGCGGAAAATTTAGTGTCAAACGGCAATGGAGCATTAGCCAATCTACTACCAACTCTAAGAGTTCCCTGTTCATCAAGAAACGGCGAAAGTTTACGAAGCGATTTGGGCAAAAGTTTTCGTTCTTGAAGAAGGGAAATCTCTTTAGAAAAATATTGATCTTGAACATAGCGAACAATGCGAAGCTGATCCTGATATAACTCAGCAGCCAAAAATGATCCAGAGCCCCTACGGTCTGGATTGCGAGCGTTATCAACAAAGCGACAAATATGAGCTATAATGCGGGTAATGCGATTAATAGAAGAATGTTCTTCTAACAAAGTACCAAATAAATTTGGTGAAGCGGTGACTTGAAGCGCCACTATACGGGCTTCAGTCATAACTAGCGGTGACATGCTTGAGTCTGAGCAAGCATGTGGCAAACAAGCGGTAATCAACAATTGTGAGCCTTTCCACCAAAGTGTATTACCTAATAACTCTGATGGCAAAGTGCCGCGGGAACCCAAGTCAGCGGGGTTATCACAAGATTGGATGTAAAACCAATGCGAAGAAGGAAATTTTTCCTGAATGTAAGCAACTCGATTACTGACAAATGTCTTCCAACGGTGCGGGGAAAAACTAAGCCATGAAAGGACTACCGTGGAATCTGACCAGCAACGAATCACCTAATGAGCCAACTTAGCGGTAAGAACTGAAGCACACAGTTCCAATCTGGGAAGTAACAAAGTTTTCAAAGGGGAAACTTTCGATTTAGACAACACAAAAAAACTTTGACGAAATCCAGATGCGGTTTCGAACACAAAATAAACAACAGCATAACCTTTCTCAGAAGCATCACCAAATGTGTGAAGTTCACAACTAGAAAAGTTTTCTATAGCAAGCAGGTGAGCCAAAACTAAATTCTGTAAGGTCAACAAAATAGCGATAATGTCTTGCTGCAACTTGGGACCGATAACCAAACAATCATTCAAAGATAACCGATGAGGTATCTTAGTGGATGCATTAAACACTACACGAAGTTTGGTTGTGCTACTATCAGGTTTCAAAACACAATGATGCGGTATGTAGTAACAATCAGAAAAAGTAGATGGATCGGGAACCAACTCCATATGATCCAGCTCCAAATACTCTTTGAGAAAATCACAATATTGTTTGTAGAGATCTGGTTGCTGTAAAAGACGTCTTTCTAAAGAGTAGAAACGTTGTACGGCGAGATTATACATTCCATCAAAAGCAGGAAGTGTATTTCGAAAAGGAAGAGGCACAACGAATCTACCTGAATCCAATCTCCTGCATCCCTCGGAAAATATTTTTTCGCAGATAAGATCATCAGGGGACTGAACCAGTGCGGTAGGAACATCTTCAATTTGACAAAAAAACGAAGTTGGGTTTATGACTGACTGAGAGTGAGAGTTAACAGAACTCGAAGACACTCTACCCATAAGGATGTAACCAAACACAGTGTTAATAGCATCGGGAACACCTTCCTTTCCCAGAAGGCGTCCATCCAACAAAATTTGAGAGAATATATCGGCACCTAACAAAAGGTCAATAGCGCCAGGGCTATTGAAACCAGGATCAGCAAGTTTCAAATGGTTAGATATGCCATATTAGCCATGTTAATGGGCGCAACAGGCATATCATTGCAAATGCGGGGTAAAACAATAGTATCAACAACAAAATTGCACTCACGCTTGACTATAGAACGAAGAGAAAGGGTAAGAGAGCCCTCAGCAGAGGTACTCTGCATAGAACCTAGCCCGTTGAGTTGTATCGAAGCGGGCATAGGTCGGAAGCCAAGGCGTTTCACAGCCTTGCTCGCAATGAATGATGTCATGCTACCAGAATCTGGCAGACATCGCAAAGTTTGATAAGAACCGTGCTTATCTAATACCTCAACTAAAGCGGTAGATAACAACACATTTGAATTGTATGACAAAAGTGAACTATGACAAGAAGTCTGCGGTAGAGAAGTTTCGGGACTTTCAACAGTATTAATGGTACTGGATCCACCAGATGTGGAAGCCAGGTTTGCGGGGGGAGCTTTAGATTCAGACCTAATACCTGAATCAGCACGATTTACAAAATGAAGCAATGTGTGATGGTGTTGTTTGCAGTTGCGGCAAGTGGATAAAGATTTACAGCGATTCAACTGATGAGAATCGCCTAAGCAGTTAAAACAAAGTCTAAAATCTTTAACAAACTTAAACCGCGCGGATACTGATTTGTTCAAGAATTCAGAACATTTGTAAATCGCGTGATCGGATTTACAAACTAAACAATTTCTATTCTTAGTGACAAACAAAGATGTAGTGAACCGGGAAGAATGTTGCTTTGAATTCAATGGTAACTTTTTGTCAACACTTTTGTTCAAAGGCATCGCAATGCTTCGACAAAAAATCAACAACTTCCGAGAGGATCGGAAAGTCATCTTGAGCGGTCACAGTACCATGGTAAAGTTCAAACTTAGCGGCTAAATTCTTTGGAACTCGTTTCAACATCATCTGAACGATACAAAAATCCCATTGATTTACTGGTAAACCCAAATTCTTCAGTGCTTCCAAATTATCACTGAAGTCATCCAATAACTTCCGAACCTCTGAAGGGCTATCTGAAGTTAGTTGAGGGAATTGTTCTAAAGCTGACCAATGAGACTCCGCGATTAAACGAGTTCGCTTGAATTTTTTCAAAAGTGTTTCATAAGCACTCACATAATTGTTTTGTGTTAGTTTAAAATTCATAATAGCCTCAAAAGCAGGCCCTTTTAAAGCTAACTGCAAATATTTGAACTTTTGCATAGCACTGAGTTTTTCATTATTGTGAATTAATGAATCAAATAAATCAATAAAAGTACCAAATTCCAATATGTCTCCACTAAATGAAGGCAAATCAATTCGCGGCAAAGCAACACTTTCCTGTTCCCAAGCTATATTTTGTGGCGTAGAATTCTGAACAGATTTCAGTTTAGCAAAAATAGACCTAATTGAATAAAACAATTTTTCAAATTTATTGCGAATGTCATCCTCAAAGTCAAAATCATCGTTTGCATCTGAAATTAATCCAACAATGGAATGGTGATGTTTAAAAAACTCTAAATGGATTGAATCAACCATATCAATCATGCTAAAAAACAATTCAACGTCGTCACCTCTTAAGGCTTTCTGTGCAGCAAAATAAATATCTTCTAATCTTTTAAACTCCGATTGTCGATGATTTTTAAATTTTCGTAAATTTTCAGCGGTTTTTGACATCTTAACAATAAATCAAAATCACTGTAACGCCACTGAACAAATCTAATACGATAGAACGAAAACAAAATACTATTCCAAAAATCTACAATTTTTTACTGTTGAAGTCGAAAGTACGAATTATCTGACCGAATGTCAAATAAATTCAAAACAATTTAGCAAAATAACCAAACAAACAAAACTAGCTCTTGTAAGATTTTTAAGGCGGCAAAAAATTGCGTTTTATTTCCAACGGAATGAGTGAATATCTCGAACTTGCTTTCTCTTCTAACAAATAAAGAAACGAAAATTAAATGGGGTTTTCAACAATAATTGCAACGAAAAATCAATGTTTTGATCATTAAACTTTGCACGAAATTAACTCAAATGTATCCGGCCCGGAGTTGGACCAAATTATGGAATTTATTCGATAATCTTTGCACAAAATTAACTCAAATTGCATCCGGCTCGAAGGACCAAATTATGGAATGTCTTCGATGGCACATTTCATAGAGAATATTCAAAAAAATGTATGAATTAGATGTTGCGGTTTTAGTTCAGTGCTGGTTCAATGCAAGTATATAATTGACGAAGGACCTTTAGCGGAACAATCAATAAACACGTGCCGTCACATAAATGAACCACCAAATAAAAGTTATCACTAACCTTTTATGTCGAAGCTCTGGTATTTTCTTGGTTCTTCTTTCTTCAGAGGCTAGCCCCGTAATAGCAGGAACAGTTTCTTAGAGCTTCGTCTGGACAACACGTTACACAAAAAATAGCGACGTAATGCGCTTTTGTAAACACAAAAGTTAACAAAATGAAAGCGGTTTAGCGGTCGTTACGAACGGAGCTCAAAACTCGCGGACTCGTAACACTATAACAACAAAAAGCGGCGTCTCTTCAGACGGAATCAAAAAATGTGTCCGAATAATTCGGAGCACAGTACACGACCCTGCCAAGCGTCCTAACAGCTAGGGATCCGAAACACGAAATGTCAATACTGTCTATATTTTACACGCAAAAAACACTTACAATTAGCATTAGCGCGACGGAGTGTTTTAGAAAAGGTGCAGAAGTTTAAAAATCAATGAAATAATTCAATCAAATTGAAAACAATACACTAAACAAATTGCGGGAACGCACCACTGTTGTCAATAAAGCAATTATTATGTCATCGACTTGACAATGTATGGCATGCACACTCCCTCTAAGGCACGTATACCGTGCCTTTTAAGGGAAAATTCAATAAACCTCAAAAAGATTTGTCTCTTTGGGAGCCTTTACCAGGTTATCAGGCCCATGGTTGGCATAGTGGCTGCAATTTCCCATGAACTTTCTGACCGGCCGGGCTGTTCCTATCAAGACGGCGTTTTGCATTAGCTAGTAAAGATGTCCAGACCGAGGTATTTTGAATTATTTGGTAGAAGTTTTGAGACTATTCCTGTTGGCATAACAATTGGTACAGTCCGTGTATTATTCATGTCCCACTGTGTCTTTATTTGAAATTCCAAATCCCTGTATTTGGCTATTTTTTCAGACTGCTTAATATTTATATTATTGTAGTTAGGGATTGTTGTGTCAATTAAGGTTGTTTTGTTCTAGACACTTTACTACAACTATATCTGGTCTATTCTGTACAACAATCCGATTGGTCAGTATCGTGCGGTCCCAATACAGCTTGTATTGTAGATTTAATTGAGGTATCTCCTATTTCGTAGGGCTCCTGCTGTATTTTGCCTTTGACTACAATACAGCTTGTATTGTAGATTTAATTGAGGTATCTCCCATTTCGTAGGGCTCCTGCTGTATTTTGCCTTTGACTATATTAATAATTCGGCATTTGTCTAGGCCAAATCCCTCCGACTTGACCATACAGTGTATGGCAGCACACTCCCTCTAAGGCATGCATAGCTTGCCTTTAGGGGACAATTCACTAAACTCAAGATAACCTAGATGTCAAAAGGGTTTAGCTCTGTGGGAGCCGTTGTCAACTTATCAGGCCCGTGTTTGGAGTTCAGTTTCCATGAATTTTCTGACCGTCCGCGGTGTTCCTAACAGAACGGCCTTTTGCATTAGTTCATCCAGACCGAGGTATTTTAAATTATTTAGTAGAAGTTTTGGGTCTACTCCTGTTGTTGAAATATCAATTGGTACAATTCGTGTGTGATTCATGTCCCACTGTGTTTTAATTTGAAATTCCCAATCCCTGTATTTGGCTATTTTTTCCGCCTGCTTAATATTTATATTATTGTTGTTAGGGATTGCTATGTCAATTAAGGTTGTTTTTCTAGAGACTTTATCTACCAAAACTATATCTGGCCTATTGTGAGCAACAGTCCCATCGGTCAGTATCGTGCGGTCCCAGTGCAGCTTTTAGCTGCTCTTTTCTAAAACAAATTGTGGTTTGTATACATAGTATGGCACTCTTACCGACTGCAACAGTTCAAGTGTCAGTGCTAGTTCCTGGTTCAGTATTTTTGCCACAGCATCGTGTCGTTCTTTGTATTCAGCTGCAGCAGTACTTGACATCCTCCTGTGATATGCTGAATAAATTCAGATGTTTGGCAACGATATCTGCATCTGTCGTTGTTAGTAGAAGTGTCTTTAACGAAGTACATTAGGTAGTTCTTAGTTGAAATTACTTGATCTTGGAGCGCCAATATAAACCCTTCCGTTTCAGGAAACCTATAACCAGAGTTGGTTGACATCTTTATATGTCTTCCATGAAGGGGCTTCTCTTTCCATTTGAGCAGTTTCTGATCAGTTGACTGGTGGTGCAATTGTTGTTATTGTTCTGTCAGTTGCAGTGGTGTTGAGGGAACAACTTGGCATAGACTCTGTGTCGATCAGAAAATGCTGCGAGCTTCTGGAAGTGACTACGCAAATTAGAAATTTGTTGATCTAGTAGTTTGCTTATATGGACCAATCCTCTTCCTCCTTCATACCGTGACAAAGTTGTACGTTCGACAGAACTTTCTGTTGTAATTGTTCAAAGTCAGTCTTGCACCAATTAACTATATCGAAAGAGTAACTAAACACTCAACAAGTGTAGGTTTTAATAGTTTGAAACAGATAATACTATTAAATTTGGTTTTCAACAGTCGACTTACCCTTCTATAAAACTCTTTTGTTAGTTCATTTTTCATGTTGGAGTACTCCAAGGTATTTATAAGTATGATCTTCCGCCATAGATTCAATTGAGGTCCAATCTCCCATTTCGTAGTGCCCCTGCTGTATTTTGCCTATAACTGTTTTAATAATTCGGCATTTGTCTAGGCCAAATTGCATATGGATGCCACTAGAGAACCCTTCTACTCTTTCAAGCATATCATGCTGCTGTTGTTTCATAGCTGCCATCAACTTTAAGTCTTCCATGCCTAACAAATGGTTTATCTTAAATGCTTGTACGTTGTTGTGTTTGAGACTGAACCCAAAGTTAGTTGAGTTCAGTTTGTTTGAGAGAAGGTTCATGGCAAGGCAGAACCACAGCGGGCTAAGAGAGTCTCCCTGGAATATAGCACTTCTGATTGGAATGGGGTCAGTTTGTGTCGAACAGTCAGATTCATTCATTGAGATTTTGGTTTGCCAAGTGGAAATAGCATGTTCTAAAAAGTTAATAATATAATTATTCACTTTATAGAGTTTCAGTGCCTTAATGAGCCAATCATGTGGAACTGAATCAGCGGCCTTTTTGTATAGTCCACATATGCCATGTAGAGATTTCTTCTGCGTTTGGTGTATGCTTGATTGCAGACAACGGAATCACTTATTAGTTGTTCTTTGCACCCCATCGAGTTTTTCGCGCATCCCTTTTGTTGTTCACTAATTATATTGTTCAGCTCACAATGTCTGAAAAGGCGATGATTAATGCACGACGTTATAAGTTTGTATAATGTTGGGAGGCAAGTGATTGGTCGGTACTTTGCTGGGTCCTGTGAACATAGGCTGTTCTTTGGTAATAGGTATGTAGCACCATGCGTAAGGAAACTAGGCATCTTGTGTGAATGTCATTAATACGGGCTGTTAATTTTTCACGGGTGACGTAAAGTTTCTTTATCCAGTAGTTCTGCACACCATCTGGTCCTGGTGCTTTCCAGTTATGAAGGTGCTTCATTATGTTGGATGTGGCTTCCTTCGTTAATGGTTGGTGTTGCATCTTATCACAATTCTAAAATGCAGCCTCCTCCTCATTAATCCAGCTAGCTCTGGAGTTATGGGGGACTATGGTAGAAAGTTGTGTTTTCCAGAATTCCTCGACGGCCGTTTTACTGGGGCAACTAGGGGCTTCATTATTGTTGATGTTTTTATCTTCTCTATAAAACCCCTTTTCTTATTTTCGGAATAGTGTGTTGTCTAGTTTCCCTTGGTTACTGGTTTTGTACCTTCTCAATCGACTTGTGTAGACGGAGAACTTTTGACGTAGACTGTCCAGACTCTGCTGAGATGTGATGCTTTCTTCATCCCACTGAGAGTGAATTCGGTTATTGTCCATGATAGTCCTGACAAGTCTTTCTATTCTGTTGTTCCTGACCCCTCGTTGGTACTCGGTCAGTCTTCCAATGTCTTTCCGAAGGGAATTAATTTTCCCTTCAAGCCTGCTTTGCCAAGGTGGTATTCAAGGTGTTTGTCTAAATTGGGGAGGGTCTTGCTTTGGTCTTATTGCGACCCCAATTGTTCTGCTGATGGAAATTGCAGCACAGTAGATGATTGTGGGTAGCGACTGTAACATATTAACACCTATAACATAGTTTGGAAAGAGAAATTTGTTCATGGTCTGCAAGACGATACCCAGTTTCTTAGAAGATCTTAGTTTGGGAAGAATTGGTCTAATCAGTGGATCTGTTCCACTCTATAAGAGCTCCTTCCATTTCTGCTTGGATCTTATCAAGCTGGTCAGCGTTGGTTGGTTGTTCTTGTTGAACTTCTTGAGTCTCGTCCGCTCTTTGTGTCAAAGGTGTTTCAGGCTCTGGATCTGTTGTATTTCGACCAAATACTTCGCGCTCAACTTCACTTTTTATTGTGTCCAGTTGTTCAGGCGAACTAAGTTCACTTCTCAAGATGAGACGATATTGGTCTGCGACTCTCTGTTCGGTAACTTTAAGCTCTTGGTCCTCACGACAGAACTTTTGATGGAGTATTTGGCGATATCCAGTCTTTTCCTGGTCAAGGTTCGCCACTATGTAAAACATGCGCATTATAAATTCATTCATGGCGCTAGTCCATTTCATGCGCTGTCTTTGCAGTCCCGCTTGAATGAGCGCTGGCTGTTGATCCTCCGCAACATTTTCGGTGGAGTTCTCGTTCGACTCCGTTGATGATGGTCACGTTGTTGCTGTGACTGTGTTGGTAAGTGTTATTACGGTTCTAGGGCTGTAGCTCTTTGGATTATTATTATTTATTATTATACTTACGAACTTAAACGTATTTAACAATACAATAATGTATGTTCCTGTAAAATTTAAACATTCTAATTCCATGGAGTTACGCAAATTAAGTATCACTTTACATGTATTGAAATTAATTAATTACTTTACTTCTTATTTGTTAAATAATTGTTGTAGAATAAAAAGAGTTTGGTGTCGTTACTTGTATTAGGGAATATAGAAGTTTAATATAGGGGTTAAACTTCAGTTATGTAAATTTTCATGCGACTTACGTCGAAAGTCGAGTGGTAGAGCAGTCGAATGGTTTCTAGAATCGGGCCATAGCATGGAGCGACAGTAATCTTGGTAGTTTTGCGGGAGGAGGTAGATTGAGACACCGAGTCCGATCTCTATTTTTATTTTTATTTCTTCTTTCTTAGTCTCTTAAGAATGACCCCAAAGCAGAAACTGAATCGTCGAGATTTTAATAACTTATACTCATATGTATGTATACGTGCATATATGTAGGCAATAGCTCTGTTGCAATAAAGGTGTTATAATTATATTTTTAGGCTATGACTCAATTGCATGAGTTGGTACCACAATTGAAGGGAGATATTATGCTTGAATATGAGGAAGAATTTATGATGTCGGTGATAACGCAACTTAAATATCTTCAAGCTCAAGATGCTGCAACAGATGCTAGTGTTGCAAAGGCATATCGAAACGTTTTAACAGTCATGGATTCCGTAAGTTTCTGAGACATTTCAATTTATTCATATGTCATCAAATATGAACTGGAGGTCTTCTTTTCATTTTTAAATTTAATTTATTTTAGTTTTATCATAATAAATCACTAGGGAAACGTTTATCACAAGCTATTTTAAAGGATTTAATTTTCCAACTAATTAACATACTAGTTGAAGAGAAATTAGGTAATGTACAAAATGGAGAAGCTTATGTCAGAGTGATCAACTTACACTGTGTTAAAATAATAGAAAGGTCTGATCACACAATTATTATATGGTAAGTTTTGTTAAAATGATATATAAAACTTTTTGATTCCATATTTTATTTTAGTACACTAATTAAATTGATAAATGAGTGTATCAGCAATGATTGCTCTCCTAGACATGTTGACTTGGTCATGAAATGTTTATGGAGAATCATCAAGTTAATTCCTGTATGGGGAGAAGAATTAGATTATGATTTAATTTTGGTGGAAATACACAACTTTTTAAAGAAATTTCCTTCCACTTGGTGGAAATCAAAAGAAATAGATACTCCATTAAGAACTGTTAAAACTGTTCTTCATTCTTGTGCGAAGATAAAAGGAGCAGCTCTCCTCCATCATATTAAAAAAATTCCTAATACTAGCGAGTCCGAAGTAGAATCTTATATAATAAGGATATTAAAAGTAAGTTAAAGTGTGGATACTAAGAGCCGATTTCTTGATTGCCTCATGAAATAGATATTAAATTGGTGTATGTTAGGTGAAGAGGACTCATCCTTGAAGAAAACGTGTAGGAACCTCGACGTCAAGTTCGTGTGAAGGTTGAATAGATTTTTTTCCAATGGAAACACTATTTTTATTCCAGTGTTGAATAAGCTGAAATTTTCATGTCTCTTACAGGTATTCAGGTGACTCAGCTACAAAAAAACTGGCTACTAATTTTTAAGTGATTCGATTAAAATATTTCAATTAAACACTTTCAACCCCTAGTAAAGGTTTCACAGGGAAGGTCATACTCGGACTTAAAATTTCCCGCTCTTTTCAATTCCAAATATCCTTCACATCACCTTGAGCTTGAACTCACTGTTTGGTTCAAAGTGATTACTAGTTAATCCCTTTAAAACCCTACAACTTTTTTTCTGAACGTTTTTTTCTAGGATGACTCATTTTTGAAATATTTAGATGAGATGATTAAAATGTCACACCCCTCTATATAAAGGAAAGATAAATAAAATTAGTTTTATTCTCATTCCGCTGTATGGAGATCTAAGCAGGATATTTTAAAAATTTTGCAATCTTTTACCATACAAAATTTTTGAAGTCTAATCATAGACGCCATGCTTTGAACCGAATACATGAATGAAATTTGTTGATTTGTTGGTAATAATTACTACTAAACTGTCGACAAGATTGGACATTTTTCTGTCTACCAGTATATTTTAGTATAAATTAAACAAGATTTAAATTAAAAACGAATTAAATTAAATATACACACATTCTTTTAAAGAAAAAAAAAAACAAAAAAGAGTGAGGTTACTGAGTTTGCACCACTACGAATTTTACTAGTACTTGACTGTTCCAAAGTACAATTTGACAGCAATTTCATCAATTCATCAGTCAACTCATCAAATCGATATATAGTTAACAAATTCATTCTAATATTCGATACCAATGATTACATTCCTGAACAGGTTCGTCATTTCGTCGTTGTATATGTGATACATAGGCAACCAAACGTCGACTCTCATTTTATAATTTAGCTCTAATCAAAATGATCATTATTTGTTTAGAGTTTAAAAATTACGGATACCCAACAACCTCAAAAGTCGGAATCCCAAAGAAAACCTCTTTCAAGGGCTAATCATTCCATGCTAACAGATATATTCCAGAAAATTGGAAGTAAAGAGGATACCAAAGAGGGATTAAATTTATTGTATGATTTCCTGCAAGAACAACCAGAAGCTGATATTGAACCGTTCTTAAAAAAGTCCAGCAAATTCTTTCAGGATTATATAAAAAATGGCCTAAAAGAGATTGAAGAAACAAGAAAAACTGCAAAAACTACCATTATTGGTAAGTTAAATGAAATAATGATAAAATATATTATGTACTAAATGAACGTTTAAGTATTAATATTTCTCATTAAAATGATATTTGTATAATGTCATGGAGATGGATCCAGGTTAATATCTAAATTATTCATTCACACACACAGGGACGGATCCAAACACGTGCTTCCGAGAGATTTCGTGCTTCGGGGGGGGGGGGGCTATCCTGTACTAAATTAACCTAAATAAAAAAAGAGCGGCAGTCATTTGAGACTGAACGCTGGAAGCGAAAGTTTCTTACGAAATATTTTTCCCTTCTCTGGTTATCTCACTGTCTCTATTTTTCTTTCTGTTTGTGTCACTCTTAGTAATAGATATAAATATCAGGTGAATTAAAATAATTGTCACTATTTTGTTACGACTCAAGTATTAATGTTAATTTAAATATATCTTCAAAGAATTATAAGTTTTGATATTGAATAAGTGTTTGTAAATAGTTTTGTTCATCTGAATAAGTATTAGAAGACAAGATGTTAGAAAAGTTCGTTTTGTTCTTGGCTAACATAATTACAAACAATAAATTATACACCTATATATTCAACGGTAGCAACAATTTAAAATTTAAGTTCTTATTCTATGTAATATTTAAATGAGTTTTATTCATTTTATGTGAATTGAAAATAGTACATAAAATTAACCTTGGATCTGCAGCCGTGTGGTTTAGACTCTTGAGCACTTGTATATAATTAAATTTTGTTCTTTAGAGGATATAAAAGTTTCAGGTGTATGTAATACATCAGTGGCTCTAGTGAGTGATAAACGTACTTTGTTTATTACGATAACAAAATGATGTAAACAACAAAGGACATGTTTTGCTTAATGTGTATCCTTCTATGAGTCTATATTCGTTGATAATGTGAATATTTAATGCCTTTTTGTGTGGTATTCTTTTTAATTTCTGACGTATGTCAAGTCTCCAATTTAATATATCACAAAGGGAGAATTGGAGTGTATATTATAGCGAAAAGCAAATTTGGTATACAGGTATTCTATATTACTTGGATGTTATATTGCTTTATTTCCTATTTATTATTGATTTTCTATAAAAGAAAATATATATACTGGTCCCTGTTTCCGACACAGAGAACTGAATTGGATGGTTATTTCAAGATCGAGGCAGTGTATAATGTCGGTCAGATCGGGCCGAAACAAATGAAATTTAAAATATGCATTTCATTCCCTGGCTCATCTATTTTCATATGTGTAAGAGTGGGCCTCCGTTAAGACGCTTTTTCTTCAATAATTCTTAACCAAGATTTCTTGGGCTATTACATTAAAAATTGCCGTTCTGAGGTTTAAATGCAAAGAAGTTACCTTCTTCTAGGCTCTTGGAGTTAAGATTACCTCGTTTTAATATTAAATTTACCAACTTTGAAGCTCTCGAAGGGGGCGATCTTGGATCCGCCCCTGCACACACATATCCATAGCTATTTGACAATATGTTAAATGTCAGATACCAAAATGATATCACTTTATTTAGTGGTTTATAAATTCCACATCTCATTTAATTCATTTCTGAGAGTATGTATTAGTATCTCAAGGATATATTTATAAGCTTTTTTCAAATCCAGATAACTTCGTAGTTCGAGTTTGTCCCTAAGGACTGAACAATCACGGATGGTTTATATCGTATCCTCGTCAAACACGTAGGTCATTAACTTCATTGGGTGGTACGTCTGGGGAGCCATATTGCACGGTAGTCTTAGTAGACCAGCATCGATAATTTTTGAAACCAAAAAAAATATATAGTAGGATAAAACCCATTGGAAAAGGAAGCGAATACAACAAAAATGAAAGGAAAAATAATTTACAGGCGATCTAAGGCGAGAAAGTGGAAGGGAGGAGTTTTAAGGGTAAAAACGGTTTATCCCTATTTCCAGCAAAACTACAAGTCCTATGAAAAATTTATTTGAAAAATTCAAAAAAAAACAAGTTTTTGGTTTTTTATTATATCTTTTCGAAAAAAAAAAAAATTTCACCAAAGGACCAGGCACCTTTCTTATGGAAAAATGGAATTCCGTCAAATTATTTGAAATTCTGGTATGTTGTAGAAGTTGACTTTCTGACAAAAAGAGTCCATGGGCTCAAACAGATTCTATGACTAGTTTTCGAGATACAGAGTGTTAAACATCGAAAATGCCGCTTTTTGATATCAGATTTCGAATGATAGAGGTGCTTTATTTCCGATTATTGGAGAAATTGTGATTTGTACATTATTGGAAATAAATATTTCAAACAATTGCCATAAGTTTTGGTGGATTACAGGGTATTTAAAAAAAACGTAACATGCGATTAAAAAAAAAATTTTTTCATTACAACGTTGAAAAAATAAGATGTTATTGCACAAGTAATATCTCGTTAAAGTAATAATTTCTTGCATGTGCTTCATATAATATACAATGTGAGCCATAAATATAGCTAGAGAAGGCATATATTATTTTTCCTATTAATGAGTCACCCTGTCCAAACCATTCATGCTTCAATTTTAATAAGACATTAAACAGATATATGATCCGTCTCTTGATACTCAACAGAATGTTAAACTCATTGCAAAAACTATACATATTGAAAAAAAGGTAGTTGTTTTATACGACCCTGTAGTTTTAAATTCTCTCCGTCAACTTAGTATGTTATTACATTTTTACGTTAACAAATGTTCAGTGTTTTACTGAGCAGAATATTATTAAAATTGTATGAATAGTTTTCGAGATATAGAGTGTTATGTCACCTTTATCGTATCAGATTTCTCATAATAGATGTGTTTTATTTCCGTTTATTGCAGAAGACGTGGTTTGCATATTGTTTGACATATATCTTGCACAAAAAAATACTATTAATTATTTTTGCAATCATCTCGTTCAGTATAAAGAGGCGGATAATATATCTGTTTAATGTCCTATTAAAATTGCAGTACGAATGGTTCATACAGGGTGACTCATTAATGGGTAAAAACAATATATGCCTCCTCTAGCTATTCTTATGGCTCAAACTGTATATTGTATGAAGCACATCCAAGAAATTATTACTTTAATGATATATTAATTGTGCAAAAACATCTTCTTATGTTTTCAACGTTGTAATCGAAAAATTACTTTTTCCAAAACCACATGTTATGTATTTTTAAATACCCTGTAATCCACTAAAATTTATGGCAATGGTTTGTGAAATATTTATGTCCAATAATGTACAAATCACAATTTCTCCAATAACCAGAAATAAAGCACGTCTATCATTGGAAATCTGATATCAAAAAAGCGGCATTTTCGATGTTTAAAACTCTGTATCTCGAAAACTAGTCATAGAATCTGTTTGAGCCCGTGGACTCTTTTTGTCAGAACGTCAACTTCTACAACATACCAAAATTTCAAACAATTTGACGGAAGTCCATTTTCCCATAAGAAAGGTGCCTAATCCTTTGGTGAAAACTTACCTTTTATGTTCCAAACAGACTGTATTTTTTTTTTAATTTAAAATATTTATTTTTTCACCTTATTTTGACTCAAGATACAATTCGGTGGACTTTTTGTTCGTTGAAATCTCTACCTTCTGGTGGTGTAAAAAAAATATACATTACTATGGTAAATGTTCTCAGAAAATTAAATAGTAAGGCCCAGACTAGGGATGTAACGAATGTCCGTTTTTCCACATTCGCGAATACGAATGCGAATATCAGCATTTTAAATATGGTGCCAAAAGTATGCGATTACAAAGGCTCATTTTGATCATGTTGCATTCGGAATAATGTAATTTCGTTATTTTGGGTTCATTAAAAATTATATCCTAAATTGTAATTGTTATTTATACAAAGCAGTTCTTCTATTGTTAATACATTTTCTAGAAAAGCTGTGGAACCTTGGGTGTGTCATATATGTATAAACACAAAGTTTTGTATCCTAATAGCAAACACCAATTCTGCAATTTTCATGGTGTAAACCAAAAAAAATATATCAGAGAATTTATTATCTTTAAGAGATATCAATAAATTACTGATGGATCCCAGTGAAAGTGAAGAAAGAGAAAATGAGCGGCTAAACCCTATACAACTTTTGAATAAAAAAACACTGATGAATATTTTATGGATAAACAGATGTGTGGAAAATGTCAGACCCACTGACATTGTGGAAGGCGAACAATATGTATTCTTTCTCCTATAGCCCGGCAATATTTAGTCATAACACCCACCACTTACATCTCGCGTCTTCAAAGTTAATTGTTTGTGTTGTCATGTATGCAGGATGTCCCGTAGGTCGACCTTAAGCCGGAACTAGGTGATAGGTCTAGTCATAGTAGTTATCAGAAAAATATTTAAAAAATCTAAATTACGTATTTTAAAAATTATAAGCGTAAAAATCTACACCCTGAGACTGTTTTTTGTCCCTCCTGTTGTTATTTTTATACTTTTCTTAATTTCTTTTATGATGTAATACTGAATAATGCTTCTGGTTACTGTTGTCCAAAATTCAAAGCTAACTGCTCCTACTTAGAAGAAAATATAATTTTTTTACCAATCCAAGTATTCAAAATCAATACTTCGCCCAATTTTTAGTGACTGTATTGGGAAACAAGTATTACGCGAGGTATATAACTTTAAAAGTTGGTGCATTTAATAAGGATTCCAAAAAGGCAACACTTGCTAGATTATTTCTTAAATTGTAGACAATTGTTTTTGTAATGACACCAGTGTTTGATTTTTTTTCTTATTTACTTAATAAGAATGTTAGTGTAATCAAAGCTTTCCTGAACACCATAATTTCAACATTGCACTTTAAGTGGACGGAAGAATCATTTCACGAAGTATGAGCGAGACCGAAAAATTCTATTTCAAGCAGTATTAGTAGTATTTGTTTCTTTTGCAGAAAAAAATTAGATTGTTAACTTAAAAATGCAAAAATTTTATGTATTCAATTTACAACATTAGCAATTAGGTATGAATTTTGGATAACAGTTTACAGTTTGTTGTTTGTGGTTTTAATTAAACAGTTTACAAGCCAAATTATATGTTATCAAACTGTCGGCACCTACTGTTAAGTTAGTTAAATTGTTACTTAATTCATGTAAATTTTCGAGTGCTGAAGAAATGCAAATGGTTGATTTAAAAAATATAAATAGTTCATTATTCATTAAAGTTTATGTTGTCATACAATGTTATTTCAAGTGCAAGTAAATAATTGCCTGTACTTAACGTCTGTTTGGGCAAGTAAGTATAAAAGATTATTAAACAGTGGACAATGTACCTAATGAGTAACTTCAAGACTGTTTCCCGGTTAGAACGTTTTTATTAGAGTACAAATATTAAACCTAAAAAAATCTAATTTCAGCAATTGCATTGTTATTTTATAAATATTTCTGCTCTTCATTGTTAAACACATTTGCAAAAAATTCGCATATGTAACCGCGAATGCGAATATTAAAAAATTGTACATAATTGTAATGATTAATAAAAAAATGCGGATTAGCGTTTTTTTGTTTCTTTGTATTTTCTGAGAACATTTACCATTGCAATGTATGTTACGTCGATAACAAAATTAAAAACTTTTTTAAAAAAATTATTTTTACTAAAACACTTTTTAACTTTTACACTTTGATTTGTTACTTGAAATTACTTATTAAAATTATTACAATAAATTAATGTTAAATTATGCCGAGTTTTGCAGTCGAGGGAGAGAGATCTCAAAAATGAACTAACTAATATAATGGATGTGCTAATATCAACTCTCCTACAACTTTACAAAGAATTTATAGGTTCTGTGATGATGACTAAGGTGGCCTTAATAACACGTGCAGATTTACTTGAACAATAGAATATTGTTAGCTATTAAGCTCACCTCTAAATAAGCAATTTTGGAGTAAACAGAAATATCAATTACTTGAAACGAAATATTATAGATAAGCTACAATGTTGCACAAAGGGGTCTTTCATAGTGACTCACGTAACAACTTCCCCCTATGCAAAAAAGTTGATGCCATGCATCAAGTTTTCAGGAATAAGATCAAAAATGAATATAATTTCAAAAATTCAAAAATTAATTAAAATAAATACATCATAAGAACATCAAAGTGTAAGTTGTATAAAAATTATATATATGCGAGTAAAATGCAATAATATAAGTATATATGAGAATAATATCAAAAGTAAATGAGTTTATATAAATAAAACATAAAAATGGTTAAAATGTTAAAAATAGAATATCAAAAAATGTTAGAATTCGAAAAATAACTAAAGATACAATTTTTGTGTTATACATACATATTTTAGGAAATGTCTTTTAGTGTCATTTCAGGGGATTCCTCTTCAATGTGTTCACCAAGGTGAATGCTACTCCTTCTTCTGGGAATGAAACGTCTAATACGTCTTTAAAAGACGCTAGGTACCATTGGTGGTACAGGTGGATCTGCATCTTCTTCTACACTTGCAGAATACGTATAAACAAATTAGAGCAATGATTATTGTGATGGTAAATATAGTATACCACGATAATTTCTTTGTTACCAAGGGCTGATTGATAATGTCATCTAATTGATCGGAGTATTGGGACAACTTGTGTTGAGCAATGTTTAGATCATCTGTATTTAATTTGCTTAATTTCAATGGTTTCAAATCTGGAAGGTTGACTTTATGTACTAAATCTTAATAACAGCTGAACGGTATATTTACTGAATGGTTTCTATAGGTTATATTTTGATATGTATCCAGTAACTGTTTGGCTTGGACTCGGGTGGATCCGATAAATGCACTACATTTTGGTTGTAGCTTTAAAATAGTATTAACGTTTACTATTTTTGTGATAACTTCTCTTCCTTCACATCTAACGGTGATCGGTAAAGGATCTGATATACTTATTAGCCAATGATTTGGAGCAATTGATTGGATATTATACTCCTTTGCATAAATTAATATATTCTGACAAGTTTTTGGTAAGTAGCTGGTTTGTTTGAAAAACTGGGCTTCACAAATTGCATCACTGTCGATTGGATAGGGCAATATGTCTGGACAAATTTCGATCTTCGGTCTATAGACTTGCAATTGTCCATGTTATCAAGAGTTACATAAAGTAGAGAGTCATCGTCTCTAGCAATATATTTATGACCAATTTGAAGCATATGGTGTAGACCTGTACGATTATCAAAGATAGGAATTGGATATAATTGGTAAAGGATGTAATTTTCAGGTTCTACCAAAGGTATTTTTAAAACGAAAACTATTTTTGAATCAATTTGGAATGCTTCTAATTCTATTATTTCAGCATACTGTGCTACAGTTGAAGTATAAACTGGTATAGATAACTCATTTTTATACAGTGATTCAGATATCTTTTGCATTGAATTTAATAGATCATTGGGTGATATAATTGAACTGTGTAAAATTTTAAGTCTGGCAAATGAAATGGAATTTAAAATGTCATCAAGAGTTTCTTCGATAAAAACATAACTTGTCATCAATGATGAATTTCTAGTACTTTTATTTGCGCTTGATAAAAGGCTAAATCATCTGTAAGGTTAAAAATTGCGGATTGAATTTCTTGAAGATCTTTATTAAATGTGGACTCGTCAATTTGTAACTTTCGTATTGTACGTAGTCACTGAAATCTGATTCTTTCTATCTGGTGTTCGTCTCGCGTAATACGGTCAATAGACTGACTATAGTATTCTCCATCAGATGAGTCTAGATTTCCTGATATAGCTTTTCATATCGTACCTAAACCGTTAATAATGCCGCGTTTGCGTCTGTTTGAACTTGAACTTATATAACTTTTGGTATCAACAAATATTTCTTTATATTTCTCATCAACATTGTCGGCAATTTAATTTAAAAGACTAATGTGTGTTGACAGTTCTACTTTAAATGCAATCATTCGATTGTTATTTTCTTTAAGTGAGTCTAGCAAATGATCTAAAATTTCATCGTTGTTTGAAATCGCTTGTTTAATATAACTAAGTTCTTTATATACTAAGAGTGTCCATTTTGAATTTGATATTTTTAAATTACTTTCCTCTTGGAAGTAAACACCGATCGTATTATTTACAGGTGATATTTGATATTAGCATCCTGAGATGGTGATTATCCACCAAAGGATTAAAATTCTGAAAAAGGAAATTTCTAATCAAAATAGGGTTTAAGCCTATCGAAATTTACTTTAGTAGTTTGATTAGTAATTGGATTAAATAATTTTGCTGAGTTTTGATAAAGTTCTTTGATTTCATAAGGACCATTGAACTTATATTTTCCGATTTATTTTTAATTTGAGATTCTTTGAGGTATACTTTATCTCCTATATTAAATTCAGGTTGGTTTTGGGATATCTTCTTATCAAACCGAATTTTTTATTTTTCTTTTTGATTATTAATCTTTGCTCTTGCTATTTTATAATAGTGTTCCATACGATTATTTAAATCTCTAATATATTTAGAAATGAGATTTTTCTGGTTGTATAACGTTTCAGGGGGTCTACTTGACGTTGCCCGAATACTAGTTCATATGGGCTAAATCCATGGGTGTAACTTTTTGTATTATTACAACAAATGACAGCGTAGGGTAAAACATTAAAAGGATGTTCTTCGGGATGTTCGGCTGTATTGGCACGAATCATTTCAGAAAGTGTTGCATGAAAACGTTCTATTGAACCATTGGATTCTGGATGGTTCACACTTGAAAAAGTTAGTTTAAAATCATAGAGTTCCGAAAGGTCTTTCATTAAAGTATTGTTGAATTTGGGGCCATAATCGCAATGTATGCGCAATGGTGTGCCATAATGTTGTAAATAAATTAACAAGGTGTTAACAACTGAGGAAGCTTTCTTATCATTCAGTGGATATGCTTGAGTGAATTTCGTTAATTCGTCGCGTATTGTTAGTGCGTCATTTTTGTCAGGATATTCAAATATGTCTATATTGATTCGCTCAAAAGGAGTCTTTGGTGTTTCTGTTACTACAAAGGTTGCGCTTAAATTCTTTCTGCAAAATTTTACTTTTTGACAGATTTCGCAAGATTTTATAAAATTTTCAATATTTTTAATTATTCCTGGCCAATTATATTTTTCTCTAACGCTGTCAGAGTTTCATTTATACCTCTGTGTAAATTATTTTTTCCACAATGATATTGTTCAATGATTATTGGTATCTGATCTTCAGTTGGAGTTGTTACAATATTTTGACAAATTTTTATTTTAATATCTTTGTCAGCAAATATAAAAGATAGAATTTCAAGAGTTGGTAAATCGATATTATTTTCAACATAATAAGTTTCGTTTGGATTAAATTGATCTTGTGCTTTGTAAAGAATGTAAAATAGATGTGGGACTATTCTTTCTGGGTCAAAAGGAAGGGGTATTATGAAGTATCTTCGTTCTTTAATTGAACTACTGGAAAATATATTAATTATTTCGGTACTGAAGTCTGGATTTATTTCGAAAAGGTCATTTATGATTTTGTCATGTAGTTCTCCTAATTTATTTTGGCAAAAGAAAGTTACGATATTTTTATGGGTTTTATCAAGAAGTTGGGAATTTGATATCTCGATTTTTGAGTAATCAATTAATGATTTGGTTTTATAAAGTTCGACAAATTTGTTATATTCTGAAGTCATTCTTTCATTTTCAATTTCGAGGTTTTGTTGTTCAATAAAGTCATCACTTGAAGTTTCGTCTTCAGTTAGGGCATGAATTTTAGTTTTTGAGTAAAAGTTAATACAGTCTTGGAAGTGATTTATCTTTATGCGTGATTATGCGTCTGCATTGCTATTTTTCTTTCCGGGTTTGTAAACAACTTTAAAATTATATTCTTCTAGTTTTATCCACCATCTAGCAAGTCTGATACCGGGGTCCTTTATTGAGAAAAGCCAAGTTAAAGGGCGGTGATCGATTGCGACTGTAAAGGTTCTCCCGTACAAAATCGAACGAAATGTCTTAACGGCCCATACTACCGCTAGTAATTTTCTTTCAATAGTTGAATATTTCGTTTCTGCTTCACAAAGGGTTCTAGAGGCATAGGCAATTGGAAGATCTTTACCTATAGGTCCTTGAGATAAAACGGCACCTATTGCAAAAGCAATTGCATCGGTTGTTTATATGAATTCCTGTTCGAAATCTGGATACTTTAAAATTGGGTCAGAAGTAAGAATTTTTGAAAAAAAATTTTGAAAGGATTAAAGGAATAAATCTGCGGTAATAACCTGCTAAGCCTAGAAATGATTTTATTTCTTTTGGATTTTTGGGTTCTGGAAAGTTTAATACACAGCTAACTTTATCTGGGTTTGGTTTAACACCATTAGGAGTAATGATATGACCTAGATAAGCTACTTCATGTCTTAAGAATTCGCACTTATCTGGCTGAATTTTGAAATTAGAAAGTCTTTTGAATACTTCTGGAAGTCTGGAAATATGTTCATGAATCGTGGGTGAGTATACAATTATATCATCCATGTATACTAGGGCTCTTTCATTTTGAATACCAAGAAGGATATTATCCATTACACGTTGAAAAGTGGACGGGGCATTTTTTAATCCAAAGGGCGTTCTTATAAATTCATAATGTCCATTTTCAACTGAAAATGCTGATCCAATAAATCAGAAATATTGGGTAAAGGGTACTTATCATCGACGGTTAACTCATTTAATTTGCGGTAATCAATTACAATTCTCCATTTTTGTTTGCCTGAAGCATCGAGCTTTTTAGGAACAACCCAAACAGGGGATGACCATGGGGAAATTGAGGGTCGAATAATACTTTGATTTAACATATTACTTATTTGAGTCTTTACTTCATTTGGATGAATCTGAGGATACCTATAAGACTTGGTGTAAACAGGTTTGGAATTATTGGTGAATGTTAATTTGTCACCTTCTAAGAAAAAGATGTCCGAAAATTCTAGACAAAGATTGGTAATCATTTCATGTTCTTCTGGATTTAAATGGTCAATACGTAATTGGTCTTTTATTAATTGAATCCTATCAGTGAAAGCTGATTCATAAATGTTGGAATTGAGATTTAAGATTTGGTCAAAATTATTGATTGGTTCTAAAGAAAGGTCTGAAAAATCAACAGATTTTGGAATTGAGTTAGCATTTATGACTGATGTTAAAAATTCACCATTTGCGTTTATTTTCACAACGGCATGAGGTAATCTAACTTTCTCTTTTTCTCGTGCCTTAAGTATGGCATCAGTATTAGATAAATTGCATTTTAACTTGACAATTTTTTCTGTTCTTCCTTCAATTGAAATGTTGTTTGAAGTCGTAGCAATAAGATTTTTTGAAATTGAATTTGAGTCATTTGGAATACTCTTCTGGGAATTATTTTCTTGCCCAGTTTTGAATAATGGACGGTTTTGAAATTAGTTATCAATTGTTTGGATTTAAGATCAATAATACAGTTATAATGATCTAAGAAATCAAGACCAAGAATTCCATCGAATTCAATGTCTAAGTTATACACGAAAACTTTATGATAATCATTAGGGGCAAAAGGAATTAGAGTTGATTCTGTAATTAATAATTTTTCATTAGTAATACCTTGAATTGGTTTACTTTCAGGGTATCTGGGAAAATTCTTTACGACTTTTTCTATAAAAATTGAGATTGAAGCTCCGGTATCGATTAGTAATTTGTGAGTTTGAGTTCTGTCAAAAATATAAGTTTTTGGAACTTACGGTGAGTAAAGGATTTAAATAAACTGGTTTGTTTGAGTGTTTGTGTCGAGGTTCGTTTTGTTGAAAGACAAATTTTGTAACTGGTTTTGTATTTCCTCTATGTTGGGTGGTTGGTTTCCCGAGGCTAATTCTTGAAAATTTTCTTCGTTTTGAGAAGAATTATCTTGATAATAATAGTCATCTTGAGAGTAGTCAAATTCTTGAGGATTTTCATAAAAGTCGTCAACATAATATTGTTGATAATTATTTTGGTCATAATCATCTTGAAAATGTTCGGTTTCATAATTAGAGTTTGAAAATTCATAATTATGGGGATATTCATTTATGTGATGCGTTCTTGGATTATTAAAATTGCAGTTTCTTTGGGGATTTGGATTATTTACTTGACGTCTTTGTTGTGTAAATTGGGGCAAAGAAGGTCTGAATTGTTGATTCGTTTGTTGGATAAAATTAGGTCTTTGTTGATTAAATTGCTGAGGGAAATTGGGTCTCGGTTGAAAATTTGTGTTTCGAGATCCGTTTTGGAAATTTGTTGGATTCATTTGAAAACGATTAAATTGGCAATTAGGGGCAATGTGTCCATTTCTGTCACATTTGAGACATTTTATTTGAATGTTAGGTTTCTTAATTTGACTTGTAGATTGTCTGGAATCTAATTTTGGAAATTTTTGGTTTTCAAAATATGAGAGTTGAAGCTCGCGTTTTATTCTTGCTTGTGCTTCTAATATATCTCGAGGATTTCCTGCACGAATGATTTGTCGTAGTCTGGATTCTAGACCAGTCAAAAGGGTATTTAAACTCATGGTATCAATTAAACTGCACTGAGCATTTTTCTATTCAGGAGTAAGATTTTGGGATTTTTGTACGAATGCGTGCATTTTAGCATTTAAAACTTGTAACCAACTGACAAAATTAAGTGGGGATTCGTTTTGGATTTGTTTAAGTCTTTGTAAGTCTTGAATTAAAGATGAGAGATCCTTGAATCTCCAAAATGGATATTTAATAATTGTTTAATTTCTGGATACGTTGTGGGGTTTCTAGAGGTTACAAGCTGTGCCGCTCTGCCACGTAATTTATTTTTAATATGAATACTTAAAAGAAAACGTTGGTCACCAAGGGCCATATTATATGCACAGTCACATGCATTAAGGAATGATTGGAGGAAAATTTGATCTCCATCGTATTCTGGGATAATAGAAAAGTTTTCTAATAATTTGTAGTTTTCTACTTGAGTTTCTTCGCTTGACATTGTGGCAAAGTTTGTTGAAATAACTAATAATTAAAACGTTTCTTAATAACTAAATCGCGTTTAACGTGTTTCTTAAAACTATTTCGCTTTTTCTTTTAAAATTGAATATTTCCACCTTCGAAAATATTTCTCCGATAATTAAAAAATTCTTAAATATTTCCACCTCCGAAAATATTTTTCCGATAATAAAAAATAATCAAATATTTCCACCTCCGAAAATATTTGTCCGATAATAAAACAAAAATAATATTTCCACCTTCGAAAATATTTTAAATAAAAAAAAATCAAAACAAAATTCTTAAAATTAAAAGGTTTAAAGGAATGAATGAATATTAACATTGATAATCGTAAAAATGCAACAAATTGAACATAAACATAAAAATTAAAAAAACGATTATCTCTTACTTGATCTCTCTTGTTTTCATGGAGCTTGAGCCTTTGTCGTGTCCACCAGCAGTGAGGCAAATTCCGTGTTCAACCGGCTTCTTTCGACGATCTATCTTGTCCTAGCAGTGAGGCTGTGGTCCGTGTTCAACCAGGAAAGTAGATTTTTGGCTTTGGTCCTTTGTTTCGGCAAGGGATTGGAATCCGCCGTTTCCAGTGAGCATTCGCGTGTTCTAGAAACGTTCACGAAATCCGAATGAACTGTTACGTCGATAACAAAATTAAAAACTTTTAAAAAAAATTTATTTTTACTAAAACACTTTTTAACTTTTACACTTTGATTTGTTACTTGAAATTACTTATTAAAATTATTACAATAAATTAATGTTAAATTATGCCGAGTTTTGCAGTCGAGGAAGAGAGATCTCAAAAATGAACTAACTAATATAATGGATGTGTTAATATCAACTCTCCTACAACTTTACAAAGAATTTATAGGTTCTGTGATGATGACTAAGGTGGCCTTAATAACACGTGCAGATTTACTTGAACAATAGAATATTGTTAGCTATTAAGCTCACCTCTAAATAAGCAATTTTGGAGTAAACAGAAATATCAATTACTTGAAAGGAAATATTATAGATAAGCTACAATGTTGCACAAAGGGGTCTTTCATAGTGACTCACGTAACATGTATATATTTTTTTACACCACCAGCAAATAGAGATTTCAACGAACAAAAACCCACCGAATTTTTTAAAAAAATCAGATATTTTGACGTAAGAATTTTCGATTGAAAATTAGGGTGATATTTGGGTCTTAAGTCAAAATAAGGTGAAAATATAAATATTTTAAACAAAAAAAAATACAGTGTGTTTGGAACATAAAAAGGTAAGTTTTTAAAACCCCACCCGCTCCCAATTTCCGGCCTCAGGTCGCCCGTAAATTATTTTTCCTTTTCTTTTCCAATGGGTTTGGCCCTACTATTTTTTTTTCACTTTCTACCATTTTCAAAGGCTTCACCCCGGTCTATAGCTATTGTGGACGGTTGAGAGATAAGCCAACAAGAAAAGGGGAATATGCTCATTACAATCACGCTGGTTGTTGCGAACAACCTGTGATAGATGTTATTCCACAGTCCTGTTGAATCTTCCCACCATTCCGTCTGAATATGGGTGCAAGAGGGTAGGTTTCGTCTTCCTGATGTGTAACATCATACAGACCATCTGGAATACGTTGAACATAAAGTTCCGCCTTTGGTCGGAATGCAATTCTAACAGTATAACAAACCTGCTGCAAAACTGTTTCACAGGCACCGTTGTAACCATGGTTCTCCTGATTGGCTATGGCATATGCAGGTCACTAAAATAATTAATCTATATTGCGACCAGTATAAATTTGTTATCCCTTTCGGACTTGTCGAATGGACCAGCGACATCAATTGCAATTCTTTCAAATAGCCTGCAATATATTGCTTTTGGTACGTGTCTTCGGGTCGTTACTGGCTATATAGATGTCACGTTTTGGGACTTGGTTTCCCTCTCTTCTTTATTGAATTGTAAGCATTGTTTTATTGTCATTCACCTGCGCTCGAACCTGACGGCTTTCCCCCCCCCCCATTATACTGACTCACGGACTGGCTATTCCTCGTGGTGTGGTTGCGATGGCCAACTATGACTGAACTGTCTGGTAGCCTCACTCGGCAGTCAGGTTGGAAATGCTCTGTACGTATTTACTGGTTCCTCGTTTCTGCCTTAATCTCAATTATTTTGTTTATTCCGGGCTGTACTTCCTGAAGGGACGACACTGCTGTTTCCTGACTGACTAAAACTGTTTTTATCTTAGGTTTGGTTCCGACGTCCGTCGTAGAGCTTCATTACTGTTGTTTATACCACCAAGTCTCCGAG
Organism: Octodonta nipae; assembly: GCA_034190945.1. Classification (NCBI taxonomy): domain Eukaryota; kingdom Metazoa; phylum Arthropoda; class Insecta; order Coleoptera; family Chrysomelidae; genus Octodonta; species Octodonta nipae. Next base: position 51,865,012 of record CM067219.1, read on the forward strand.
TTGGTTGAACCGCGTTATCTCTAATACCCATTTATAAAGCTTTGTGTAGCCAATTGGTTTTTAACGTCCTCTGGTAGATCAACGTGTTCTAATGATAAAATATGATTAATTGACATAAAATTCAACATTTTTTATCGATGCGCTTTTGTTTTTTAACTAATAAACGTCAAAAAATTGGTAACAATTTGGTTTTTACCTTTTTCACAAAATTATCCGAGAAATCGTGTTTGCTATGTTGTAGAGAAATGAATTAATTGGTTACGTAGATAATGGAATGTTTACTCAAAATTACAAAAAAATGTTTAACCGTTTATATATATTTTTATTTTATAATTAAAACATTCTTATTAGCGAAAAGGATAGATCTTTTCATACCAAACTTATGTTCTAAACATAAATATTGTAGCCCCGTAGTTTTGTCAAAATTTCAGTCAAACCTCTGGAAGAACTTTTTTTAAAGAGCCATATTACCTCACCAAATTACCCTATGAGTATAAATAAACCAAGGTTGGAAAGTAGCAGAGTTGATCTAGAGAGCACTCATCTCAGGTTCCGAAAATTTAAAGTATAAATACATATAATAATTGAAAATATTTAGCCATTCTTTACTAGTCCGTCTGGACTAGCCCATTCGAGAAATTGCTAAGGTGTGTTACCTGTGAAACTTTACCTCTATATGTTATGCAGACACATATTTATATTTCTAATATAATATGGATTTATGTAAGTAATTTAGCAAATTGGAATACCAAAACTCTATGTAGACACAGTCGATATTGATGGATGTTAAAGGCGTAAGCTGTTATAAAAGATTTTTCCGTTTGTGAATGATTCCATAAAATATTAAAACATATATATAGATATTTGGCTTGTGATTTATTAGTATTTGTTAATAGAATCTGAATTGAACAATATAAAAAATACGTGGTTCACTAATTGAAGATTAATATCATTTTTTCTATTATTAAAATTTATATCAGCGCTTCATATTTATATAATAACTAGCCGTTACCCGCCCTTTCACCCGCGTATGGAATGTAGAATTCTTTGCAAAATAAATAACATTTTTTTAACTTTGTTGAACCACCTAACATAACTATAAATCTACCAATTCCGAATACATTTCACCCAAACTGCAAATGCTTATGGGCCACATTATATAACAATTATTTAATTACCCAACTACCTATAGTTCTACTCCTATACGCTATATAATAATTATTTCTGATAATTTTAGAGCCACTTCGTAAACTATAATTTTAACCGGCCTTTATATGCAACTTTTTTTAACCATCCTGGAAAATAAAATTTGTCTCCATCTTATATGTCAACCACCCCTTATAAGCAACTTTGTCTAACATGTTTTAATTAACCAGTATAACTATAATTTAACTTCGCCCCATGTTTCATATGTTGCATATATCCAACAGCTTATGTTCTATTTATTAAAAAATTTCCAACAATTTTTCAATTACAACTAGTATGTGCAGTTTAACATTTTTTGTACCACCCTGTATAAATATAAATCCATCAATTCCCAATAAATTTCACCAAAACTGCAACTGCTTATGGGACACCATGTGTAACAATTTTTAAATATTGAACTACTTAACTCTACTCCTCCCTAGATTTCAAATGTCCTGTCTGTGCAACTGATTATGAGCTACGTAATAACACAATTTTTCCTCATATTTTTTAAGCACAGTATAAAAAATAATAATTTCTTTCCACACTTCATTTAAACCATCCTTCATTTGCAACTTTTTCTAACCTTGTTTGATTCACACTGGTAACGATCACTTGATTTCACCCCATATTTCAGGAACTCCGTATATGCAACTGGTCATGCTTGCTCTACCCTATATAATAAAAATTTGCTAACGTTTTTACCCACACTATATAATTATTATTCTGCTCCACGCTATATTTCGACAACCTTGTATATGCAACTATATATATGGAACTACTTATGGGCCACCAAATATAACATTTTTTTCACCTTCCTGTATACTTATAATTCTAGTCCACCCTATTTTTAATCTATGCGATATATGAAACAGCTTGTAGATCATAACATGCCTTCATAATATTTTTTAAACCCACACGTAGCTGTAATTATACTCTGCTACATATTTCAACGATCCTATAATAACTAAACTTGTGAAGTTGTGAACTACTTGTGGATATAAAACAATTTTTACCCACCCTATAAACTATAATTCCACTCCATCTTATATTTCAATCACCCTATATAAACAATGGTTTCTAACATTTTTTTCAACCCATTTCTTAAGTATAATAATAGCTCAAGAAAATTCAAATATTCAAACTGCTTATATACGATATTTTTTATCCAGCGTGTATAAATATAATTCCATGTTAACCCTTATTTCACCCACATTGTATATGCAACTACTCATGACCCTGACAATACAATATTTGTTATCCACCCTGTATAAATATAATTCAACTCCACCCGTTTCTCAACCAACTGGTATATGCAAATGTTTATGGTCCACTCAATATATATTTTTCGAATCATCCCGTATAACTCCCCCCTTATTTCAGCCACATTGTATATAAGCAGCTACTTACGTAGGTGGCCCGTGAAGTAGCTGCTATATCCTTTTTTTTAATTTTTAAATCCATGTAATTCTATTCCGCTCTAAGTTTCACCTATCCTATATATGGAACACCCTGTAAAATTTCACTTTATATATAAGTTGATTTTTTTTTAAATCGAAACATGTTACGCTGGTATATTCCGAATTTTGAATAAAAGCTAAGCTAAAGCAAATATCTAATATTTGGTACATGCGCTGGAACCAATTGACTAATTGTGTATTACCGAACATGCTATTAGTTTTTTCGCTATATCTACCGTTTCTGTCAATGTAGGGAGATAAAATGTATACCAGATTTTAAGTTAAACTATAAGCTTTACAACAACAAAAAAGACTCAGCAAAAACAGTTGAGTAGTTATTACGTGATGAGGTAACAAGCAAACAAACAAACAGACAACTACAATTTTATAATAGTATAGAAGATAAAATATATATCATAACTTTAAGAACAAATTAATGGCAAGCCAAATTTCTTTACATATGTATGTTTTAAGCCTACGCCTGTTGCATATTAAAAATGATTGCTTCATCATTATCGACTGTGTCTACATGGAGTTTTGATATTCCATTTTGCTAAACTTATTACATAGACTCATATGATGCTAGAAATATAAATATGTGTCTGCAAAAATTTACAATTTATAAAAGGATTATTTACCATAAGGATAAAGTTTCACAGGTACCACCCCTTAGCAATTTCTCGAATAGACTCGTCCAGAGGAGCTAGTAAAGAATGGCCAAATATTTTCATTTATTAAATGTATTTATACTTTAAATTTTCGAAAACTGAGATGAGGGATTTCTAGATCAATTCTTCTACTTTTCAACCCTGGTTTATTCATAATGATAGGGTCATCTAGTGAGGTGGCGCATTAAAAAAAAGTTTTTCATACGTTTGACTGAAATTTTGCAAAAACTACCAGGGCTACAATATTGATTTTTAGAACATAAATTGGATATGAGAAGATCTACCCTAAACATATATATATATATATATATATATATATATATATATATATATATATATATATATATATATATATATATATATATATATATATGTTTCTCGGGTAGATAAAATAAAAACTAAATTGTTACCGATTTTTAAAGGTTTTTTGTTTTTGTTAAAAAGACAAAACCCCAGCGATAAAAATTGTTGAATTTTATATTAATTAGTCATATTTTATCTTTAGAACACGTTGATGTTTGTTTTATTCTACTATTAATTTTATCGCCAAGAGGCCTTTTTCTCTGTAAATTACCTGAGCTAATAGTTAATTGAAGCACTGTTTCGAACTGTCGTTTATACATAGGCCAAGAGCAATTACTATCAAATATGGGCGGTTTTATAAAAGAACTTTTAGTACTTACGATATTTTGATATCTGTCCCTTCTTATTGGATGTTTTTAATCACCGTTTCCACTTGATTTTAGACAGTGTAATTTCATATTGTACTTTGAATTGGATTGATCATATTTGCCCTTATTTTCTAGACTATCCATTAACATTTTTAAAATAGCAATTTTCTGGGTATCCACCTCCTTATCTTAAATTACTAATAGCATTAGTTGTTCAAATGGTTCCTATTGAATTTTTATTTGAAATTTTTCAAGTTCATTTGCCTTTTTACTTCTTCAACCTTCAATTAAATTGTGTTGTTCACTTTTCATGATAGTGACCAGAATTTGTTGTTTTTCATCTATTTTTGTTTTGTTTTTCTAATTTCTCATTAAAAGTTGTTATTTTTTTATACTAACGTTTTTTGAGATTCTTGTCAAATCTGAATTTAGTTTTTATCTCGTTTCTCCAGTATTTTATTCACTTTTTCATCCAGTGTATCGGTAACCCTTTTGAAAAACATTTTAGTATTCTGGTCCATCATAATTATTTTTTATATTAATCCACTCGCAATCCCGTCTTCCGACAACCCTGTTACGAATCTTACTTGAGTTCAAAACAATTGATTTACACCAAAAATAAATTTTCTTTATTTTCACAAAAGTTCACAATAAATATTCCACTGATTTTCTGTGTGAATGTATGTTTTTTTTAATAACAAATCTTGTTGAACTTGTTCTTGTTCACAAATGAAATAACTATTTTTATTTTCAGAAAAAGTGGGTGATACTAATGAAGTGCCATTAAAACAGTCCAATGATTCCATAAATCCGGATTATTGGAAACAAAAACTTCAAGGTTATTCTAAACAACTTGATGAAATGAAATCTGGGAGGAAATCCATTATTATTACAGAATAGCTTATTAATAGTACTAATAAACAATTTTAGGAACTTTACTTGTTCGTGATGTTATTGAACTTAAGTAAATCTTAAATAGTTCTTAGAGGTAGTTTTCCTAGTTTTTATGCTATACATGTTTGTGAACATCTTATGTCATGACCAGCTGTGTTTGTTCATCTTTGTATTTTATATTCTATTAAATTATTTATTTGTTATTTATAATGGCACTTTTTCATTGATTGATTGTTTTATAATATAAGTAACATTATTTTGTAGAATATTTATTTTTTTTATTACTATTATAAATAGACAATGCCAGGGAGTTGTAATTAAATAAAAAATATATTGAACTATCATTTTCAATATTTTCACACTATCACCAAAATCTGTATATCGAAACATAAATTTTTGTTTTTTATGCAGTGCGTTTCCTTGAGAAAGTCCAGAAAAACCGAAAAAAAATTACTACAAAACTATCACTTTGTTGTAATTAAAACTGCAAAGTTAATTTTTCGCACAAAGATAGACTACAATGTTAGAATTAATATACCAGGATTTATAATCCCAAAATTTCGGGGTTGAACCCTCAGACCCCCCGCTGGCTACGACCTTGTTTGTCGGATAAGTAGTTGTTTCAGAATTGTAATTTAACTACGTCCGTCTAATAAGGATACACCAAATACATTGTAAAAGTTCCTTTCATGTACTTCAGTTTGTATATCTTGGATTTTTGTTTAAATGCTGTAAAAATGGTGAATATCGCATTTTACCTGAGAATCGTGCCAGACGGAGACAGCAGAAAATGTGGTGGGGGTGGTCAAGCTTAAATTTTTTACGCAATTTAATATATTATCATTAAGATATTAACCTCGAGTGTCACGAATGACATGCCCAAATGAGTGGAGTCAGATAAATGGATGTTAATGAAATTATAATTTATCGAACATTTTACCTACTGAAATATGAAAGATATGTAATTATTTTTCAAAATATCCTGATTAGATTCTTTTAATGAAAAAAAAAGATTGTTCAGTACAAAAGAATTGTAAATCCTGATTCAATAAAAAAATGTTAAAAAGTGCTTACCTACATACATTACAAAATATTGGCTCTCGTTTATTTACCAAAGTTCACATCAATTGAACAAAACTGTATTTTTATCTAAAAATCTATAATCCTTATTTGTTATAAAATCTGTGAAATTTAGTACCTAGTATTTTTTGGAATGCTCGACTATAACCTACACAATCAACAAAACAATATGTCATAATATTAACACTAATATGACTAAATGAGTAGACTATACAAAGTCAAATTTTGAATAAACACACTTTTTAAAATTAAAACGAGATTTATTAATTACTGTATAAATAACAGCATTGAAAATATCCTACATCTAAATAATTCTTGGCTCCTAACAGCGAGCACCTAGGCCCAAATTCCCTTAAATATTGCTTCGCTCCCTACCTGTACTTGTGCGTATAATGCGATATTCACAAGCGTTTTAAACCACCTTTACAGGATTTTAATTAAAATCTAATATAGACAAATTGAAATTCATTTTAGAGACTTTCAAAAGATCCAATAAAATTCCAATTGAATGAGCGTGGTTCAGTTTGCAAGATATCCATCTTAATTGTTTAAATTGCAATTTACAAAAACTATTTGACAATACTTATATTGAGAATATTTAATTGTAAGATCATAAGCTGTCATTGTGCTGAAGATGAATCTTTTAGTTTTTAATGCAACAAATATTTTAAAATAAGTCGATTATTTCAACTTTTCTCGGCAAAAATATCCCTATCAGGACCTATAAAGCCTCATTTTGAAGGTTTTCCAATTATCTACAAATTTTTCATTGATAAGATCACTATTTCTTCATTATTTTGCTCAAAACAACTCAAAACAAAAAAACATACCTTTGCTAGTTTTTATTGTTCAAATATATAATTTCTACGAATTTGCTGTTAATATATATATAAAATATCTCCTATGAATCATGGGCGGATCCAACGGTGGGGGGGGGGGCGGTTGCCCCCTCCGAGAGTCTCAAAGTTAGTAAATTTAATATTAAAACGAGGTAATCTTAACTCCAAGAGACTAGAAGAAGGTCACTTCTATAGGTTTAAACCTCAGACCGACTATTTTTAATTTAATAGTCCAAGGAGTCTGAGTTTAAAATTATATTTAGGTAAATTTTAGTACAGGAAGCATGTTAGTCTGAAGCTGGTAGTCAAACTTTTGGAGATTTCTTCTTGAGCCATTGCTGCTACGCATCTCCGACAACCAATCTCCAGGTCCGGCTACGCTGATAGAACGATACAGGGGATTAAGCGACCCAATGAGCATGGCCGGTTAAGGGTATACATACGACGGGTAATCTGAATTTCCCATCATTCACCTGTTGACGATAGCAGATCCAAAGCTATTGAAACGTTGTGAGATCAATCATTTCAAGACGATGGAAGTCCAAGGAAACTTCGAGGAATTTAGTTGAATATTGTGTACATGTAAGTAACATGTATATAACAGATTTTTTGTGAATAATAGAATTATTTTTGTAGCGTTTACTCTGAGGATAGGGTACATTTTTTAACTTTGAAATAATATTATACTTTACAATTCTGTGGTTCATTGAACCTACCGTCAAATTAATGGCTTTGTCGCAGATGCGCAAAAAATTGGTATCTGGCGGCAACAGAGAGTTTCGCTTCTGGGTTCGTTTGATTATTTTGTGATTACACTTCGGGTTCTTGAATTTATTTAAAAACAAAACTGAACTCACTATAATTTAGTTCCACTACTTTAATTTATATTCACATAAGCATATACAATTTATCTTGAACACCTGCAGTTTACTACGCGTTAATCGAATACTCATTGAATGCTTCCGTCTGCTCTCCATATTTATGTTTCTTCTTAGAAAGTCTAGGAGCCGCCGAGAAATTTCCTTCATGGATTCTCGAATTTTTTGGGAACTCCCCCCCCCCCCGACTTGATCATACAGTGTATGGCAGCACACTCCCTCTAAGACACGCATAGCGTGCCTTTATGGGAAAATTCACTAAACACCGGATATCCTAGATATCAAAAGGGTTTAGCTCTGTGGGAGCCCTTGCCAGGTTTCCCATGAATTTTCTGACCGTCGGGGCTGTTCCTAACAAAATGGCTTTTTGCATTAGTTGAAAAGATGTTCGTCCAGATCAAGGTATTTTAAATTATTTAGTAGAAGTTTTGGGGCTACTCCTGTTGTTGACATAACAATTGTCGTTCTTTGTATTCAGTTGCAGGGAACGCTTGACAACCTCCTGTGATATGCTGGATAGATTCCGGATGTTTGGCAACCGTATCTGCATCTCTCGTTGTTAATAGAAGGGTCTTTAAGGATGTACTAGCTGGAATTACTTGATTTTGGATTGCCAATATAAAGCCTTCCGTTTCAGGAAACATGACCAGAGAACAACCAGTAGTTCGACGCTGAACTGTGCAATTGGACTTGTTGTTCTGCCAGTCGCAGAACTCAACTTGGCATCTGACTCTGGGTAGATCAGAAAATTCTGGAAGTGACTACGCAATTTAAAAATTTATTGATATAGTGCTTATATCGGCCAATCCTGTTCCTCCTTCATACCATGGCAAAGTTGTACATTGGACAGAGCTCTTTGAATGGTGATTTTGAGCTTTTGTTAGTCAAACTCGAACTGTCCGTTGTAATTGTTCAATATCAGTCTTGCACCAATTAACTATACTGAAAGAATATCCAAGCACTGAACAAGTGTAGGTGTTAATAGCCTGAAACAGATTTTTACAATTAAGTTTTTTATAGAACTCTGTTGTTAGGTCCTTTTTCATGGTGGAGTGATCAATACGTTGAGCCTGCTTTATTCCAAGGTATTTATAAGTATATCCTTCTGCCATAGATTCAATTGAGGTGCCATATCTCATTTCGTAATATTTTGCCTTTAACTATATTAACAATTCGGCATTTGTCTAGGCCAAATTGCATATGGATGTCACTAGAGAACCCTTCTACTATTTGCAGCATATCATGCAGCTGTTGTTTCGTAGCTCTCATAAATTTTACGTCGTCCATGTATAACAAATACCCCCTCCCCCTTTACTATTATTAATATTCGATGTTATTATTTTATTTCATTGAACATATTTTTTGTATTTCGATAATTTTAGGCATATTTTAATATGAATGATCAAATCCTAAATTTGAAATCTGTCGAAGATTGTGGAAGAGCTATATAATTAATTACTGTGTATTCTGTAAAAACCTTCTGTTTGAGAGTTGAGAGTTCATTTATTAATACGAACAGCCTGTAGTACTCTGCGGTTCGGAGAATAAACAATTATGTCTTCCTGATCTAAATTTAAATCCCACAACTTCACTGCCCAATGAGATGGCACAACGCAGCTGATTCTTAATCAGCTTTGCCGTGTGCGGACATACGTTTCATTTTGGTTGTAAACTGGTTGCAAGCTCAACTGGTTTGCTATAGAAAACTCAAAACAGTCCGCGCCTTTAAGCTATGTCTAACGTAACCGTTACGTCAATGTGGCAGCTGCTAACTAGCAAACACATAAAAAGTAAAATTAATACTTTTTATGACAAAATAAAGTTAACGTACAAAAAAGGTCTAATTATATTATATCTACCTGACCTGAAATTCGAAAAATTACTAAAATTGCTTTGTTTGTGGTACAGAGAATATGAAAAAGCGTTAACAAATTTTGTCATCGAAATTATGGCATTGCTATAAAGAAATAATATGTATGATATAAATATCGCATAATTGTAAGAATTGCTCAATTGAAATGAATTCAGAGAAAAAAATGTAATAATTAATGACTAAGATCGCAATGGACATGGCCCATATTTAAAAAAATGCTTCACAGAAAAAAATATTTTTCCTTGGAATTATATTTTATTAATAATCTGTGGTAAAGTAGTTCTAAATGCGTATTAGAATTACTTCACTTCGTTCAGACTACTTACTTAACTAATATGTCTTATCTTTATTTCGAGCATAGTGCAAAAAATATTTTGAAAGTTACTTAATCATGTGGAATGGATGCCGTTCATTTTTCAATGACCTGAAGCAGTAGGGGTTAAAATAGGGGGTTGCGCCCTAGATTTCTAACCCCTGTATGAGCAAATATGTACCGCATCGCTAAAAAAGTCATCTAAGTAACGATCCGAATCATAGTACATGAATGCCATATGTAAATCTCTAAAAATCGGGCCAAAATTTTCGGAAAAATGTTCCTGCTTTCTGGTATACCTATTTTTGTAGGGCATTAGGTCGCAGGACATTATTTTTTTACTACCCCCTTAGTTTGGAAATGCCCTACAAAAATATTTTGTGGAAAAACACCCCCCTTTCGTGTTAGGTTTAGCTTACCTGTGTTCTTACCAGTGCTCTTACCAACGAGAATTGACGGCATAGCTCCTGAAGTGGTTATTACATAAGTAATTTATGATGGGTCAAATGAGCCCTGGAAAATTCCACATGGGCTTGTAGCCTATAGAGCAGTACGATTGTTACAACTTAAAAAATATTAAAAAGGATTTCTATTTAAGAATTTCCTTACAATTAATAGTCAAGAGATAACTGTTATCTGCTATTTTCAACTAATTTTTGACCATAACAGCCACTGCTATACCTATAGAATAAATAGAAGTTATGTTGGTTATATAAATAACATTTGATCTACTTATTATTTGAAATAAAATTAAGCGGTGGGTCTTTACAGGTTATCACTTCATTTGTTCAGTTAAATTAGGTAGCGTAAAAATTAAAGTCTATACAAGAAAAGGTAATATTGAGATGGCATTATAATGAGGCAATATTTTCACATACATCGGCTGATGAAATTTTGTAGATAGTTAAATTATATTAGCTCAAATTCTCTGTACTCAATATTTTGTTTAATTTTTATCAGGAAGGATTTGCAAGAGGATAATTACTGAAATAAAACGACTATAAATAAAAAAATTATTTAATTTGGTTGCCTTTCACTAAGCAGATATAAAGGACTTTGAAGCAGTCTTAATAGCAGTTAAAATTATGTACATAATATGATTACACAATGACCATACAATTATTGTTCAAAAATTTCCTGGTGCTTTGATGATTACCAGTTTCCATAGAAACAAGCATTTACATATTTCATTTTCTTTTATAAGCTCAAAATAACATTAATAGACAGCTTAGTGCACATATTGCTATTTCTTTTTAAATTATAAATATGAAATTGTTTCATTTTGGTACACAGTATACAATTAAGAAAGGATTCTGACAGAAAAAACTAGTTTGTTCTTATTGATCATTGTTAACTAATCTGAAAGCTGAGATTAATTAGCGTGCATGGATAAGAAACGTCAGAAAAACACAAATCTTTGTGTTTGAAATACTTTTAGTAACAAATATTCAGTTATTTGACAAAATACTGAAAATTGTTGGTTATTTAAGAAATCGTTTTATCTGTTGAAGCACCTTCATAAAAATGTTATGTCTGCTTATTTCGTGAAGCTACTCTTGTGGGAATTAATTATAATCTTGCACAAAGTGTCCTAGGTCAAATCCCTAATAACTTAATATAATATGTTAAGATGTTGGACAGGTTAATTCATATTGGAGGTTCTTATGGCAAAGAATTGGATTATGAAGAGTATCGATTTTTTTAAATTTATTTTATAACTTTAAATGTGAAGGTTTCCGTTGGCCAGAGCGCTAGTAACCAATTTATTTTGAATTGTGGTTTTGTAAGCATAAACACAGAAGTTTTATTGTAGTAAGTATATAATATTCAATGGGGAAAGTTGTACCTACTAAATAAGAGCAAATGTACTCAACAAACAGTAGGTGCATTGTATATATATATTATTTAAGATAGAAATTTTGAAATTATCAATAGATATTTAATCACGAAATCAATGAAAAGGCATAAGCCTCATCATAAAACTATTTTTTGTTTGTATTGTTTTTCGTTACAATAAGCAAGTTATATCAAATTGAATACGTTTAATGCCAGTACCGAAGACACGCCGACAGTTTCCAAACACCAGCGCGTATGTCACAACGTAGTAGTACTGTTCATCACAGGCAATTGATAGTTTTTGTCATTGGCGAACCTAGGGGGAGCAGCTGCCACCTGGAACTGAAAAATCTGCCGTGAGCCTACAAGACTTCCCATAAATTTGCGGATTGCTCCTTACCTAGGCCCCTCCCTAAATCAAAAGCTGGGAACGCCCCTGATATTATCAATATATTGTTAAGTTCATCAAAAATGTTGAACCTTAAAAGTTGTTGTTCATGTTACTTACCATTAAGCAGAAATACTACAACAAATAAATCCCCAGAAAATATTATTAAATTTATCTTATATTCAAAATTAATACCCCAGATATGTTAAAAATGTTTAACGACAGAATATTATAGCTTCTCCCAAGTATGTTGCAATATGTAATATTTTTGGGTCACAAACCTACCAGTAAAAATTGAATATTTAGTCTTTTTTATAGCTTATAATTATCAGTGTAAAATCTATTTGGGTGTGTTACAGAAAATTTATGTTACACTGCATGGAGTCATTCATAAATCGACGCAAAATTCTTGTTTCTGTCTTTTAAAAATTGCGATACAATTGTGTTGTTTGTTTGAAACTATTGGTTTAGTTATAAACATCTTGCCGTACATTTAAAATATTTTCTGGGGAAATGTTTTTATAGTATTCATATATAATAGAAAAAAAAAACAACAACAAACTTTTAAAGATGTAAACTTTTAAAGGTCGACGTTTTTGATAAATTTATCAATATATTGACAATAATAACATTTAATCGCTTTATGGAGGGTACAGCTAAGGAGCACACGTTCGGTGAAAATGTGTCCAAGATGTATACTTTAGAGGCATGTAGTAAGAGGGGGGATTTTAAACAGCACGCCAAAAGATTTTAGAATATATGTCATATATATTTAAGAAAAAATATTTATTATACATATCCTTGGATGAGAAAAAGGCAAAAACAGCAGCATAACATTAATATTATTTTATATTTAGCTATTCACGTTATACCCTCTTTTTACACCAGCTCCATTCTGGTCACTTGTTCTTACTTGTTTTTTAATACTTTCAGCTGAACACTTTTTCAAGTTAAACTTTATATAAGTTTGTTATACTTGTCTCTACTATCCGTACTTAAAGTTAAAGCATTGCATCAGCCTTATGGATTGATCAACGAAAATTAACATTGTAACGTTACACACGCTCCGGTTCGTTCGGCGTCTCTTTGATACTAGCTTTACGAATATATGATCTTTTCATTTTTACTGTACCAATTATTATAAATTATTAAATTTATTTTTGTCATTTTCTTATTTGTTTCTTTCATTGTTCAATGATCTTTTAGCAAAAAATTAAATTGAAGCTGAATAACTTGATAATTTTCGTTTTTTAAAGGTAATTATGTGATAATTTACTCTTGGCAAATAAAGGTAAGTTTTCCAAGATGCTAGCTGGATTATTATTCTATATGGGTTTCTGAGTGTTTACCTATATTTAGGTGAATTTTTATTGGAAAAAATCATTTTCAGTACTGCTCTAGTTTTTTCTCTCAGTTAATTTTCAAGTATTAGGAAAAAGATATATCAAAAAACAACAGCCTTAATTTATTTTGAAGAGCACCATTTTCTGGATACATAATTTACATTAGCAGCATTTTTTCATACACAGAAATGCGACACATAAAAATAAAATCCCTTAAATACAATACATCATCTTGTAAACTTCATTAATGATTCATTTTATGGAGAGATTAACTACTTTTTTAATACAATGCTTCAGAATTGTCAAGAGAAAAAAATATAATTAAAGCTGGCATAATATTTCTGTGCCGTGTCGCAATTAGGCGGCATGTGTCACATATCTAGAACATTTATTTATGATCAGTATGTATAATTACATTATAATGTATGCGTGGCGTGTTCTCAATCAAATGATTTCGATCTGCCCCAGAATAGTGGAGGGATTTATAGTACAAAATTAAAAAATACAAATATCAATATACAAAATTTAAAGAATATAAACATCTATGAAACATTTTATTTCAGGGAAATAATCCTAAAAAAGATGAGTATTACTGTAAAATGTATAACTAAATATACTTGTTAATTCAATAATTGTTACAACTATAATCTGTTAAATTACCATTTCAAGGTAGTTCTTTGATATCATGCAAGAGGGAGTTAGGCAAGACTTCAGAACTTATAAAATTAATTAGTAATAAATGCATTTTTAAAGAAATAATAAAGTCGATCTATATATGTTTGTATAGTACTACCAATAAAAAATAAATGATGGAAAACTGGCAATACTACATAATAACTTATTAAAGCTTAATACATATTTTGGTACTAACAAAGATATAAATTTAAAGAATAATTTGGTCAAATATGTATTATTGTTAGGCAAAATGTAATTAGAACACACAAATGGAAAACATATGTGCAGACTTATATATACATAAAAAAATATATTTTGGTATAATACCTATATATGAAAATTTTGGTTACATTCATTTGGTGAACAATTTGTTTCCTTTTAATAAAAATTTTCAAATATTGTTTCAAATCTGAAATTAATATCAAGCCATAAATGTTCGTCTTGTCACATTATTTCTTTTGTCACAACTCTCACTTGCTAAATATTTACATTAGATTTAAAATTATTCTAAGCTAGCTTCTTCTAGCTTATATTAAGCTAACCTTCAAAGTGAGGATGGACTATTATGGAATTATGGATAAACTGATATACTTAATACATATGGATAAACTATGGTTTTTCGCGCTGTTGAAGATTGACGTAGTTGCAGATACGACGTTCGAAAAAATGCCACAAGACCACGACAAAACAGCCCGGAAAACCATAATTCAAGGTTATATAATTAAAACTAATGTACTAATGTAGAGAATGTGTAATTACAGAACTACCTTGAACCAAGATTAGAGTGACCATGATAATCTGCATCACAATAAACAATAGTATAATACTGTGTAGCTTAAATTAAATAACATCAAAGATACAAATCCAAGTATTAAAGCATACACTCACATAAAAAACTGTAAAAATCTGGAATAGTTGTCTTTTACACACACTAGTTTCATTGATTTTTTTTTGGAAAAACAAATACCTGAATTGTTTTGATAAATAATGTTGATAATGAAACACTATAATATAAGAAAGAAATTGTATGAGAATCTGGAGTTAAATTAATATGTAGCTCACAATTTCGATTAAAATTAAGCAAAACTCAAACTATTTTTGAGCTAACAAAGTCAATATTCATTTCATACAAAATTTTAATAATCTGAACTCTTCAATGATTAGTTGAATATCAATTTTTTTTGCCACATAAATACTAAAGTTTATTTGTTCAAATCTTATCTGTTCATTAAATGTTTTGTGCTTAGGTCTTTGTTTTGATTCCATGAAACCAATAAGAAAACAACATTTTGCAACAAAAAAAAATTAATTTTTCTTACCATTAAAGTTCCTGAAAGCACATTTAACAATAAACGCCATATATGAAAAATATTATATTATAATAATAAGATGTAATTAGTTCTAGATTACACCTAGACCTCAACACATTATGATTTGGGTAAAAATGTATTTAATAACAATATAATTTAGTATGCAGTGTTGATTTCATAAATAACTTAAGATAGAAAACTGGGAAGTATGAAATAGAAAATATGTACAATATTTTGTCCAAGTTTTGAAACATTAGATTCCAAAATAATATTTTAATATTTACTATTACTAACACTTTCTGAATAGAAAACTAATAACATTTCGTTATCTGATTTGGTTTATATTAAATTCTATAACATGTTGCTTCTTGTGTATAATGCTGTGTTCGACATAACCAGGAATCTCATATATATTACTTAATACGTTTAGCGATGAGCGACTAATAGATGTTAATTATTGTGTGAATCCTTATAATTAAAACTCTTGTAATGAATGTCAATATTTGTTAACAATATATTCAATTGGTCATTCAATCATTTGCAATCAGCAAGTTGAAAATGTTAACATTATCATAAGTAACTGCAGTAAAATGAACATCCTGATCAATAAATTTTAATTTTTACATTACAAAATTCAATAGAATTATGAATATCAAAAGAACATTAGGTTACTTAGCGTTTTATGGAAAACTGCGAACTAAGAAGCTGATTTTCATGGTGAATAGAATAGACATAATTTGATGTCATGGATAAGGGCAAACTTGAAGAATAAAATCAAAAACATCAAATACAATCCAAATTGTATGTTATAAAGAATATAACATTTTGTCACTAGTTTGTCAAAACAAAACAAAAAAAGTGAGGTAGTTATTTTAAATTGAAATGGTGACGGATATACAAATAAGTATCAAGAAACTAACTTATTATCTCTCTTTACGGTAGCGCCTTGGTAAAAAATTATACTCATTGAACAAATGCAGCTTTTACGCTCAGATCGGAAGGAATTCATTTAAGTACTTACTGCTACATTACAATAGCGCTAGGTTAGCACTAGTCCTCTTGACTATACAATACCAATAAAAGTTCTTTATTCCAAATAATTTTCTGATCCTTCCTGCTGGCTGAATATTAATGATCAATAAAAACTTTCTTAATAGAGCAATAACAATAGGGGTGACAAAAGCATTCCTGCACTTTTCACATGTTACTCCCAATGAATTTTTACAATTACAAGACCCCTCTCAAGTAAACGTTATTTTTAATTTTTTATGAAAATAATGGTAAAACTGGCTCTACAAGTTTTTTACTCGTAAATAAACTCCACGACTCCTGAGATAATTTTCTGCAAGTAAAGTCGTTCTCTTTTATCATTAATCCCCAAATTTCTATCTTAACAGCTGATCGAGCGTAACTTTTGTGAAAATAAATACAGACATGTATCTTGTAGTGTGCCAAAAAAGAGTGAAATAGTAAGTAGTCGTTCAGATTAAGAGATTAATCACAAATAAAACACATAGGTACGCCATTAGAATCTACTGACTTTTGTACTGTTGGAATTTAACTTGAATATTATGAACCTGACTGAACTTTGTATTAATTTACAAATTATTATGTACATGGATTTTATTATACACAATTAAACTTTTAAGATTTGAGTATTTGACAAGGGTGGACATCTGTGGTGCTACAAGAGTTTTTTTTGTATTTTTAGAATGCGGTTTAAAACGTCCTTAAAAAATAAATCAGAACAAGAGACAATTGGAGCAATAAACAATAACAAATAGTTTTGGGATTAGAGTGCTCTCTCAAAATTTTAAACAACACTCTATAACTGTTATTCGTTTAGTGGTTCAGTTAAACACTCAAAAGATAAATATGTTGGAATCACTGAACCTAATTAGTAATTTATATGGAAATATTGTATGTAAGTGGGTGCATTTTTGAATATTATTGTATAATTGACAGGCCCAATTATATGTTGCACTATTTTACTATTCAGTGAGTGAATGCCTAATAAAAATATTAACTTCTCAATGCTTAAAATTTGAGTTTCACAAAGTATTTTGTACATTATTGCGATTTCAAATGTTATTCATATAACTCGAAATATTTTCACAATTTTAATATGTTTATCCAATAAGAATTTTTACTCAGAGTAACAAAGGGAACCTAGGCGTTAGGTGTTATAGGTCTATTTCTAAATAGAAATATAGAAAATGTACGACTTTCTCGATCCCAGCGCTGATTTTCTTATACTAAGTAAGTGAGAATAACAGTGGGGAAGTATTTAAAAAGAAAAAAAACGATCATTTTCAATAAGGAATTCATAACTCTTCAAAGTTTTAGAGGATCATAAATTAGGTTACTAAATAAAATGTTTTTTAAAAGTTATAAACTGAAAAATGTAAACATTATTAATATAAAGCTCAAAAAATAAGCAACAGTTAAAATATTAACAATTTCATATTTAATGGTACTTTTTAATCTAGATGTTTGAAAAGTAAGTCTTGACAAAATAACAAATTCAGTTGAAAGAATCCCATCGAGCAAGATGCACACGTTTCATTTCCAAAGGAGAAAGAAGATATTTCAGGGTGTTACCTGAGGGGAGACTAGTACTAAAATACTTCGGTGTTAAGGGTGATTGCAGGTGCTTGTGTTTGATCACATCACGCTCTACAAGGTTTCCATAGTCCTGTAACAAATATAAATAGTCAGTTATATAGCAATATCTTGCCTACGTGAACATTTTCTTAGCAGTTTGGTATTTAGTGTGATATTGTATACATTTTAATTATATAATAGAATAACAGACCTGCACAAGTTATAAATGTATATTAAAACATTTCGGCGAGTATACTACATTACATTAGACCAAATACTAAGAATTTATTATTGTTATTTACAGTTGTATACAAGAAATAAGAGTTATGCTCTACCTGTAGAGTCAACATTTTGTCTCAGGAATCAGTGCTTTTACTTTTTCGACCTCTAAGAGATCCAACAAATGACTTCCAAGCTGCACCAATACTGTTACTAGGTGTGTACAGACTAGTGGTGCTATTACTCAATCCTTGTGGATGAGCATCTAGACATTTTTGATATCTTAGCTAGAAAATAACATTTATAAAAACATTCGAAACATATTGTTAAATGTACTCACTTTACATGCGGCCTCGATCGTTTTACATAAAGCTCCAGAAGAAGGTTCACAATAAAAAACATGCGACATAAATGTGTCCTGCGCTGTATGCATTATGAAAGCACAATGTTTTATATTTTTTCCTATCCCTAAGAAAGACAAATATCTGACGCGACATTCTACCAAAACTCTGTCATCCTGAAACATAATTAAATAATTTGATGAGTGAACGATATTAAGAAATGAGAAGTAAATAAACATTATTTTATGTTTAGCATATCTGTAAAATATTTAGTAGATTTAAAGTAAGAATGTTCAGGTTTTATTGTTGAAACGGAGACGGAAAGTTAACTTTCGCGATGGCGATACATACAAACAGATTTATAAATTGTATTTGTAAAGTCATGAATTCAAGAAGTTTTTACTCTTACACTAGGGGACTATTTTACGATCAACTAGGTGTTTGTGAGTCTGTTGGTTAACGAATACTATTGTCTGAAAGCTCCGGACAAGAAATTTTAAGTTTTTTCTTGTTAAGTAGTATTAACTAGTTACACTACTGTCCTTTGTTTGGGCAAAAGTAAGAAAGCGACTTCGTAAAAGATGATGTATATTTATGTGTGAGATACTGATAAGAGATTGCCTATAGTATTAGTACTACAGTCTTAATTAAGGAAAATCCAACATTTTTCGGGAAGGCAACACCATATTACATCCGGCGCTCAAAATGACGTCATTACAAATTCTTATTGGGGTTATTTTGCCAGTACATTAGGAGAGATATACAAATAAATAATTAATAGAGAGACTTCACTTCGCTGACTGTTCAGTTCTTTGTGGATGTCGAATACGACCCGTACACTTTAAAATTAGGTTGTGACAAAATTCTTAACAATTATGTATCTATCTAATATAGTTAAAAACCTATTCCAGAATTAAGTTTTTTGAAATTTCATCTGGCAACCTTGTACATGTACCTTATGACAATACTACACTAAAAAGTGAAATTTTTCTAAATAGAGAACGAAAAACTATTGCAAAACAAGCATTTTGCAAAAAAATATATTTAGCAAGCCTTTGAAATGAATTGATTATGAATTATTATTGACGTGTGTTGGCCAGGATGTAGTTAGACCAACATAACCTTAACTTTTTACTGAGGTCACTAAGGTCACCTCCACAAAATTTAGTCGCACGTCCAGTGCGAAATAGGCAACCATTACCATTAAAGCGTTCTGATTTGATATTAAATTTAATTACTTGGTATTTATTTTTCTTTGTCACTTAGTATATTTATTAATTTTAATTTTATAACACTGAACATATTACAGACAAGAAAGTAATATTTCGGGAATTCAACTGATATTTCGTTGAATCGGCATTCATCCGATATTTCGTAGAACCCGAAATGTTGAATGTCGATTCGAAGCCGGCGGCAGGAAATGGAATTTCATCGCATGGTCGAGAGAAACCTTCTAGAGAATTCCGAGAAGAAATATATAAATACGGTGAGCTGACGGAAGAACCCGAAGAATATTCTTCAATTTGAAAACTTCTACAACTATGCGTTAAAACATCTAATTTATATCAGGTTAGTATCCACATATCAATCAGGGTAGAATAATTATTTAAGTATCAAAACATACTTACATTGGGGTGATGAATGCTTATCATAGAAGGTGCTATAGAAATATTCACAGGTTGCCATTGTTCTTGTGGTATAGTGTCTACAAGCCTATCTACTGATTCATTCAGAACTTCCATACCAGTTGCACTTGTTACCTGAATGCAGCCAAGATAGTGTGCTCGAAGATTTTTTTTTGGTTCTTCCATTGGTGTTGGAAAGGACTGGGCTGAAAAAGAAAATCGGTACGTTCATACTGCCAATTAGAAATGTTAAAACAATTTCAACTATTTTGTAGTGTCTTACACTTTCATTGGAAACACGACTGTGAAATATATGCAAAGGGCCTCAGAAATATAAGTTACAATTTGTTTCTAACACTTAAAGCACAAAACATTGTTTTTATTAATTTAATTTAAAATAAATAGTAATATTTTTAATTTCAATATCGCCGCTGAAGTGTATTTAATTTGGATGGTGAATATGTAAATAATAAATTATTAAAGGTCAAAAAAAATCTATATTCCACCATTATTTCTTCTGTATGGTGTACTTTACTTTCCATGCCATGTATTAAAAATGACGCAGGTATATATATTCTTACAAGGTTTTATTTTTTATTATAATATCCTGCATTTCCACTAGTTTACTGTACATTACCTTCAATTTCTTAATATTTATTTCGCTACGTACAACGTTCACTTCAGTTATTTGTTGTTGAAGCCTCTCTAAAGTTTTGACAATTAAGGCAATATCATCAGTAAATTTCAGATGATTGAGATATTAGCTAGCTATATTAAGTCACTCTAATTCTTGAAAGATTGTTTCTAATGCCGGTTGGGCTGTTCTCACATATTCTAATTATGGTTTTGTCTTCCTTGTTCTAATTATTGTTTTGTCTTCCTTGTATACATTGATTTCTATATATGGCTTATTCACGCACAACACTGATTACTGTCTTCAGTAATATTGTGTCAAACGGCTTCTATGAAGGCAAGTGACATTCTATTGTCCAAGTGATTACTTCCCTTAGAGTATCAATATGCGAAGTCTGGTTTGTACTCGCTTTTCCACTCGTCTGGCATAGGTCTCGTTCTTATACAGGTATATATATCTCAGCCAGGCGTTTCAATGTTCCTCCACCAACATCTGTCGCCTAAACATTTTTCAAGCTCTTTACCGCTGATTCCACCTCTTCCACGTGTACACTTCCGGTATTCTTCTATCGTAATCTGTATTTCAACACTTTATATGTTGATGTTGAATTTGGTGACGTGCTCTACTAATTTATTTCTTTTCGATATTCTGATTTTTCCTTCTGTCTCCTTTCAGGGGACCTCAAAAACTATAACCAAAAATTCAAAAATCTATTAAATAATATATTAATTTCAATTAATAGTTGTGCTATTGCAAACCATAATATGGTTGCATTGCTAGTGCAATCGTTGAGTTACCCACTGCTTTTATGGCAGTCTGATTTTTTCTCCCTTTTTGACTCGAAAGGAGCTGAAACACATATTATTGACTAAAATTATGGGAAATTTGCCAGAACCGCATAGCTAATACACATATGAAAAAAAAAAAACAATTTTCCATAAAATTTGCCTGTAACCTGGCAAATTCTTAAGACAACTTTTTTGCCGCTCAAGATATCAACTTTCATTCTGTCAATTTGCAAAAATGACCAAAATGGCGGGTAATTTTTTTTGTTTTCTTACACTATGACTCTCTTATTTCAACATTGGGTCACTTGTAACCATCATGTGTGTTGTTTGCCTATGGTTCCATCATAAAATTCATTCAGTGAATAAGGCACTAGCAAATTTGTCCTCATTTTTTAAATATTTCAAAGAAAAAGGAGGTTTACAGTTCTCGGAATCCTTTATATGTTTTATGTTCAGACTAATTTGATCGTGATATAAGGGTGTTTGTCTTCTAAATGTCATTTGTGGCATATTCTTGATTGTTTTTATGTTTTCTTGGGAAATAACACCACAATGGAAATAAAAAGCTGTTTATTGAAAAAAAAATACCGAACGTTTCAAAGTAATTTTCAATACATATAAAGCCATTGACACGAAGTCAGAATCGACTTTGAAAGGTCTGGTATTTTCTTTCAATATACAGCTTTTTATTTCCATTGTGGTGTTATTTCCCAAGAAAACAAAAATAATACTACTTGAATTTGTGCTGGATGGTGGTGTGAACTGCTATCTAGGTACCTTGGTAGGTATCTGTTGCTATCCTAAAACAGTATGCAGGATACAATTTTGTCTGATTATGGAATATCTAGTAAGACAAGTTGCTTGTTGTGTTCTTTTTTAGAGTGAATTGTATTTTATGTCTGCAGTTCATGTATGTAAGGAATTTATATAATGGTGATTTCGCATAGGGCCATATAATGAAAATAGCATCGACAAAGCAAACCCACACTTTTGGTTTTATCATTGACAAAGCAAACCCACAGTATTTTGGTTTTAGTGCTGCGTTAAAGAATTTTTTTTGAAATATACCATAAAAAAGTTGGAAACTACCCGTGATAAGATATATCCCATAGGATGTACACTACAAAGAGCCAGCAACCACTATATACATATATTGGTGGGTCAATTAAAACGAAACATGGACAATAATTCATATTTCGTTGTTTAAAAAAAATTGCCAGACCCGTGGAATTTTATATACCGGGGAAAGATTTTGCGCAGATCATGAACCTTGTCACCTCAAAGTCCACGCGGAAGTCAGGTCCTACCCCAAAATCCTAAATGAGAAGGCGTCAAGTGGTACTTAGTATAAAGGTATCAAAATCTCTGTTCAATACACCTTAATTTTGCAAATTTGATGTAGCCGTTCTTGACAAAATAACAACAATGAGAAAAAACGGTTTATCTAGTATTGCTGGATGGAAATGATGTTAAAACCTACTGATTTTTATCTCGACGAAGAAGTCAAATTTGCAAAACTTAGATGCGTTTAACTGAAATTACCCCACCCGACCCTTATTACCATTTAAAATTTTACTATTGGAGCTGAACCCGCGGGGGGTCGAAGTGCCAAGCCTGATGATTCCCAAAATCGTCTTACCGTATCAAAACCAACCTGGATTAAAAAAGCTGCTTGAGGAATATCATTGAATTGATGTGTGTAGAGATAAGGTAAATTCAAATCTTCTGCAGTTTAAAACTATACACTGTTGCCGTGTTTCACAATATCCTATTTGAATAGGTACTAAGATCTGATAAGATTCTGTTTCTTAATTTAATTAACTAATAAACTAGAGGGTAAATGGCAGTATTTTCCTTTTCCTACGAAAGTGTATTCAAACTATCAGTTGTGGATATTTCTGTAACTTTTTCAAATGTAATATCACCCCTTTATCCAATATAGACATCGTTATTATACATGGGCCATTTCTTCCTATCCAAGAGTTTGGATAGATATTATCGAAGTGTTGTCTTACTAATAACGAGTTATGAGCAGGTGCTCCATCATGTTGGAACCACTCAATTTCTAAACGAGTTCTCAAATTCAAATTATGCAACATGTCTTGAAAAGTGTATTGCAAGAAATGCAAGTAGCGCTCCCAAGTAAGTGATTCGTCATAGATAAAGCAGGACTTACAGCGAGGATAATACCAGCACACCATGAGTACCAAAGGTTCCGTTAGCAAACCACCCACATTTGATGGCAGTTCATCTTGGCCCATGTATAAACGGCAATTTGAAGCCGTGGCTACAGCTAATGGATGAAAGAAAAATCTACGTCTCTTATAATTTCCTTAAGAGGTCCGGCCTTAGAACTCCTCCAAAGCATTCCAGTCGATGAACAAGGTAATTTCGACATGATCATCGCCATCCTGGACAAACGTTACAACAATCAATCCTTGAGCCAAGTCCAACGAGTGGAAAAACGCAAAAATCCGGTGAAAGCCTCCAAGAATTCGAAGCAGAGATTAGACGGTTAGTACACTTGTCCTACCCAGACCTGCCAGAGGAAAGGAAAGACCAGTTGGCCGCACAGAGTTTCATAAACGGCATCAGAGATGTGAAAGTACAAAGAAATTTAAGACTGAGTTGCGTCAAGAAGAGTAATGAAGCTCTACTTCGGGCTTTGGAAGTAGAGGCCTTCATGAACATGTCCAAGCCGAGGGTCCGAGCAGTTTCCTTCAATCAGGCAGAGCCAGAGTCACCATTTCAAGCACTGTTGGCTGGTATGAACAAACTATTAGAACAGTCACAGAGAAGTGATACCAGAAAAGCCTGTTACCGTTGTGGAAGCACAGGGCACTTTCAACGCTACTGCAGAGTCAGGCTACCTGAACGATCACCGACCAGGGGTAACCAATAGAACAGCCACATGTCCAGGGATCGTCAACCAGTCAGCATAAGGGGGCGAATGCTGACTGACCCTCCACCAGCCCCCAAAACGTTATCAGGGGCACCATAAATGTCGCATGTCAATACAGGGTGAGGCAGATGTCATGCTACAGATAGGGGACAACATGATCCGACATAGGGTCCTGGTAGCGAATATTGAGGACGATTTTATACTGGGTATGGACCTAATTAGCCAGCATGGATTTATATTCGACCTGAGATATGATGTGCTTCTTTGGTTCCTAAATGAGGAATTTGTATTGACATGGCCCGTCAACAGTTCAGTCACCTCGATAAAAATTGTGGCAAAGTCTTCAGCTAGAATTCCCGGTCGAACGGAACAGATTATTCATGGGCAGCTAGACAGCAATCCTGGGAGCTGCGTTGGAATGGTGGAGCCCGTACACTCAGCTCATGACTACTTAGTTGAACGGGATATAGTTAAAACCGGACGAGATATACCAATCAGAGTCCTGAATTTGTCCAACAACGACATCAGAATTGCCAATGGTCAAGAGATAGCTTGTTTCGAGCCAGTAGAGACCATCATCAATTGCGAAGAAGAGTACCAGACGTCGGTGAAGGAGACAGGGCCCAGTAAAGAATTCTTACAACAGTTTGCTGACCATTTGACACACCTGACACCAGAAGAACAGAAGAAAGCAAAGCGATTTATCACAAAGCACTGGCAAATTTTTAACAGTCCAGATGGAACCACTGGTCGCACCAACTTCATCCAGCATCGAATACATACCGGAAAGGCTCAACCCACCAGAATGTCACCTAGACAACTACCATTGGGGCAACAACAGACAGTCGAGGAAAACATAGAGTCCATGTTACAAAATGGAGTTATTAAGCCATCCATCAGCCCATGGTCTGCTCCAGTCGTGCTAGTTAGAAATGGAACCATCCGATTTTGCCTGGATTACAGAAAGCTGAATGACGTCACGAAGAAAGACAGCTATCCACTACCCCGAATCGATGACACTATGACCACACTAGCAGGCTCCCGTTGGTTTTCTACACTAGACCTAAATAGTGGATATTGGCAGGTTGGTCTACACGCAAACGACAGAGAGAAGACAGCGTTCTCCACCAGTAAAGGGCTGTTTCAGTTCACGGTCATGCCCTTTGGGTTATGTAATGCACACGCTACATTTGAGAGGCTAATGGAGTATGTACTGAGCGGGTTAACATGAAGGACGTGCTTAGTATACCCCGACGACATTCTAGTCATGGGTCAGACTTTCGACGACCATCTGAAGAACCTGGACGAAGTATTCTACAGAATTAATAATGCCAACCTGAGACTCAACCCGAAGAAGTGTTCCATGTTCCAAAAAGAAGTAGAGTTTTTGGGCCACATCATTTCCGAGTCAGGGATCCCCACTAACGAAGACAAGATAGAAGCCATCCGTGATTGACCAGTTCCAAGAGACAAGCATGAACTTCGAAGCTTCTTGGGCGTGTTCCTACTACAGGCGATTTGTTGAGGGATTTGCCACCATTGCCGCGCCTCTACATCGGCAGACCACTGAGAAAGAGACCTTCCGTTGGAATCAAGATTGCGTTCAGACGACTGAAGGCCCAATCCTAGCCTTTCCTACACAGTCCAGTCCAGTTCATTTTAGACACCGACGCCAGCAACACAGGTTTGGGGGCCGTCCTGTCACAGGAGCAAGATGGTGAAGAGAGGGTGATCGAGTACTAGAGCCGTAGATTCTAGAAACCGGAAAAAAATTATTGCGTCACTAGAAAAGAACTTCTGGCAATAATAAGGGCTGTAGCCCATTTCCACAAATACCTCTATGGTCATTTCTTAATCCGGACAGATCATGCCGCCCTCAAATGGCTGCTGGACATGAAGACACCGGAAGAGTGGAGAAACTACAGCAATACGATTTTAAGGTGGAACACCGTGCCGGCCGTTTGCACAATAATGCCGATGCCCTATCCAGAAGACCCTGTAGAGCATAATGCGGACATTGTAAGAAGACGGAACAGCGAAAGGGTATCTCCATCAGACAGATCCGAGTGCAGGCCAATGAAGACTGGACAATGGAACAGTGCATCCAGGACCATATGGTTGATCCAGACATCGAACCAATCTTGTCACTCAAAACGAGAGGGGCACCCAGGCCACGATGGGACGAGGTAGCTAGATACTCGGGCGTGCTGAATTCGTTATAGGCCCAATGGGACTCTCTAAGAGTAGAGAATGGAATGCTCAAGCGAGTGTGGGAAAGCACTGATGGCCGAGAAACCAAGCCCCAACTGGTAGTTCCTAAGAAAAAGGTACCAGCCATCCTGACCGAAGTACATGATGGGATTACCGGGGACCATCTGGGCATGAACAAAACCCTAGACAAAGTTCGCCAGCGATACTACTGGGTAAATTACTTTGAAAACGTCAGAGCTTGGTGCCAGAAATGTGGCACCAGTGCAGCCAGTAAGGGCCCGAAGACCCGGACCAAGGGCAGAATGCAGCAGTTCAATGTGGGCGTCCCATTTGACAGAATTGCCATCGATGTCGCCGGTCCGTTTCCCGAATCTGAGAGGGGGAACAAATACATTCTGGTCGCAATGGATTACATCAGCAAATGGCCTGAGGCATTTGCGATACCCAACCAAGAGGCAACCACGGTAGCGACGGTGCTAGTAGAACAACTATTCAGCAGGTTTGGCGTCCCGATGGAATTAGAACTATTAACAATTAACATAGAGCTTTGTCGGTCGAATATAGTAACTTCCTGTATATATACTTATCCACATCGAAAATTTATCATTACCTTTGTCAAAATAATGGTACTTACAAACAAAAAGTTGACTACTTCTCATGGGACGTCTGTGTTCAGTTGGTAAATTGTTTGGCCTTGTAGCTAAAGGCTTGCCATTAATGTCCACGCTCTTCCCGAGATTCTGTTGTAAACTTCTCTCTATCATAATTTTCTTGCATATATCTCTCAAAGTGTTGGCTATTGTCCGCGCTGGCATGTCACATCGAAATACATGACACATATGTTTGCGAGTGGTTCGATCTCTAGCAACGTAGGCAAAATCCCTGAAATATACTTACAATTAGTGAGTCCCGACAAGCAGTATAAGCTATATCGGTACATATTTTCTCTTTATAACTTGAACAAAGAAATTTGGACCCCTGTATCTCGAATATATCAATGCTTAGTTTTTAACCTTTTAATCCTGTTTACCTCAAACTTTAACGATCTTAAGAATTTGACGACTTAGGATTACGAATTCTATGAAATAATGGAATTTATGGCTGGCGTTAATATGTGCTTGTTTATGGTATCAGGTGTTTCATTTTGGGTATTTATTATTGTTAGTTTTCATTTAAACTTTAGACGAAGCAAGTCTTTCGTTGCCGATTGTAAAATTTCAAACGTAGCTTGGTTCTACTGCAGTTCACAACAAAACGTTATCTGTACGAAAAAAATTGCCGTCCACTAACTCATTTTTTTGGCGTCTACCTTGAAGTTCGTCTTTCAGAGGTTCTACTGTAAAAATGTTTGTCTAGGATTTATATAATTCCATAATTTTTGCATAAATAAGTCATCTTCCTGGATTGTGTAATAACTAGTCACTATTGAATGTCACTGCGTTCATTCATTCGGTTTTCAAAATCAAAATTTACTTATGGTCGGTACTATAACATGATTAAAATTAAATCAGTTGTTCAATATTATATATTGTTCATGAAACTAACTTAAACGATTACCGACAATCTACTCTTGATTTTCATTTGTTAGTATGATACCCACGTAATATAACAGTAATAATTAGCAATGGCCCAAACATAAATCTGAATGGCGAATACAATTTTTAAAATTATTTCACGGGCACATGAACTCGCAGTCTTTAAGTATTTTCAAGGCCTGCAGCACGTAGTGGCGTAGTGGCACGGACTCGGACACAACGCTGGCCGCGAGCAGGGAACTCAATTTGGCTATTGCGTCATGACACAATTGTGCTGATAAAGTGCATTGATACGAAAAGCAGTGTCGGTGTTATTGTATCAAAACAGGAAAATTCAGTGTTACCCATGACGAGTAGACACTAATACCCAATATATTAAGAAATAGTGTAAGAGAACATGGAGCATGTAAACTAAATTTGTTGTTATTGAAAATTGATTTAAAAAATCACAATACATTTCGACTTTGTTAGAAAAGTTAACCTATCAAGATTACAATTAAACTGAAATAAAAAAAACAATGAAAATTATGAGTAAGAATTTAACTGATCTCATTAAATCATAGACACATTTTCTCTCTATTGTTACGAGAATTCATCCGACAGCTGGTGCAATCGACCATCAACCAATTTGCGGAAGGGACATTATTCCGGTACTTCTGGGAATCCGAAATGTTTCGTCTCTCAACAGGCCGACCGCTGCCGTTACTGGGAATTCCCTTAAAGCTTCCAGAACATGAAAGAATTTCCCGATGGTTCGTGGACTTACCAGACAATTCGGAGAGGAATATAAATATGGACAGCTGGTGATAGGAGACATTCAGTTTTCAACGGTCGTATTGTACAGTTAAGATAAAATGTAAATAGTAGTTTCTGTGAATATAAATAGTGTAAAAGTAGTGGAAATTAATTAAAGTGAGTTGGACTGTGTTTTTAAATAAATCCAAGAACTGAACTGAACCCGTGTGTGAAAATAAAAACATTACAGTGGTGTCAGGTGTGGGGTATTTGTGTAACTTTAAAAGTGAAAAATAAATAGACTGACAATTTGGACCAATTGAAAGTGACCGACTTAAAAAAGAACTTGAAGGAAGGGATTTAGAAATTAGTGGGAAGAAAAGTGAATTAATACAACGGCTACGAGATGCCATAATAAATGAAGGTAATGATCCCGATACTTATTTGTTTGAAATTTCTGGTAATGGGGACATGAGTCTGCTATTAAAAAAATGGAAGAGAATCTGAAAGCAACCTTACAAGATAAATTGCTAGAATGTTCTAAGAACTTGAAAGTGTCGTTAGAAGAAAATTCTAAAACCCTAGAGGAAAAATTGAAGATAAATTTCTAGAAGATTCTAAAAACTTGAAGGAGGCCTTAAAAGATAAATTAGCAGAAAATTCTAAAACCCTGGAAGACAAATTACTGGAAAACTCTAAATCCTTAGACGAAAATTTGAAAAGCATGGTACAGAAAAACTCAGAAATGCTGGAAGAGAAAATATTCGAGAATGAGTCTCGGATGGAAGAGTTAAACCAAACAATGGTCGAAGAGTCAGTCAAAAATGAAACACGGATAGAAGAGCTAAAGCATATAATGGAGGCTGAGATCAGCAAAATAAAAGAACAGGTAGTCACTATACAAAGGGGAGAAACTCAATCAAAAACCGTAATATGTGGATGATATCTTTTGTATAATTAAAGGAGATGAGAACAACGCTCTTAGTTTATTAAATTCACTCAATGTAATACATCCCAACATCACTTTCACTTTAGAATTGCAGGTAGACAATAAAATTAATTTTCTTGATCTCACAATTACAAAAAACTTACACAACAAGAAATTGGAATTTGGCATATTTAGGAAATCAACTCAGACTGATCATTTGATTACCTTTTTTTCTAATCACCCATACCAACAAAAACAAGCAGCATTCAATTTTTACATACAACGCATGCTCGAGTTACCATTGAATCAGAATGAATATGAGAAAGAATGTAAAATCATTCAACAACTTGCTTTAAACAATGGCTTCAATCCTGACATAATTAAAAGGATTAAGGATAAAATAGAATCAAGGGAATTAAGAAATAGCATTTATCCGAAGGAATCAATTGAAACACTTTTTATTTTTCTATCCCATTTATTGACAATAACATATGTCAGAAAATTTCAAAAATCTTAAAATCTTCAGTCAATAACATTAACATTTCATTTAAGTCCAGCCAAACGTTAGGTAGTCATTTAATCAACACCAAAGATGTCATTGATAAGCTTTATAAAAGTGGCATTCTTATGTGGGTAGAATATATAGGGCTCTTGAGGTCCGCATAAAAGAGCACATAAAATATCCAAACAAATCAGCATTTGGGCACCACTTAGCATTTAATAAACACACAGTCTAATTCCATTCTTAAATACCCAGTTGTAAATAAAAATCTTACCAGACTTGAATTTTTGGAAGACATTGCTATAGATACCGAAATAAAATCTAATCCACTTTGTCTAAATACAAAAGCGAATTTAAATAAACCGTTTATTTCTTTACATAGAAATCTATGAACTTAAAACTTTTAATCTTCTATGCTTGACAGAGCTTCACAATTTATGACATAAAACACAACAATTTGGTCACCACATTTCCGGCATGGTTTAACCTCATTTTTGAAATTATTTCCCAAAAATTATAAAATTGAATAGAAAAATTTGTTGACTAGTGTGTATCCAGTTCTTACTCTGCTTTATGTTTTTAAAAATTGAATATTTATATTGTAACTCATTAGCTTCAACTGTAAGTAGTTTTAGTTATATTAAGATGTTTTTTGCATGTGACTTGATTTTTTTTTGTAGAAGCTCTGATGATGACTATTAATAGTCGAAAGCGCTTATTGTATTAAAATGTTTTGAAAATAAATTTGCACGAGGTATATAATTTCCCACAACCCCTTGGAGTATATTAACGTGCATACAGCAACTCTGTGTATTAGAAAAACCGTAAGCAGAAACAGTCCAGAAGTAGTGGATTCGAAAATTGGTCTCAAAGGAGCAAGACACAAAATGAAACCTCCACAATTTGATAGGAAATCGTCATGGACTAACTATAGGCGCCAATTCGAGGCTGCAGCAAAGTTAAACCGATGGTCGGCAGAGGAGAAGGCAATAGCATTAACCCTAGCCTTAAGAGGAGATGCTACTGATATCTTACAAACGTTGAATACCTCGGAGCAAGAAAACTACGAACAACTGGTCAAACATTTAGAACTGAGGTATGGGCAAACCCATTTGGAGCACGTTTATCACTCCCAACTGAAAAATCGCCTCCAGAAATCTAATGAATCCCTACAAGAGTTCGAAGCCGATATTGCCCGTCTGGTTCGCCTTGCCTATCCAGCCACACCGGAAAATGTAATAGAAAGGTTAGCAGTGCAAGCATTTTTGGATGGACTTCGGGACCACGAACCCAGAGAAGCATTGACCCTAGCTCGACCGACTCAATTAGTAGAGGCACTGGCTCGAGCTTTAGAATTCGAGGCTGCGAAAAATACCTGCAGAGGTCAAGCCAGAGTCCGAATCGTTGACGGAGAATCTAAAGATGGCGGAAACGATGAAGCCTCTGTAAGAAAGATAATAGAAGAAGTCCTTACCAAAAAAAGACTAGTGAGATGTCGGAAGTGTCGTAAGGTAGGACATGTCCAGAGTCGTTGCAAGGAGAGCAACGGAGTTCAGACTTCCTCGCCGGGGAAACTAAAGAAGGCTTATGTAAAGGGACCATCGTAGACCTGTAGCAAACAAGTGTCAACTACCAACGCATCTTAGCACAGAGGATGTCAATGTTCCGGAAAGAGCTGAAATCATTATAGATGCTTGCTTAGATGGGAAAGTTAAAACTCGAACCGTAATGATGTTTGATCCCGAACTTAACGACGGAAATGTAGGCAGAGGAGTCGCACTGGGGAAGACTCTGTTTCGGGTCAAGGAGAGTGTGCCAGTAAGAGTAATGAACCTGAATCATTACACGGTTGTGCTAAAAAAAGGAACAACTTTGGGCCATTGTTCATCAGTTTCCTCTGTAGTCAGAAGCACACAGCATGCAGACATACCACCGGGTAAACTATCTGAGGAACTGGAAAGAGTCATCACCGATTCATCTAAGAAACTACCAGGATATTTTCGATGTATGGAATGGCAAAAGAGGACGAACCGATCTGGTAAAACATAAAATTAATACTGGGGACGCTCAACCTATTCGACAGTCGGCAAGAAGGCTACCCCTAGCTAAAAGAGAAGAAGCCGACAGGAGATGGAGGAAGAAGGTGTTATTGAACCATCTAATAGCCCTTGGGCTTCTCCAGTTGTCTTGGTTAAAAAGAAAGATGGTTCGACTCGATTTTGCGTGGACTATCGGCAATTAAACCAGGCTACAAAGAAAGATAGCTATCCCCTCTCAAGAATAGATGACAACCTAGATACGTTGGCTGGATCGAAGATGTTTTCCACCCTGGACTTGAAGAGCGGTTATTGGCAGGTGGAACTTGCTAAAGAAGACCGAGAAAAGACTGCTTTTACGATCAGCTCAGGAGTTTACCAATTCACGGTGATGCCGTTTGGGTTGTGTAATGCTCCAGCGACTTTTGAAAGACTGATGGAAACAGTGTTAAAAGGACTTTCATGGAAAACATGCCTGGTGTATCTTGATGACATTATCGTGGTTGGAAGATCATTTGAAGACCACGTGAATAACCTGGAGGAGGTGTTTCGGCGACTTCGAAGTTCAGGACTAAAGTTAAGCCCGAAGAAGTGTCAGCTGTTCCAAGAGGTGCAATATCTTGGACATGTGGTTGCCGCAGAGGGTGTAGCTGTTGATAAACAGAAAGTCAAAGCTTTCCAGGATGGCCGATACCTAAAGATATCCACCAGTTAAGAAGTTTCCTGGGGTTATGCACGTACTATCGTCGGTACGTCGCCGGATTTGCCAACATCGCCAACCCACTTACTAGACTCACAGAGGGGAAGGTGCAGTACCTGTGGGACGAGGAATGCCAACGATCATTCGAGACACTGAAAAGAGCATTGACGAGAGCCCCCGTCTTGTTATCCTTTGCCAGATGGGAACTTCGTTTTGGATACTGACGCAAGCAATGTCGGAATTGGTGCGGTGCTTTCGCAGATCCAAGACGGTCAGGAGAAAGTCATTGGCTATTTCATCAAGACCTTCAGCAAGTCTGTACGGAATTACTGCGTTACTCACCGGAACTCTTGGCTGTGGTAAAGGGGGTAGAACATTTATACAAATACCTCTATGGTAAAAGATTCCTCCTGAGGACTGATCATGCAGCACTGAAGTGGCTCCTGCAGTTTAAAAACCCCGAAGGACAAGTGGCCAGGTGGATTGAGCGGTTGCAAGAATTTGACTTCCAGACTGAACATCGAGCTGGAACAAGCCATAAGAATGCTGATGCCCTATCGAGGAGACCATGCCCTGATGATTGCAAACATTGTCAGCGAGCAGAAGAAAAAGGGGCTGTTCTCTGCAGAACTACCGCCATCGATGACCATTGGCAATCTGCGGAGATCCAAAAAGACCAGAAATTAGATCCAGATTTGAAAGGGGTTATCCGGTGGAAGGAAGAAGACCGCAAACCTACGTGGCAAGAGATTTCCCGATACTCACCAACCATAAAGTCGTACTGGGTTCAGTGGAACTCTCTCATCCTGGAGAACGGACTTCTAAAGCGCGTCCTTGAAACCCCAGAGGAAGGCAAGGGCAGAAAGCAGATTGTAGTCCCTAAAAATAGGAGACCAGAGGTTTTGCGAGAACTACATGACGGTACAACCGGAGGTCATCTGGGAGTGACCAAAACCTTCGGGAAGTTGCGAGAACGCTACTATTGGGTAAACTGCCAAGTAGACGTTAAGGAGTGGTGCCGGAAATTTGCGGTTTCTGCAGCAAGTAATGGACCTCAGAAGCGACCAAAAGCTCCAATGAAGCAATATAACGTGGGCAATCCATTCGAAAGAGTAGCCATTGATGTTGCCGGTCCATTTCCTGAATCCGACTCTGGAAATAAATACATTGTGGTACAATACATCAAGAAGCCTTGACCGTTGCTGATGTCCTTGTCAAGGAATGGATCAGTCGTTTTGGTGTTCCCTTGGAGTTGCACAAAGACCAAGGTAGAAATTTCGAGTCTATTCTTTTCCAAGATGTCTGCAAACTTCTGAAGATCAATAAAACACGGACGACAGCATTACACCCTCAATCAGATGGGATGGTAGAACGGATGAATAGGACTATTAACCGCCATTTGTCACATGTAGTCTCCGACCACCAAAGAGACTGGGACCAGTCCTTCACTTGTTTCTAATGGCATATCGTTCATCTGTGCACGAGTCCACGGGTCAGACCCCGGCCAGTATTATCATCGGACGAGAATTAAGACTACCATGCGATTTGACGTTTGGATGTCCCCCAGGAGAAGAGGCTGCAGGTGAAGAAAGACTATGTCAGCCAGTTAGGTCGAAAAATGGACGACATACACCAACGAGTCCGGTCAAATATCGAGAATGCCAGTGCCCGAATGAAGGAAGCCTACGACATCAAAGCCGAGAGCGGAGAATTCCAAGTTGATGATCTTGTTTGGTTGTATAACCCGCAACGTCGTTGTGGATATTCGCCCAAGCTACAGAGACCTTGGGAGGGGCCATACCAAATCGTGAAGAAAATCAACGATGTTGTCTACAGAATAAGGAAGCTGGCTCGAGGAAAGCCAAAGGTGATACATTTCAACAAGTTAGCCCCTTATGCCGGAAGTCATGACGGCGAAGTTGACCAAGCCCAAGTCCGCAGCATCCAATCATCCGATGATGAGTTGACCTTCGAACAGTTTATGGCACTGTACTCTAATGGGCAGAAAGTGCAGCAAGACGTGACCACAGAGGAACCCCGAGACCTGTTTGAGGTGCCCAAAACCTAGAAATGGACTGATAAGCCCCTTGGTGTACTATATGAAATAAGTAACGTTTAAGTTATTTTCTAACTTCTAAGTTAGCAGTAAAGTTTTATGCAACCTTTTTTTAGAAGTCGAGTGTAATTTTATTTACACACAAATATCAAAATCTTCTTTCTAAATATGGCGAAAATTGTAAAAGGTCGAAATGCTATATTATGAAACTCCTATTTATTTTATATTGTAACAAAAATGCATTAATATACAAACAAGATGTTGCATTTAAAATAATCTATTTCTTGAATATCCAGAGGGTTAACACTAATTTCATTGGATAGAGCACTATCGACGTTTTACCTTCTTTAACATGAAGTATTAAACTGAATTCTTAGATTTATTTCCAAACAATATACAGACTGTTCATAAACATATAAATATCTCAAATACAGAAAACACTTTCCGAGTTTCTTACTTTCGTATTCTGCCTAACATTGTAGCAAATTCTAATCAATTAATATTATTTTGCTAGATTTTCTATATCGCAAATTTAAGGTATTTTGTATTACATAAATTCAGGTAAGAATACATTTAAGAACACTCTGTATATGCAAGACACTCAAATTACCTTTCTCTGTTTTTCCACGTAGCCAAAATAAAACAAATAATTAATTTAAATGTATACCGAATTGATTATTGAAATAATGTATTAAAAAGTGACAATAACATTTAACGGCAAACCGATACAAATCATATTACCTGCCATTGTCTCTGCCTACTCCCCATACCCTTATTGTGTGAATGGGCTGAGTATTTAAAACTGTTAAATTTTCAGGATCAAATAACTTTAGTGCACCTTCATCCAAATCCATGAAGAGGTCTTTTCCCTAAGAATTTAATTTTGTCCACAAAATAATAATTTTAGTTATAAAATAAGTAACTTACATCACCCCATCTTCCGACAACATCTAATAGATCATTTTTTCCTAATGACAAATCTACAATACATTTATTGACAGCTTTGCTACTTCTCTCTGGAGTTAAGTCATCTTCAGATATTTCAACCCACCCCAACGAACG
The DNA here is from genome assembly GCA_034190945.1 of Octodonta nipae. Taxonomy (NCBI): domain Eukaryota; kingdom Metazoa; phylum Arthropoda; class Insecta; order Coleoptera; family Chrysomelidae; genus Octodonta; species Octodonta nipae. Next base: position 51,901,303 of record CM067219.1, read on the forward strand.
AACAGCAAATCGAATTGGACGTTCTTTAATGTCTTGGTCCGGTTTTGAAGGAAAACTTCTTCTCCTACAATAAAATATATTAAAAATATTTTAGAGACAGTTCGATTTTACTTACTTTAAAACTATTTCTTCCTTCTTTTTTCTGTCTTCACTCTCTAAGTCTAAAGCTGAACTAGTGCTACTCCTTGTGACTGAACTGTTGCTTTCAAATGGACTTATAAAGTCGGCTCCTTTTGAACTATTTTTAATATCCATTTTTTCATCCTTGTCGGAATTTAATAAAACGGGCATTTCTCTTTGTATAGTCCCACTTTTGATATGCCAGTAATAAGGACCATCATTATCTAAAAATAATATAAAAAACTTTCTATATATTTGGTGATTTTTATATTTGTTATTTTGCCTCTAGCCCTTCAGATAATTGAACGCAGAATAGATACAATACCAATATTATAGAGCAGTTGGGAAAAAATCTTAAGAGAACTATTTATATATAGGTATAGAAAAAAAATTAATCATTCAAGTTCTTTATTCACCGCCAAACGTGCGATGAGAAAACACTTTTTGCCTGCAATTGATTATTTCGGAGAAATCGTTTTTGTTATAGATGAATAATTTAGAGAAGGATCCTTTTTAGTAAGTTAAATGTAACAATATTAACGATATGTGGACTGTTTCTTTAAACTTTCATTTCTTTTGAAAACAGAAAATATAAGAAAGCAACTAGATCTCCAAGCAATTTCACAATAACCAATAGCCAAATCGACTACTTACTATGTTTTAATATAATCTATATTGCTCTTATACAATCCTTTATCCCATCTTCATTTTAGAGTTCCAATAAAAAGTATTATTTTATTAATTCTACCAATTAAAAATATTCATTATTTTTTACTTTCGATTAGTAATTTAAAAAATCAGTCAATAATATTTTTCATCAAAACATTTATTTCTTTTAGTTAATTAGTTAGTAAATTTGTAATGTAGTATGTATATCAAATTGTTAAGATCTACGAATTATATTGCAATATTCTCATAGTTTTGATAAAACATTTATATCTATCAAAATATTTACTTTAGAATCATTACAAAGATTATTACCTAAGTAGTTCAGTTGAAGTTTAAACACTTTTCTAGTTGTTTATTTCAAGTATTAAACGCATGCCTTAACATAAAATATATTCAAATCTGAATAATATTACCTTCATGTTTTTCCCATCCAGGAGGTAGCTCATTCTGTATGTCCCATTCCTTTTCTATACTAAGTTTGTCTGCTTGGTTATGTAATTTCTTCAAACATTTCTTCATAGGCAATGCATAAAGATCATTTGTGATATTTCCTACAATATGTTGTATACCATTCTGGTCCTCTTTAAGTGCTCGTTTATCACAAGTACTGAAATTTTATTTAAATATCTTAAGACACATTTCATAATTGTAATTTATTGTGATCCATAAAAACTAGTACTAGCGAAATAAAAGGCTCCTCCAAAAATTAAAAAACTTTATATAAACGTAAGAGGAAATATGAAAGAGGTAAGGAATGGAAAAGACATCAGGTTAAGTTACTTGTAAATTAAAATGAGTTTTGTATTGAACAAAATATACAATTTCGAATTCTTATGGACCACAATATTAATTAAAATATATGACTAACTCAATTTCATTTAGTTGAAAAAATTAATACTACTTATTGTTAGTGTAAATAAGCATGGATCTACATACTTTTCCCACACGGTAGTACTCTCATTCTTGTTTTTTTCTTCTAGAGTATTTCCGTTCCATTCATTACCCCTATAAAAAATATTCAATATCTAGTTTTTATGGCTGTTTTATTATTATATAAAAAATGAATATAAATGTATACTTTAAGTTGAACGTCCCCTGTGGAATGTGTTAATATCTTTTTCGTTTATTTCTTTAATACTAAATACTAAACTGCAGTTTCTCACAGACCAGACTCCCCTTGGTAATCAGTTATATTATCAATCAGTTTTATTATCACAATTTTCAACTTGCCCTCCCCCACTCATTCACTCACTGACTCCTTCGATCTCTAAGGATATTTCCATAAATTATTTTCAAGTTTATCTGCACAATACACCAATCATTGAGTATTATAAGTGGTTCTAAGGTCATAATGGTCATATATAACCGTTATTGGGGCAAATAGGAATGTACATATGAGATGTAACATTGCACCTGAGCAACGCACAGGGCTGAAAATGATTAGTTACGGAGGAGTTATATGAGAAGAATTATCTTCAATGAAATATATTTCATAAATTCGCTATTTGGAACGACAAATAACTGGGGTGAGTAAAAATAGAGCAGCGAAATAAAGCAATTTCAGAAGGATTTGAGTACATGACGCGATGAATGTATAGCGAATACTCGATTTAAGATAAATCAATACTGAAGGATGATTTTAAAAGATATAAAGTGATTAATTCACTCCAATACTCACAATTATCATATTGTTATACATATAATGTCAGAATGAGTTCGTAGGTATTAAACCATGAGCATTCAGTACATTTTTTCACTAGGGACTAAGTAAATAATGACTTTCCGCAAGGCTCACCATTCAATAACGCTTTGATGATTACAGAGTTTTTGAAACTATATGTGAGCGACAGAATGCAATTTATTCAATAATCTGACATTAGACGTTCTTATTTAGTTAGGTATAATAAAGTAAATTTAAATTCTTTATCAGAATGTTGCAGTATTACTTTTACTCACAATGTTAATATGTATTATGTATACTCAATTACAATCCATAAGTAAATATATTTCGGGTTATTGACCAAGGTCGATTGGTTCAGAAGAAACGAAAACGCGCATAGTGGAGAGCGAAGCGGTTCCGTAAAAGTTTTCGCGGGCACTAAATGTTTTAGGTGGTTTCCGGGAATTCATCCGCGTAGTTGATAACTGATCCCTGCCGGGATCGATGGTAAAATGACGACGTTTCGGCAGAGTCACATCTGCCCTCTTCAGGTCGGTTCGCATAATTCTCGTAGCCTTCTGCTTTCGCTTCTAGTTACTAGTAACTACGCGGATGAATTCCCGGACACCACGTAAAACATATATATATATATATATATATATATATATATATATATATATATATGGACCTGTTTATATTTAAAAGGGTTGAATGATGATTGTAACCAATAAGACGTAAATATAGGCATTGTACGTAAAGACTGAAAGCAAATGCTTTACAAGACTTTTGTGACCATCTTGCAATAGCGCAATGCCAAATATTCCTATTTGTTCATACTTTGATTTTGAGGTTAAAGGCGCTTTGACATAATGCCAATTCACTAGCGCTAGTAGACTAGCACCAGTCGACTAGCTTGTTAAAGGCGCGTTGACATTATGCCAATTCCCTAGCGCTAGTAGGCTAGCACCAGTCGACTAGCTTGTTAAAAGCATAATATAAACAGTGACTAGCGCTAGTAACGTGCGTACTTAAACGCGCGTTGAACTGCATTACTGGTAAACAAAAGTTCAAATGTCTCGAACTTTACTAGCGCTAGTAAAATACGCACGGTACTAGCGCTAGTCACTATTTACATTATGCTTTTAGCAAGCGAGTCGACTGGTACCAGTTGACTCGCCCTAGTCAATTGGCATAATGTCAACGCGCCTTTACTAGCGCTAGTAAAGTTCGAGACATTTGAACTTTTGTTTACCAGTAGTGTGATTAGAAATGACGGCAACTAAGGTGAAAGGAGAATGACACAGTAAAATTGGTAAAATTGTACAGAGATACAACTTTTCATAGGACTTTTAAAACTGGTACCAGAAACTTATATCTCTATAAATATGCAAATTATAATGCTTCCATGAAACAAGTGTCCTAATTAAGGGTAGCATAAGCCCTTCAAAACTTTTTAGGGTTCAACCTTCAATGGTTATAATAAGTTTGTGGATCTGACAATTTAATTTCTTTCAATACATTTTCGCACACACAAAATTTTAGACATCCATTCTCGAGTCCATCATCTCCGTGAACGACCTTTCCTTTTATAAGAATATTTCAGTTCACATTACTACTAACTACTACTCCCTATTGATACCAATATGTAAACAGATTTACAACTACCAGCCGACTGGCGCTAGTCTACTAGTACTAGTGAATTGGCATAATGTTAACGCGCCTTAACCTCGATTTTCATATTATCTGAAGTGTTATGGGTGTTGAAACTTGTTTGAAATCAGTGATTATCTTGTGCGTGCAAGTGTAAATAAATAATAATAAAATGGTATTTTAGTGTTTTGTATCCAAGGAAACGGCATATTCGTTTGCCGAATTTTCTTTCCAGAGGTGAGATTAAACTACATTTTGGGCGAATAAATGAATGTATTGATAATGAATGATACATGTTGGTAATTAAGCTGTAAAATAGTTTTTGCTATAGTGAACATTATTTTGTGAGTTTATTTGGATCCTGAACAACATCTGCTATTAATTTAATGCTGACAGGACGCCAGTGTTAAAGCCGCAAGATTTGTAAACAAATATATCGGTGTCTCTTTCTATTGTTGTCTCATGTTTCAACCCATTTTTCGTGCGGTCGTATATGAAAGTCTCAGGCCCATATATACAACGAATATAGAACCTTACTATATTCGTTGATATTGTAATGTTTTTATTTTCACACTCGGGTTCAGTTCAGTTCTTGGATTTATTTAAAAACACAGTCCAACTCACTCTAATTTATTTCCACTATTTTTACACAATTTATATTCACAGAAACTACTATTTACATTTTACCTTAACTGTTCAATACGACCGTAGAAAACTGAATGCCTCCTATCGCTGCTGTTTTATATTTATATACTTCTCTGCGAATTGTCTGGTATGTCCACAAACCATCGGGAAACTCTTTTATGTTATGGAAGCTTTAAGGGAATTCCCGGTAACGGCAGCGGTCGGCCTGTTGAGAGACGAAGCATTTCGGATTCCCAGAAGTACCGGAATAATGTCCCTTCCACGAATTGGTTGATGGCCGATTGCACCAACTGTCGGATGAATTCTCGTAACAATATATATTAGTAGTCATTGTCATTGGTACCATATACCAATCATCGTCGCTTTACTCTGTGTTCACTACGCTGTGCCACTATGTTTCCAGCCTCAGTGAGTGTAGCATACTTATATAGAAAACGTTAATAATACATCCGAACTTTACAAATGAGACAGCAATTATATTGGAAACAGATTCCTTGACAATTATTTTGTTGGAGCTGAGTCATTCTTGTCACAATAAATATGTTAGCAGCTGAACTAATGTCTTTTTTGCTGGATTATAAGCATGAAGCAATATTTGGTAAATGGCTTCGTTACTAGATGCTCAACTTTGTTATTTGCACAAGTTTTGGATAATACTAGCAACATTTTCTGTGGAATCCGTGAAACGTGTCGATGTGGAGGATTGCAAAAGTTTGCGATCATCATGTTGTTTTCAAGTTAAATGGCAACTTAAAGACACAGAAAAAAATTGACCTAGAAATCCGATGAATTTATCGCTGAGCCCTCTACCCTGCCAACATGTCAAAATTTCATGTGGGTAAGTTTTTATCGGCATCAGCTGATTTTTACACAATTGTTTAGTAAACATTTATAATATCAAAAGATGAAGGCGCCCTGAAAAATATTTCGGTATGTATTGCCAGTCCTCCAAAAATCTAATAATACACCGTCTATCTTCTATATCTATCTATTCTATACTATTATAAAATTGTAGTAGTCTGTTTGTTATGTACCTCATAACGTTTTAACTACTCAACTGTTTTTACTGAATCTTTTTTTGTTGACTCAAAATGTGGTATACATTTTATCTCCCTACATTGACAGAAACGATAGATATAGGGAAAAAACTACTATGTTCGGTAACACACAATTAGTCAATTGGTTCCACTGCATGCACCAAATATTAGATACTAGCATCAGCTTAGCTTTTATTCAAGATTCGGAATATGCCAATTTTTCGATTTTAAAAAATTCAAAAACGACAAATTGTCAGTGTCAAATTTTTTGACAAACAATAAATTCAAAATCAAAGCGAAAATTTTTTGGAAAAAAACCTCGAAAACAACACTAAACGATTGACAACGACTCCAGACTCGGAGTTGAAACGTCTCCATACACAGATAAGTATTACACAATATACAATACATTACTTATATACAGGAATACTGGTTGATCATTTTATAGACATCTCTTTCTCTCAGAAAAACTGTGAGGAAGAAAAGAAATTGCCTTACTACACTTTGTTCTACATATACAATTTTTAAATACTTATCTGTTACAAGAAAAAATTTGGAGGAGAGAAAACCCATGAATAGACAAAATAATTCAAGACCTCCTCAACAATCTTTTCGAAATTACTTAAAAAATTCAACTGACATATCAAGTGTCATAGAGCGGAATAGAATTATATGGGTTTAAAACATGTTTTAAAACAAGTTATATTAGATGGATCATAAGAAGTCGCATATATACATTCTGGTTGAAATAAGAGGGGAGTGGAATTAGTTATACAGGGTGGTTCAAAAGAGTTGAGCTGGGTGGAGAAGAATTATATTTATACGGCGTGGATAACAAAATGTTATATTCTTTGGCTCATAAATAGTTGCATATGAAAGGTGGTTGAAATCAGTGTAGAAAAAATTATATTTATACAGGGTGGATAAAAACATGTGTTATGTAAGCAATTAGGATATTTGAATTATGTTTATAGTAATGAAACGGATTGAAAAAAATGTTCGAATTAGTTGTTTATAAAGTGTTGTTGAAATATAAGATCGAGTGGAATTATAGTTTATAGGGCTGTTAAAAAAAATTATTTAACATACATTATGATAGGCATTTTTGTTATTTACATAATTGCTTACCTTCTATTGTCTACAAAATTCGTAGAATTAATTCGAGTTAATGGTCCAGTACTGATGTCGACTCCCATAGATTCTATGTCTAAAGAAGCGTAGGCTTTCCTTCCGGTTCCTCCAGTAGCAACTGGCCCTTTAATTCCGTGGCCCATGTTACAAATATCATCTAGTTCTTGATAAATGCTCTCATAGATATTTTCTGTATTGGAATTTAGGGCATCATCTAGTCGATTCGTTGGACCTAGATGATAATTTGGATTTTCGTAACTTAATAGTCCATTTTCTGAAAATATTGGTTTACATTGGATATATATATATATATATATATATATATATATATATATATATACAAAATTTTTCAAATATTTATTTTATTTATAAGGCAAACCCTTAATAAAGATGACACACAGTGACAAATAGAAAATTACAAATAGGTGAACTCGAAATAATTAATTAACAACAAAGTCCCAAACTTAACAATATCTAAAGGGACAAACATAAAACTGTTAAATTATACTGTGGATCATGTTTATATATCACTGTTTACGCCTGTATTATAAAATTCTTGTAACGATCTAGATCAGTTTTTCTTAAAATTATTAAAATTGGAGGAAAAGATATCTAAGTTTAAATGACAAATTATATTATAAGCATTCATACTTCTTATTAACGGGGAGTTACCGTAGTAGTTGGTAGAATAGTAAGGAACGTAAAAAATCTGTTTGTGTCTTGTTCTAGGAAAACTGCAATTAATTGGTAAATTCTTGAGACACCATTCAGAACACTTTATAAATAAAACAAATATCGGCAAATTCTCTTCTGATAAACAGTGGCTGAAGATTGTAGAATTTCAAGTTGTCACTATATTCTTGGTAATGCCGAAACCTAAAATACCTATAATTAAGGGCATTAACATTTTTTTTTTGTACATGTTCTAGGGATTTTATATACTTATCATACATAGGATTCCACGCCATACTTCATCTCATCAGCATATAAAAGTACATTACAAAAAGAAAAACATTCAGCTACGTCTGAAATGAAAATACTAAATAATAAGGGACCCAGGTGGGACCCTTGTGGAACACCCGAATTTACATTGTTTAGACCAACATACTGGGTTCTGTTTGAGATATATGAACAAATAAGATCCAGTACCATGCCATGCATACCGAAATTTACAAGTTTGGCGACCAGTGTCGGATGATGTACCTTGTCGAATTCTTTGGAAAAATCGGTGTACACAGCACATACTGACTGACCGTTATCCATACAATTATAAATATACTGAATGAAAGGTACTAAATTAGTTGCTACTGATCTTTTCTTAAAAAATCCGTGCTGAAATATGGTAAGACGATCTTTAACCAGAAAGAATAGCTCCTGAGTCAGAATTTTTTCAAAAAATTTACCCGTTAAATTTAATAAAGATACTGGCCTATAGTTATTTACAATATTCTTAACACCGGACTTAAATATGGGGACAACTTGGGCCATTTTCCACTTATCTGGAAAACAGCCGCTTGTCAGTGACTTGTTAAAGATAATCCACAAAGGCTCGATAAGCTCATTAGCACAGTTTATAATAAAAACGGCTGAAATTCCGTCAGGGCCTGGATCCTTGTTAATATCTAAAGATTTAATTGCATTAGTAATCTGAGTTCTAGGAATTGAAGTAATATCAAAATTTACCTTGGAATTAACACAATGAGGGATTATTGTTATCAACAAAAACCGAGCTGAAGTATTCAGAAAAAGCTGAACATATTTCTACGGATCCTGTGTATTCCCTATCCTTATAATTCATTATCAAGGGCAGTGCCCACTTTTTACGTTTATTAGACCCATACGACCAAAACTGTTTGGGAGATTTGTTAATGTTTTCCTCCAGTTGTGTAACATAATTTTTATAATCTTTGTTTATTGTTTTTTTAACTTCTTTTCTCAATTCAGAAACTCGTGTATAATCATTAGCATCCTTATATGTTTTCCATCGTTTATGAAATTGGTTTTTCTTTTTTATTAATTGATGATAATATGATGAAAACCCTTTAGGATTACCATGTTTGTTAAGGACCCCTAACCGGAACATGGGTTTCAATCGCGTTATCAAGAATATTATAAACAACATCCACACAAACATTGATATCATCATGATCCAGTACTTCTCTCCACAAAATATCATCAAGACTACTTTTGATGTTATCATAATTCGCCTTATAAAATAAGTGTTGTCTGTAGGGCTTACGCGTCAGTAAATTTTCAACAGATAATTGTAATATTATTTCTAAAGCCTCATGATGCAAATCCTCAGGGACAAACGGTGACAAAGATTCATGAACACTTATATCAAGATTATTTGATAAAACTAAGTCCAAAATTTTTCCGTGAGAATTTGCAATGTTATTGAATTGTTTTAATCCAACAAGATAAATAAAGCTTTTAAAATATTCACTTCGACCATCGTGTCCTGAGGAAGGCGAAAAAGTATTCGGATTCTCATATTAGTTTTCCAAGTTACATCAGAACAATTCTAACCACCAATAAAAAGAAAACATTGTTGTGGGTTGTTATTTATAATAATTTCAACTTTCTCAAAGTGAGTTATAAAATCATCGTTTGTACTATCTGGGGGAATATATACACAACAAATGAATAGTTTTTTACCTTCACTCAAGGATAATGATACCCATAAGTCCTCAATTTTTCCATTTGAATGCCACGAAGGTAAAGTCTTTGATACTATATTACTCTTAACCCCTATCAAAATGCCACCACCATCACTTTTACCACTATTAATTAAGTCACGGTCTCTTCTATACACTGTATATGTGGAGGGAATCAATTCGGAGTCCAATATTTTTTCTTGTAACCATGTTTCTGTAGCACAGATAATGTCAAAATTACCAGAACATACCGACTGAAAAAAACTGTTTGTTTTAGTTCTTAAACCCCGAGTGCTCTGGTAGTAGAGATGAAATTCTTTAAACTTGAAAAAATGCTACACAATAATCTTGTTACCAGAAATCTGATATGAAAATGGAGACATTTCCGATATTTAACACCCTATATCTAGAATACTGGTCATATAATAATACCCTGCATGTCATATAAAAATTGCAGCACGAATGGTTTGTACAGGATAACTCATTAATAGTTTAAAATAATATATGAGCTCTCTAGCTATGTTTATGGCTGACACTGTATATTATATGAAGCACATTCAAGAAATTACTACTAAAACGATATATTAATTTTGCAATAACATCTTAAGTTTTCAACGTTGTAATAAAAAATGATTTTTTCAAAGAAAACGTATTTTTGAAAGACCCTGTAAAATTTATGGCAATTGATTTGTGAAATATTTATGTCCAATAATGTACAAATTATGATTTCTCCATTTTCGATGTTTAACACCCTTTATCTCGAAACTAGTTACAATCTGTTTGAGCTATGGACTCTTTTTTTCAGAACATCAACTTCAACAACATACCAACATTTCAAAAAATTTGACGGAGGTCTAATTTTCCAGAAGAATGGTGGCTGGTCCTTTATATAATCTATGGTTATACAAGATGGTTCAAAAACTGATAGACAAATAAGTTAGTTATAATGGTTGACTAATTGGCAGCAGTATATACAGGATTGTATAAATATAGATGGAAGTAGAGTTATAGTTATACAAGGCGGTTAAAAAAAAGTTGATTATAATCGTTATATAGGCCAATAAGCAGTTGAGTTTGGGTGAAATATGTTAAGGATTGGTGGATTTATTGTTATATAGAGTGGTACAAAAATGTTATATATTGCGTGGCCGATAAGTATTTGTATTCGCAAGGTGGTTGAAATCGAGGGCGAAGAAGAATTTTAGTTTTACAGGGTGGATCAAAAAATGTTAAAAAAAATTGTTATGTAGGGTAGCCCATGAACAGCTGAATCCTACTAAATGGAATACCTGAAATATGGGGCGAAAGAAAATTATAGTTATACACTGTGTGTAACACAATTTTAGAAAAAGTTGCATATAAGGAATGATTAAAATATAGGCTGGAGAGAAATTATACTTTACGGGCGGCTCAAAATTATCAGAAATAATTGTTATATAGCCTAGACCATAAGCAGTTGCATAGATTAATTATAGAGTGGAGTAGAGTTATAGTTAGGTGTTTAAAAAATGTTATATTGTTTGACAAATAAACAGCAGCATATACAGGATGGTTGCACTATAGGGTGAAGAAGTCACAGTTATACAAGGCGGTTCAAAAAATCTTGAATATATATAGGATGACCCAAAAGCACTTGCAGTTTGGGTGAAATATATTCGGGATTAGTGGATTTATTGTTATGTAGGGTGGTTCAAAAAAGTTCGAAAAAAATTGTTACATAGGACAGTCCATTTGCTATTTCTTTTTGCAAAGAAATGTGCATTCCATACGCTGGTGCCACCGCGGTTAACGGCTCATAATATATATTTACGTACGTTATAATTTAAAAATAGTCGCATAAAAATGATCATCTAATAAGGATTTTAAGTCAAAATAGGTTCCACTGTATATATATATATATATATATATATATATATATATATATATATATATTTGTTTCTAAGTTTTCGCGGGCACTAAATGTTTTAGGTGGTTTCCGGGAATTCATCCGCGTAGTTGATAACTGATCCCTGCCGGGATCGATGGTAAAATGACGACGTTTCGGCAGAGTCACATCTGCCCTCTTCAGGTCGGTTCGCATAATTCTCGTAGCCTTCTGCTTTCGCTTCTAGTTACTCGAATACTAAGATTTTCAGGAGCGTATGAATATAATTACATATTTGGTATTTGGGTATGCTATATTATTCCCAGTTTTCGCACTTTGGTTTGTTTAAAATTGATAAACATTCAAAATATAATTTATAAAATTCTGATTTTTTTATAATTTCGAGGAGTCCATATTTACGTATTTGCACAAAGCCCAAAGAAAGGCAGAATTATTACAGTTGAGTAGATCAATATGACATTAAATGTTGTGCTAGATCTGGATATTCACGACAGTTTAGATCTATATATACACGACAATTTCTACAAATCTAGACTTGACTTGTCATCTTACAAATTATGGATATTCTACTCAGACCTAGTGTCGTAAATAGTTTTTAATGCGCCTGGTGCCAGGTTCTGTAATTGGGCGCCTGAAAAATACCCACAGATGACGCATGTCTTGCTGTCGAAAAATATTATTAGATAGTATAAAAACTAAATGGATTTTAGATTATGTTAATGAAATGTTTCTCCTTTTATATGAAATTTTTGGACGACTACATAGTAGAGCTTCCAGTTGAGGTATAAATTAGACTGAAATATCGGTGAGATATTAAAGAACATGTATAGAGAAAATTGTGCAACTGTCTCAAAGAGCTCCTTGTTTCATTACTTAATGCGTAGATTTTTGTAGTATTATTTTTATTTTATGTCAAAATGCTTTTTAATTAATTTAAAGTAATGGTGTCGTTTACAAATGCCGCGTAAGTTCATCCTCAATTTATTCCTACGAATCCAAAAATTACTGAAAACTTAGCTTGAATTTACGCTGATTAATAATACTGTTAATTAATGCACCGGTGGAAATGATAATAGGTTGATTTCAACACCAAAAGGAATGTGATTTACCACTGTTTATTTAGAACGACTTTATTAAGACAATTTCTATCTACCTTATTATATATCCATAAATAATGAACCTATTTTATAATTGAATAATGGAGAGATATGGGGTGTTATTAAATACATGCGAAAATTCTCAAGCCAAATCATTTGAAAGTACGGAAGTAAATTGACTCATTGTCTGTTGATTTTTCCACAGCAATAAAAAACAAAATTCTAAATCATGGATGCTACGTCTTTGTGTGACAATTTTAAAGTGTAGGGTACTGTCATTCAGCATTATTTCGTCATTTGCTGAGGTAAAGCTCTTTTAAAACTCGCCAACGAGATCCTTTGTTAATATTGAATAAAGTAGTACATTTTTTAGTTCTCATTTCGAGACGTTTATCAACTTCCAATACAGGCTTTGGTGAAAACGTGCATATACTGATTAATACCAAGGCCGTAGCCATAAAAAAATTTCGGGGTGGGTTGGATAATTTTTTTGATTGGTGATGATAGGTTGATTAGGACCGTAAAATTTATATTTTCCAGGATATATAAAATTGTATAAATATAAAATTTATTCTTATGAAAAAGATGATTAATTGGTCAAAATTGAATCTTGAAACCCAAAATTTCGAAGGGGGGCTACGGCCTTGATTAATACCATGTTACTCTTTGTGGATATTTTGTATTATAAAGCTGTGAATGAATTAGCCTATGTCAAACCATACATAAAATGGGTATCAGTCACTTGAATTTTGGTGTAATCGTTATTAAATGATATACACTGTACACGGATGGAGAAACTTTTTGTTGGTAAAAAGTTTTGTTTATTCTACAACTCCACAAAATGAAACAAAATTCAAGTTTTCCAAAATTTTTCTTAATTTTATAGTCAGTTTTATGTCTACCCCTATGAATTTAGGAGTAAGTTCGGAAATTTAATAATAATCTAGTGAGTACCGTTTAAGATGTATTTAAGTAACTGTTCAAATTGTTATTCTTTTTCAACAATGCAAACTCTTACAGAAATAATATATTTTGTAAAGTGCTATGGTTTTAGGGCTGTTTCGTACAGATAAGCAATACTACTATTATTTTTAAACTATTAAAGTAATTCGATGAGACAGGATCTGTTGAAGACAAAAAAAGAGAGAGGGCGATCATGTAGCTACTGCCTAGCTATGCATTTAGTAAGAGAAAATCCATAGTTGACGCTAAGAACAAGAGCAGCACAATTTGGTTTTAGCAAAGTTACAGAAAAATTTCAAGCAAAACAAAATTCATCCATTCAAACCGAAATTTATTCACATTTACAAGATTGTGATTACGACAGACGCTTGACTTTTGTGAAATCATGGGAGAAATACATGAATGGCCAGTTCTTCACTACAACATTTTATTTTCTGATGAAGCAACGTTCACGACAAATGGGACTGTGGCCCACCAAAATTTGTTTTTTGATTTTTTCCTTTTCCCTATTTATTCGTCATTTGTTCTTCATTGTTCGATCGTATAAATTGTTTTTTTGACTTTTATTTACCTATAAAAATTAAACAAATTTCCATCCTTAATCTAGCCCCCCTACGACGGATTTTTATTTTTTATATCTTAATTCAATGAATTTTAACAAACTGTTATTTGTTCGATAATTATTGACGATTGTTCGATCATAAATATTTGAAAATGTCGTTCCTATACAGCTAGGTTGGAATGCGTACGCTCATACAGGTGTGCTAACCTTAACCAATAAATATAGAAGCGTCTATACGTAGACGTAATATTTAATATAGAATACGTGAAGCCCCGACATCGCGTAAATATATATGAACTCACTGAGTCCAAGAAAAAACGTAACGTGTAGTAAGAGAGAAAGAAAACTGAGTGGACATATTTATCTCGGTCTAAGCTCGCGTCTGATTGGTGCTCTTTGTTACGTCAGTCAAGAGACGTCTAGCTATTGCTTGCAACTATACAACTATTGGATAATAAATAGTCTTGTGAAACCGTATAAGTGTTAATATATTATATTGGCACTACTGTTCACAACTAATAATGAATACACTAAAATTTAATTATGATACACATCAACTGAATTCTTAAGTACCAATACTCCAAAGCACAGATCATAAAAAAATTTAAAGAACATAGGTTAAGGCTACATCAGAACGGTATGAGAATGCGCATACGCACCACAGCTGAATAGGAATGACATTTTCAAAATTTAAAAAGATCGAATAATCAGTAAATAAACAATATTTATGATCGATTAATCGTCAATAATCATCAAGCAAATAATTTGTTAAAATTCATCGAATTAAGAGATAAAAAATAAAAAGTCCGCACAAGAGGCTAAAAAAATATCTAAAAATAAAACTTATTGGAGCCAGGTTTTATATGCCCAAAACTCTCGGAAATGAGCTAGTGAAAATCCTTATTACAGGATTTAAATCTGCTAAGAGCTTTTGTGGTGAGCTGTTTTATCATATCGAATAATCGGAACATCTCTGTTTTTTGTTATTGATTATAATTAAAATTTACTGTTTTATGACAATTTAAAATATTTCTGCTTAAATAATGAGATATACGCCACTCACGAGATTATTATTACATTTCCGAACTTAGTGCAAAAATCCTTAGGGATTTACATAAAATGGGTTTTATAACAACATGTTGTTACATTTTTCGCTGAAAATAAAAATAAAAAGTTCCTCCTCGTGGCCGCATAATTGTGGACACAGTGTAGATAACAAAAGTTCTTCTTTATATTACACGGAGTAGTCATTACACAAACACAATGATAAAAAAATAAATTTAAATATTGTATTTGTAATTCTTTTTAGGTAGTATTTCAGTTCAGTGTATTACAACTACAAATTTAAAAATAACAACATACTATAATATGATGAAAAATGTATAAACCAGGATGAAATACAACAGCAGCCTAATAGGCAAATTTCAATAATAATTCACATGGTATGTTTTAAAAAACCAAAAGGTTAAGAAATAAGATAAATATTATGTGTAATATTTTTAATTTATAAATTTCAACCCATTAGAAAGTTCTTGAAATAAAATATAGTAAGAGTTATTAATTTCTTTTTTAATTCCCTTTATAACGTTATAAGTCTTTGGGTTCCTAATCGCCTTGAATGTCTATTCTGCTAGATTTCTTTCTGACATTGCTCTGGGAATCCCTTGTATTCATGTTCTAGGTGGTCTACCTCCGAAGTGGGTCATTCTAAGAATTTTTTTTTGGAATTAATTCTCTTTAGTATATAACCTTCTGTGATATAACTGTTGTTTGCGTTCCTACATCTCGTGTAGTTTATCATTCTACCAAAATTTTCGAGTTTTCCTCATGCCCTTTTTATGTCTTCAGGATTAACTTGTTACTTATGTTCAGTTGTTTACTGTCTATATTCTTCAGGGAGTAATTGATCTAACTAACCTCTCTGTTCATATATTATTCCTTTACTTTCGTTCTTAAAACTGGCTAAATTGTATTGCGGTGCTCCGATGTCTTTTAGTCTGGCGTAGTTTTCTATGTGTTTTCGTTGATATTTATTTAATATTATTAGGGTTATTAATTCTACCCGTAAAAACATTATGTAACCCTGAAAAATGTTCATATTACCTTTTCAAGACTATGTAATTTCCAAAATTTCAAAAATCTACATTAACTCAGGTTAGTGGAAAATATTCAAAAGTAATTTTTACTTCCGTTCTTTCTGGTGAAATCTCTTCTGGGGTAATTTTCAAAGAGAAATCTACGGCAGCACTTTTCGTAGCACTTTAGAATACCCTATACATGAATGGGTGAGTTTTGCTTTAGAGACTACCAAATCAAAAACGTACATAAATCTTAATAAAAATTAATTTCTAAATAAATAAAAATATATTGTTTTGTTTTTTCGTATAATCATTTAACATTTAAGTGTAATTGAAAAGAGAAAAGCGACCAGGCAAAAACAAAACTAATAAGGATCTTCTGAAAGTAAGTTGGTATTGATTTACTTTACCAAGAAATATATCCTCATCGTCGTGGACAGCTTGAGCCGTAATAGTAGCCATCCCACGAACTAGAGCTAGCAGTGAGTAGTAAGGACTATGGATGTCCGTTTGAAAAGCACTATTTAAATGTAAACCTATAAGAGTTCTGTGGAACTCTCCACACAACATTCCCGAATCAACGTTATATGCCTACCTGAAACAAAATGAGCTAATCAGAATAGTATTCTTCAAAAAAAATTAACAATGTACAATTATATTATAATAATATTTCTGAAATGTGGAGATATCGATAACAATTTTTCGAAATGTGTATTTTTTTAAATAAGCTCAACCTATAAGTTCTATGCTCAATCAAAATATTCTATTGCAACCAAAGTATACTACAATAGCGCACGTCACATTTGCGTAGAAGGTTTAGGGTTTAGTTAACTTATGAATTAATAATAATTAATAATAATTGAAAATCATCCATCAAAATTGTCTATAAAAATTATATTCACAATCACAATATTTCATTAACTTTCCATGATGTTAGGTAGGTACTCCCGAATGAAACTTAACGGTTAGAAGTTCCTGGGTAATATGGGGAACATCCATAAATTACATAATATATTTTAGGGTGGTTGGGCATCTACTAATATCTTACGAAATCTTATATTGGGGTGGATCAGTGTTGGAAAAGATTTTATGTAAGATTTTTTAAATATTATTTTTTAAATGCTTAGTCCTTTATTTGTAAATTAAGTATTATCCATACCTACAGAAAAATTTAAATTCTCCTTGATAAGCTTTTTCACATATGAATATAGTTAAAACATTAACCATGTTTATTTAATTATATAATAATCTAAAAAACTTCTGGTAATCAGTTTTCTTCCCCAATCCATTTCAAATGATAAATATAAATATTCAATTAGACTGGGCCAGAAAAATCGATTATTTTTTTTGCATGGGATACCGAAAATATTATTTAGGATGACAAAAAAAGTTAAGATCAAAATTTAATATTAGGATATGTTTCATTGCAAAATATCGATTTTTTTACTCCACAGGCATAGTTCACTCACAACTTACAAAGAATATATCTGAAAAATATAAAAATACATATATTTGAAGGAAATTAAATTCTCTACAAAAAAAAAGGAAAATTTATTTTTACTCGAACTTGAACGCATAACTTTTGAAAAAAGGAATTTAACGAAAAATACAATGAAACCTTTTTGAGAGTCTAAATTCCTTCAAAAATATATCTCGTTTCCTCTTATTAATGTTCAAGGCATGATTACGTGGAACTGTCGGACGAAAATTCTCTCTAAAAGATGCATTGTCTCTATTTTTCTGATAGATTTTTCAGAAAATTTGAGTGAAAGATACATGTGGAGTAAAAATATCGAAATTCAGGAGATAGACGTCTTAATATTAAATTTTGACATTTTTTTTTTTGGTATTATAAATAATATTTTCGGTATGCCATTCAAAAATAATAGGAGATTTTTTTGTCGCAGACTAATAGATATATTACATTGTAGGTATATCTTTTTATCCATAAAATGAAAAATTGTGGGAAAAATGAATGTCCCACGTAAGAAATGAAAGTGGGTCATACAGTTTCTTACATTGGGTTGGGTGGAAGACAGAAAAACGTCAAAATTCATCTTACCTAATTTATATTTATGGATGCTCGCATGAACCTTCAAACTATATAGCAAAATGAACATGTCATTAACAACAATTCGGTTATACCATACGTCAGTAAGCTTATAAAGAAAAATTGATAAGATGTTAACAACAAATCATAGAAGTAAATTATTGACATAATAAAAAACTGAAAACATATGGATTTGTATTGTTTTTTGCTTATATTACGAAAAGTAATGAAGGGATCGTAATGCTGCTAAGAAACTGGTAAGAAGTTGATTTTTTCAAAAATACTTAACTTTCTGTATCATTAATCTTCTTCAAAATTATAGTTTATGATGTTAATATTATATGGACTTAAGATGGATACTGTCGAATAAGTCTTCGAAGGTTCGTAACTTAAATAATTTAGAGAGATATTTTGCAATACGCACGGAATTAATAAATAACTCCATCAAAAGGGTAATTATGCGACAGACAGCCAGCAACGTAACGTAGCAGCTGTCAAGGCATATGGGTGGACCAAGGATTTTCTTGAGATTTTTTTTCTCCGCAGTTTATTAGGTTTTTATTTACCTGTCTATTATCTGTGCCTATTTCACTATTTTTTTTGTGTTTATTAATGATAATAGTTACCTGTCTACTGTTATTAATTGTAATACTTTCTACTGGCCTATAAGCCAATATTCACATGCATTATTGATTCATTTTAGGGCAATGTATTGAAAATCTAAGATATACAATGTGAAGTGCGAGTTACGTGCTTTCAAAATATTTCTATACATAATTTAAATTGAAATTATGTAACATCTGCTGAACGGATTATATGGATCTTGTGCCCAATTAATCTCAACACTTTAAGCTATCCTTATGAGAAAGATTAAGGTTCCAGCTTTTATTACAACAAAGTTATGTATTAAAAAAATACTTTTTACTGGCTGTTCTCTGTGAAAAATGCCCCGATCAACATTTAAGAGCACTCATTTTGAAGTTTTTCTGAGTCTCAATAACTTTTCCATTGACGAAATTATGACTGCGTCATTACTTTTCACAATATAAGCAAAAAACACAAAAATCATAAGTTCAAATAATTACTTTAGGAGTTTGCTGTTAAATTTTATTCCACTTAAAAATCTTTATTGACTGGTGAACTATATAGGATATTTACATCTTGACACGCGATTTCGAACATATAAACCTAAGTGCAAGGTACTCGTAGTAGTTATATTGCAATAAAACTTCAGCCTCGATTATAAATATGCAAATAATTTGTGAATGTTTTTTCTCTGTAGAAAGTGCAACTAACGATGGGTCCTCCTTTATGAAATAATAATTAGCTACAATTATTAAATAGGATTACAATTCCACGCGATATAGAAAAATCCGAAGAAGTCATTAATTAGAAGACTGATAGTTTTACAAATAGTACAGATTCGGAGTCTCCATAAATCAATTTGGAGTATTCCTGTCTTTTGGGGAAAGTACAAATGATGAGGGACCCAGTCATGAAATATTTTTTTCTTTAATCAAAGATATTCTAAGATTTCAACAATGGCATAGTTACTTTGGTGTTTTAGTTATGTTAAGAATATGTGCCGTTGAATTTCGAATCTAAGAGTTACAGGGGTCAGATATTATCCATAGCTATAGCTAAAGGAAAGGGATTAAGAGAGTAATAAATGCTCAAATCCAATTTATTCTAATATGATCTTCTTTAATAACACTCTAATTATTATTAATGCTTCCATAAAATCTCTTATGCTTCAGCAGTTTTATATATGGTAACTTGACAATACATTGAAAATTGTTGTGACAAGAATCATAACATATCCAAATTTGAAACAACTTAATCTTCTGTTATGGAGTCAAAATTAGCGACAGAATACGCGGAAATCCTCAATAGTTCGCTGATCAGTAGCTGGGAAAGCGAAATATTAGGTATAGGTATGTTTATTTAATAATATTTTTTATTTGAAGAAATAAGTTGAGTCATTTCATTTTCGGACTTACAAAATGTAACGTTATTGCACGAATTGTACAAATCAAATATATTCTTACATTGGTAAACGCATTGGACATTGCTAATGGCATGGTAATAAGTCATATGAAAAAAGTAAAAGAAAAAGCTAAAGTTAATAAATCCTGATTAATCAGGTTGGATTTTCAGAGTCGGCTGTTTCAACAATCGTATAATTAATCAAATAAACATTGCAGGAAATAGCGAGGGAGTCAACAAAAACTTCCCGAAACGGTTCTGAACACAAGTTTCCTTGCAATTTCCAAATAACTTCTAATTTTCCAAGTTGTCAATTTTCGTAGCAATAAGTAGTAAAGCTCTATTCAAATCAAACGAAAAATAATTCTCGTATTCTTGAAAATGGCATTCTGTTTTTGTGTCCCTTCCATTCAGTTTTATGTCTGGTTCTCTTTATAGGTTCTCTTAATTTTGTTCTAAGTTTTAATTTTTGTGGCTTCTAGCAGTTTCTTAATCTAGATTACAAATTAAAAACGATGAAAATTAAGTGTAGAGCTCTTAAATATCGCTCATTGGATGACGCATATAAAAATATTTTTTAGTCATGTTTCAGCAAATAAACAACTGCAAAAATATAAATATAAACAAATAAATATTAAAAAAAGTATTTATTATATAATTATATAATTTTAATTTAACGCTAAAAATGGGGCTTCAACTCTTCAAACAAATAAGTTTCGTTGGAAAAAATCTTATTTGATTTTTTAACAAGTTCCATAATTTAATGTTGTAAAAAAATATTTTACCCGCGTTGGAGGCGCCGCTCGCACACTTAGACCCTAGTTTTAGGTTATTATTGATAGAAATTTCATCCTCTTTAAGAACCTTTCTGTTAATTACTAAAATATTAACAGTTTTAAGCGAAAAACTAAATACCCTTTTTTCACTTTATTTGTTAATAACTTTTGCAGTTTTATATATTTCTGGATCAAATATTTCATCTTCCTTAATTGAACACGAAAAGAATTTGATTCAAAAACATTTTTCATAGAAAACGGTCATTATAAATTAGTCAGAGACCCATTTGAATTAAAAAGCTCCATTACTTTATTAAAGCGCAATAACAATTTAAGAACTTATTGTTTAATAAGATACATGCGATTTTCTAATAAGAGATCAGTCTTCAAAAACAAACAACAAAACGTTTTCTTTCACTTTATATGTTTCTTATAGAGCACTATGGGTTTGAAGAAAAATAAAATAATTAGAAATTTTGCTACAAATTTAGTAACAATAGTGAAGTGTATTTATTTTTTAAAGTTAAATACTGGTACTCTTTACATCTTTCAACATTTGTTTTTGAGATTTAAAAAGTAAACCATTTGTTGTTATTGTGTATTATTTTGTTATGATACTTGAAATTTCCACATAAAAATGTTTTACACTACACGTGTCTCGCCAAAATATGGCTTCGTCATGTGTACAATGTATTTTAAACAACTACTGCTGTACACCAAATTTATTCTATTTATATTAATCTCATACTGAACCATTAGAGAGATTAAGGAGAGGGGAGGAATTTGTATCTAGTTGGTCATTTAACAAAAGTCCTGCATATTTAAGGTTATTAATTTTTAAAGTTTCTAAATAATTCAATTTTAAAGTCTTGTTTTTTGTATGCAAAATTTCGAAATCTTCGTTAAATTGATGATTTTCAGAAGCTAAATGTACGGCATAGTTCGATTTTTGATCATTTGTCTTATGACTCCTATGCTCAGAGATGAGTTTTCTTAAATTTCTATATGTGCGCGACCGATGTAGGTTTTGGGGCATGTACCACAGTTCAGTTTATATACCCCTGAATTACTATTTTTATCTGCATTTTGTTTATTATTTATGATTAACTTTCCTAAATTGTTTAAATCCTGTTTACTTAAGATCGACTTTATTTTGTGACTTGGCTTACCAATATAAGTTAAGTAGGCACTGTGAATCGTAATGTCAGTATACGACTGTTTATGAAAAATTCCAAATTGATGCCTACAATTTACTCTTGTTATTGATCTAAAAAATTAATTGTTGAATTTTGTTCTCTATGGTGAATACTATGTTAGGGTGGATGTTGTTAATGTATTCAACTAATCTATCTAACTGTCAATTTGTTCCTACAAAAGCTGTAATAATGTCGACATACCTGTACCAATAAATAAGATTCTTAGAATAATTATGATTAAATAATTGTTGTTCAATACAATGACACAACTGTCCTTATAGGTAAATCTGGTTTATGTAGTTTTATTAATGAGTACAGTTTTGGTGGCTGTGGATTAGGTAGAATTAACTTGGACACCATCGTTGGACTTGTTACGTTAACTTGAATTTAGTAATTCAGATTTTAATTGCCTTTGAAATTTGTCTGTTGGGTCTTTCTTCAATACCTTAATACTAACCGTGTTGATCAAGTCCATGGTTTTTAGTATGTAATCACTATGATTCATAGCGACCACAGTATTGCCTTTATCTGTGCGTGAGAATGAATGATGGTAGATTAGATTGTTGTGAAATGTTTACGAATCAGAGGATATCCGATGTTAACTCCACAAACATTAATAGAAACATATGGTTTCAACAATTCTACTGTATTATTTGTTGGGGCTAGTTAAAATCATAAAATCTAAAAGAGTAAACCAACTAATATTGATAATTTAAAACACCGAATAAGGCAAGAAATTAATCAAATCAGCTCAGAGATGTTGCAACACGTTGTAGGAATTTCAACATTATTTATTTTTTTGACAAGAAATGAACAGTGCCCAAATTGAGGATAGAAATAGACTAATTAAGGTAAATATTGTTAATTACTACAAATTTTATTTCTGTATATGACATCATTAATTATTTTACAGATTAAATAATTGAAAATTGATATTTCTTAGTACAGACGTCCAAAAATCAAAAAGTGCTTAATAGAGAATTCATAAGCCCTTTTTTTCAATTACATTCATAATTTGCAGTGGTCAATACGTCCTCACAATTGTGGTTAATTTAATGAATTATTTCTATTTGTTATTAACAAGAAGATTTTTGTTTGGGCTCGAAGAATCAAATCTCATAAACATTAGGTATAATAAAATATATTGTAGTAATGTTTTAATATCAAAACTACAGATACAACAAACAGTATTGCTACACTCTAATTTTAATTACAAGATAGATTAGTGAATACAATAATAATATACAAATTATATTAAACTAAAGCAATTTGTATTTTCCTAATACAAAAATCAATAATGTTTATTTAATTGTTTAAAACGTACTGTTTTATCTCATTATCTTTTATGAAATGTTTTAACTTAAAAATTGTGATATTTTTAGGTTAAAAGTAAAAATAATAGAGGCCATAAAGAGCTTACACTACAATGAAATGTACTATGTATTTATAAATATTTTTATGCAAGGTTTTGTTCCATCTATAAATTGAAATAACCTGTATTTTTGGGTATTATTAATTTTTAAATGTCAGTCATTTGCTTTTATTGAAAATTGCGAATATACACTATAAAAAATGACAATAAATGCTAACTTAAATGTTTTAACTTTCCTACTGAAATATGAGCAATGCAAGTTTTATCAGCAGTATACTTTGAATTTTTGAGACTCAATTTGTTTTGTGTTAGGTTGTAAATAATTTAAAACATACTGCAAATAAAAAACATTAATGAAAGTTACAGTTTCAGTTTACCTGTAATAAATCGATTTTGCACAAATCTGGAAAATACACAATGTAACAGTTTGCCAATTATCACACCCGTTTCCGCAGGGAAATACTATTACACTTTTGCTCTTTTAACTAATATTAAAATCTTTCCCTCACTAATAAACAAGCGAAACAATCCGATCGACTCGTCAAACACAGAATGTAAAGGAACGTTTGATCTCGAATTGTGGCATTATGCTGTAGTTTTTACAGAGGTGCCTGTGCGACTGCAGCTCTGGATCAATGGCTACTAAGGATGAAAAGGCGCCGAAATGTCTGGATTCGATTAGTACGAAACTGAGTCACGCGATGTTTGTTTCAAAAAGTATTTGGTTCGACAATTTATCATTTCGAGTTTTAGGTGAAACGAGAAATCAACTTAAAATTACTTGTAACTATGTTATCAAATCCTGGAAGTCTACTTTAACCTCTTAATTAATAATAATAACCTAACCTCCCTCTAATTGTATCGAAATGAAACTTGTATGTAAGGGGTGTTTTTTAGAAGTTTATTTGTTTATTTGTTAACACTGTTTCTGGTGGCAGCCATGTTGACAACTGACAGCTAATTTCTGTTCAGTACGCTTTGCTATTTCACAATGACTTACACGAATGGAAATTGTGCAAATTTATTTCGAAAATCGTGGTTCAGTTCCCTAAACTTACCATGCCCTACCTCCATACGTGTCAGTACTCACCGAAGACCGAAGTTGTTGCTGCTGTGGAATTATGGAGTGTAGAGGTATGTGGAGCGTAATGTCGAGGAAGACCCGAATGAGTCTATGATTCCGGTGAAAACGTTACAGTCCATCGAGATCGTTATAGAACCATGATTACATGCTTTTTCGTTACCCAGTTGAATAGCGTTAATGTGTAAGAACTTTGGTTTCAACAAGTCGCTGCAACATGCCACACAGCCAACGCCACAATCAATTTATTGAAGGAAACATTCGATGAGCGCATAATTTCGCGCAATGGACCTGTTAATTGGCCTCAGCGATCGTGCAATTTTACTCCAATGGATTATTTTCTGTGGGGATAAGTGATAAACCACAGACGTTGGACCAATTGGAAGATAACATTCGCCGAGTTATTCAGCTGCTCGAAAAAGTGATCAAAAATTGGACTTCCAGATTGCGTTTCATTCGAGTCAGCCGCGGCGCACATATTTAAGCAGTAATGGCATAAGATTTTCTTTTAAATAAAACCAATATCATGGTCATTATCATGATTTTAATGTGTTTTATTTTATTTCATTTTAAAGTTATATATCTCTAAAAACACCCTATATATGGAGTTTGGATGAAAATCCAATAACTGGGGATCATGAAGCTCAACTGATAAGTAAAAAGCTAACAAAATAATAATTTGTAGTATTAACCGGCGGATTCACCAAATTTTTATATTTAATTTTAGTCGAGAAGGTACATCCTTTATTTCAAGCGTTAGCTTTGAAATTAGCACAGAATCTGAACTAAATACATTCTTGCATAGCATTGTAGTGCACGTCTTTTCAACTTATTACGCATCCCTACCATTCTTTTAATATTGCTTACTTTTCAATAAACTGCTTATAGACGTGTTTTCTCTACTCTACTGACCAATTGTGGAATTTTGCTGAGCAAGTAACTATTTTGCAGCTCGACTGTTTAATAGGTACTGGACCTTGGACTTTGAAGATTGACAGTCCTATCCAGAAAAGAGCACCAATATGTAGATTGAGTCACTATGGGAATCCATTAGGTACTCCTAAGGTATCTTACTACAAAAATAAATCAATTCTACCAATAGAGTTCCCAAATTGATGCCAAATATTTTTCTGTGTACTGCTTTTTGGAAAAATGATGAATTCGTACAATATCTACTTTTATTACAATTTATGGTACATCACATAGTTAACACAACACCATTCTTTTCAAATTGTTTACAAATTTAGTAGCAATAGTTTTGTTGTTGTGTTGATATACCTACACATGATGACAATATTTTGTTGAAAAAAGACGCATGTGGGTCCGAAACGTTCAAATAAAATAAAATACAAACATATATATACAAGGTGTCAACGATTTTATTAGACAAATAATACTAGAGTTTTAGAGCTACATGAATATTTGGTATGGGTAATAAGCACCAAAAGACCCTAATTTATGGATACTTTGTGCTTGTTCATCATTTCCCGGTTGACCGAAAATAACAAAAAGTCAAATTTCAAATGGAACATCCTGTATATTTTGAGATGAATCCTGAGGCAATTAATAGAACTGCACTGTAAAGAAATACACGTACTTAATTATTAATTAATTCTAAATCTACATGATCCTTATAAATCCTTCTAACTACAACTAAATCAGTTGTAACAAATTGCATACAAGTAGTTAACTCTAATTCAGCCTTATGGTATTTTAAATTTATCAAAATCATTTTCTTATAAATACACTATTAATAATAAAAAATTATAACAAATCTAAGGACGTCATTATATACATCGGTAGAAAAATAAATTAAAGATATCAATTTGAAATTATACAGATTTGACTACATTAAAAATGTAGTGGGCCTTGGTGAAACTATCTAGCCATGAAAAGAATCTAAATAAATATTGTGTTGTGTTAACCACTTATTGCTAAAAAAAATTTAAACGTTTTCCTATTCGTAGCTTCTCAGACACGAAAATGCGGAAAATATTCCAGAATTTATTATGAATGTCGATACTGAAATTGACGAATTAGTCCATTGAAATTTTACCTGAATCTGCAAAATGAGGTAGCAGATAATTAACACAGAACATTTATGTTTTCGGGGGCGTAGATTACGAATTTGCAATTACTTTTTACCGCAAGCCTGCAATAAGGTGGGCAAGCCCCAAAAACACCCCCAAAACAGTGCTTTTTGCATTATTCCCGAAAACTACAATGATTATGAAAAAAGTAACTCGACCATCGTATTCCTTGTAAAATTTCAGATCGTAATCATGTAGTAAGTTATACAAAATCAACGAATTGTGCAATTATTTAAATTTTCAGTTAAGTTCATTACTTTCGTAATACACGTCGGGGCGCGTAGACACTCCAATATATCATAAAGATTTGTCAATCGGAATAGGCCTTTTCATATTAAAAAAAAAAAATTATGAGCATGCGGCAACGTCTTTCAATTTTTTCGAGCACTTCACAAATTATTCACTGCACATTTTGTTTGTTTATAACGTGAATACAATATTTTCAATGTAATTTACTAATTTAGTATTAGTAGTAAAGTTTTAAATAGTTATAAACTTAAAGTGAACTATCAGTATAACGATTTTAATTAACATGTATAACATTTTATCAGTAAAGAATGGAGCAAAAAGCATTAATGTCATGGAATATGTGGGAGCCATATATACAGTAAATCATTTTTGGAGAATTTATTTGACTTTATTAGTTTTCCAAAGCCTTATATCGAAGCTCGTCGAAAGCTTATTAGAGCAACGAAAAGAATGGACAGTTCAAAGTTTATCTAAAATATGCTAAATGTGATTTATGAGTTAGAGATGTGAACTAAGTGATGGTCGATTACAAGTAATTGATTATGTAAATAACAATACATATATGTGTTTATGTGTATGTGTTTTTAAGACAATAACTTGCTAAAAGATATAACATTAAATAAGGCTAGTGTTAACTTTTTCAAAATCAGTTGTACATAATGTACCGTGACCAGACATAAGGATGCAAATTGAGTTTAAATAAATCTTTGTATAATGAATTTTATATTTTATTTGTACCAACTGTAGAGCCTTCAGTGATATTACATACAATTTTTGTACAGATTTCGTGAAAAACTCATAAATTAACATTCATATATCTGTCAGTCGAAAGATGAATAGCCAACATAATTTAGATCACAAATTGTAGTAAAGAAGACAATGACTGATAAAACCATAGTAATAATAGATTAATTAAATTTGTATTCTAATATTTATTTTATTAATTATCCGTATATTAATTACTTTAAATCTAATATGATTATCATTTCTGTCCTAACCTGTCAAATAGATCAGCCTTATTTTCGCCTTGTGGATGAAAATATCACTTTAACCACCAGTTAAATTGAATGCAGTTATTTGCTTTAATTGAAAGATGTACAAATAAAGCTCCACTAATTAATAGTTCGGTTAACTTCATTGATAATATAAGGGTATTAATACTAGTCCCCCATATTTGTGAAAAGTGCTCGAAACTTTCATATTCCCGCCTTTTTAACATGCCAAACGCGCCTGCGCATTACAAAGGGTAAAAAGATCTATTGCTTCTATTCAGATGACTAAGGGATCGCCTGTGGTATTTTAATAACGTGTTTGAGGTATGGTGGATTATGAAGTTATTATTATTTGAATATTTTGCTAACGATAATTTTTTTATATTCATTTGTTATTGAAGATAGTCCACGAAATTATAAATTTACGGTCCAAATGAAAACATTTTATTGCAACGAAGTATCAAATATTTGAAGATTATTCACATGGAGAATTATTGCAATAGCAAAACAAGAAATTTCATTATTGGTTTTTGAATTTGAATTATTTGTATTAAAAAAAATTCATGGCTTCAGGACAATTATTGTGGATGTATCTCTTAACAAAATTTATATTATTTATACAATGTTAAAGAGAACCTCATTAATAATTTCTAAAAGTGTAAGTTTCTTGTTCAGCTGGATTCAGGTAAAATTCAAAACAAAACTCCAATATTATTTATGATTAATCTCTATATCAAAGGGTCGCTTTTAACTTAAAATTATAAATATTGGTGGTAGAGTTCCTTTAGATAGATTAGAACTTGATAATAATTTTACTTGAAATTATAATTAATATGTATGCAGTGTAACTCCTATAATCCAAAATATGTGTGTACAAAAAAAAAGTTTTTTTCTATTGTATTTAATCTATCAATGGTTACCCAACCCTATTGTTACAATGACAACTGCATCAACCTGCACTTAAGAGAAGTATATTAAGTATGTATATAACAAAAAGGTATTCAATATCATTTCTGTTATTAATGTATATTCAATTTGAATTGTAATTAAGGATAAGGTCAGATATAAATTTTGATGAAACTTTTCTACATCCATACTTCCCCGTAAATAAATTTGCAACTATTTCTACTATCCTTAAAAACGAACGTGACTATTACTTAACATTAAATTGATATTAATTTCACAATTGCCAAGTCCGACAATCCAGATGTACTATTATAAGCTACATCTCTATAGTCATGTTATTTTCCAAATACAAAAACAATTCCCAAAATTTTTCATAAACAAACAGTTCTGCCAATCATTAGACGTTGCATATTTGCATAAGGGAGTGTCTGTGCACAAAAGGGTGCATTCCAAAAATTAAATTAGATTGAAAACTTTAATAATTGCACAACAATTCGTTGATTTTGTATAACTTACTACATGATTTCGATGTGAATTTTGACAAGGAACACGATAGTCGAATTACTTTTTTCATATTCATTGTAGTTTTCGGGAATAATGTAAAAAACTCTGTTTTGGGGGTGTTTTTAGGCTTTCCTCTCTTATTGCAAGCTTGTGGTAAAAAGTAATTGCAGATTCGTAATCTGCGCCCTCGAAAACGTAAATGTTCTGAGTTAATTATCTGCCACCTCATTTTGCAGATTCAGGCAAAATTTCAATGGACTATATTAGCAATGGTTGAAATTGATAAAACAATTTCACTGAGAGACATATGTCAAAATTTGCAAATCAGCCGTGCATTTTCCAGAAAAATTAAAATGAATGCTTATAATACGTTCAAATACCAGTTGCATCAACATTTGTATGAAGCTGATGGAGATAGGTGAATACTATTCTCTGAATGGTTGTTACACAGTCTTGCTTCTCTTTGTATGATCTGTGGTCTTGCTGCCGAACCACAGTTTAACAACTCTATGTTATTTACCTCAAGGTTCGCCAACAATGAGCTATTTAATAGGCAAAATATAAGATATTGGATACAAGACAAGGAAAACGAGACACGGTAATACGAGGGCTGCCTTTTATATTTCGGGATTGGACAACCCTAGTGTTGCAATCTGACAACTGACAGCTCTATCGTAAAGTTTGACATTTTTGAGGTTATACGTACTCAGAACGTTTTGACATACGAGCGCTATGTGTTGTTTACAGTAACTTAAAGGATTCATCTCAGCCAAAAAATGGAATTAAATCGTGAACATTTTCGTCAGATTATTTTTTACAACTTTCGACGTGGATTAAGTCAGCAAGAGTGCATGGATGAACTTAATTTAATTTTTGGCGATGAAACTCCATCAAGGACCACTATTTATCGGTGGTATGGTGAATTCAATAGAGGTCGTAGTTCACTCCATGACGAATTTCGTGAAGGTCGTCCAAAAAGAGTTGTTGTTCCGGAAACCATTGATGCTGTGCGCGAACTGATATTGCAAGATCGTCATGTGACCTATCTTGAGATTGAGTCAACCTTACACATTAGTGGGACCAGAATACATTCAATATTGCATAAACATTTGAATGTCAAAAAAATTTGTTCGCGTTGGATCCCACACAATTTGTCAATCGTTCAAAAAAAGGCTCGTGTCGATTGATCGAAAGAAAAGCTCAAAAAATACGATCGCGGTGCTTCAAAACACGTTTATGAGATAGTAACAGGTGAAGAATCGTGGATTTACGCGTATGAGCCCGAAAGTAAACAGCAGTCGACTGTATGGGTGTTTCAAGATGAGCCGAATCCAACAAAAGTTGTTCGCGCACGAAGCACTTCCAAGCAAATGATCGCCTGTTTTTTGGAAAAACTGGACATGTCGCAACCGTACCACTAGAACAACGCAGATCGTCAATTCTGCTGCGTTTAGAATGCATGTTTTGGAGATACCTCAATCAGAGTGGAAAAAGTGCTTCGACAATTGGTTCAAACGCATGCAAAAGTGTATAGATCTTCATGGGGAATATTTTGAAAAACAATAAAGCGTTTTTCGATGATTAATATTTGTTTCTGTTCTCTAATCCCGAAATATAAAAGGCAGCCCTCGTATTCAACAGCGGTTATATTTGGAATATTTACAGCATGAAATTGAAGATTTCTTAATGTTAGTGGAAGGGTTTTAGGTTATAGCTACAAATGGTCCAATAGAATGGCCTACACGGTCATCAGATCTCATAAAGATGGCGTATTTTGTTTGGAGCTTTGTAAAGTATTAGAGGAAAGAAGAAATGCCATAAGTACAGATAAATTATGGAATTTATATCCAACAAAGAAGGATGCACTTCAAACATTTGCTAACTTACATGTCATAAAGAGGGCAAGTACACAGTTTACTAAATGGAAATAACGCCTTTAGATTAGTTATGAAATTTATTTGATATTTGTCTAAAAATTGTTTCAAATTAAAAATTGCAGTAAGAAGATTAAACAGGCATATATTTTTTAATAGTAAAGATTCATTAAAAATTGCCTCAGGAACCCAAACACATCAAAATATACAGGGAGTTCAAATTTTAAATTTGGATTTTTGTGTCATTTCCCGTTTAACAGGAAGTGATACAAAAGTACATATTACGAATATATGGGTGTCATTTGGTACTTATTACCCATACCAATTTTTATTCATGTAGGTCTAAACTTTAAAACCCCATATATACTGGGTGTAAATGAGAATGAGTGCGAAAGATTTCAAGATGTGCATTCTAGAGTCATTTTAACGCTTCGTTACCGATCTACAAGGTGTTGAAATCTTCAGATTTTTTCTTCTGACTACGAAAGTTTTCAAGATGTTTGATTCAATTTTGTAGCATTAATGCCTATATGAAGTCCTCATAATAAGATCACAGAAACGGTCATGAAAATCTATAGGTTAGGACTTTTTCTGGGGTCATGTGTTTTTTCTGTCCCTACAACTTTTTTTCAGTATTCCCGTGGCACTTATTTTTTGCGTTTTTTCGTATCTCCCACCGTTTTTGTGTAAAAAATGATCAATTTCATGTGTACCGTAGAAACAAACAATCCTTCTGTTATTTATTTTTCTAGTAGGCGGTTGTCATATAATTCCCTTATTGACAACTCTAAATTAATCGATGTTAATATACTATCTTGACTGACAGTGATAGTTATGTTTGATTTCTCTCTAATTCCTTAGAAGCGTCGAGAAGATATGCTGCAATATATGCAATATACTTCGTGGGTTCAATTGAAAATTATAACAACTAATATGCACTGTCACTTTTCTAGAACTTTATTTACATTCAAAACATCTGATTCAAATACAATAACAAGCCCATATAAGCTAGTCGACGCGGTATCACTCCCTGGCGATCGTGGCGTTCTTCTTTTATATCACCAGCGTAGAATTCTCCAGTAGAAATCAACATCGTTCCTTCCGCTGCCGAGCCTTTTCGAGAATCGTATTTTTTTTATCTTGAAGCGTTTGTTGTCGTGCTGAAATGACACAGGGTCGGCTTTGGGTAAATTTCGTAACACTGCCCCCCCTTTAATCCTGATCGTCCCGATCAGAAACATCCCCCCCAATGGTAGGGAGCGAGTCGATCTGAGTGAACCACCTTCAATTTAGCCTTGGGGTTTCGACGGATCCGGTAGACGACATCATTCAGCCTCTTGACCACTTCGTATGGACCATCCCAGGCGGGTGTAAGCTTTGGGGATTTACCCTTGCTCCGTTGGGGGTTGTACAGCCAGACTTTGTCCCTCTCCTGGAACCCGGCTGAATTGGCCTTGAGGTCGTATCGCGTCTTCATCCGGTCACTGGTGGCCAACATCTGCGTTCGGGCTAAGTCGTGTATTGCCAGCATCTTATGTCGGAGCTGGTCGGCATAATCGTCGATGTCTTGGGGAGGTTCTTCGGGGGAGCCAAATGCCAAGTCGCATGGTAATCGCAGCTCCTTTCCGAATAAAACCCTGGCTGGGGACAGGCCTGTACTATTATGTACAGCAGAGCGATATGACAACAGGAATAGGGGAATATGCTCATCCCAATCACGCTGGTTATTGCTGACGACCTTGGATAGGTGTTGTTCCAAGGTCCGGTTGAATCTTTCCACCATTCCGTCTGACTGTGGGTGTAATGGTGTTGTTCTCGTTTTCCTGATCCCCAACATCGTGCAGACCTTCTGGAATACATTCGATTCGAAGTTACGCCCCTGGTCTGAATGTAATTCCATCGGGACGCCAAACCTGCTGAATAGTTGTTCTACTAGCACCGTCGCTACCGTGGTTGCCTCTTGGTTGGGTATCGCATATGCCTCAGGCCATTTGCTGAAGTAATCCATTGCGACCAGAATGTATTTGTTCCCCCTCTCAGACTCGGGAAACGGACCGGCGACATCGATGGCAATTCTCTCAAATGGGACGCCCACATTGTACTGCTGCATTCTGCCCTTGGTCCGGGTCTTCGGGCCCTTACTGGCGGCACATGTGGCACATTTGCGACACCAAGCTCTGACGTCTTCGAAGTAATTCACCCAGTAGTACCGCTGGCGAACTTTGTCTAGGGTTTTATTCATGCCCAGGTGGCCTCCGGTAATTCCATCATGTACTTCGGTCAGGATGGCTGGTACCTTTTTCTTCGGAACTACCAGTTGGGACTTGGTTTCTCGTCCATCAGCGCTTTCCCAAACTCGCTTGAGCATTCCATTGTCTACTCTTAGAGAGTCCCACTGAGCCCATAACGATTTCAGCACGCCGGAGTATCTAGCTACCTCGTCCCATCGTGGCCTGGGTGCCCCTCTCATTTTGAGTGACAAGATTGGTTCGATGTCTGGATCAGCCATTTGGTCCTGGATGCACTGTTCCGTTGTCCAGTCTTCATTAGCCTGCACTCGGATCTGCCTGATGGAGATACCCTCTCGCTGTTCCGTCTTCAGACAATGCTTGCATTCCGCTCTACAGGGTCTTCTGGATAGGGCATCGGCATTATTGTGCAACCGGCCGGCACGGTGTTCCACCTTGAAGTCGTATTGCTGTAATTTCTCCATCCATCTGGCCAGTTGTCCTTCCGGTGTCTTCATGTCCAGCAGCCATTTGAGTGCGGCATGATCTGTTCGGATTAAGAAATGGTGACCATACAGGTATTTGTGGAAATGGTCTACAGCCCTTATTATTGCAAGAAGTTCTTTTCTGGTGACGCAATAATTTCTTTCTGGCTTCGAGAATCCATGGCTGTAGTACTCGATCACCCTCTCTTCACCATCTTGCACCTGGGATAGGACGGCCCCCAAACCTGTGTTGCTGGCGTCTGTGTCTAAGATGAACTTGCCGGACTGTGTAGGAAATGCTAGGATTGGGCTGGAACATAGTGCTGCCTTCAGTCGCCTGAATGATGTTTCGCAATCCTGATTCCAATGGAAGGTCTCTTTATCAGTGGTCTGCCGATGTAGAGGGGCGGCGATGATGGCAAATCCCTCAACAAAACGCCGGTAGTATGAACAGAGGCCCAAGAAGCTTCGGAGTTCATGTTTGTCTCTTGGAACTGGCCAATCACGGATGGCTTCTATCTTGTCTTCGTTGGTGCGGATTCCTGACTCGGACACTACGTGGCCCAAAAACTCTACTTCTTTTTGAAACAAGGAACACTTCTTCGGATTGAGTCTCAGGTTGGCGTTATTAATTCTGGAGAATACTTCGCCCAGGTTCTTCAGATGGTCGTCGAATGTCTGGCCCATGACTAGAATGTCGTCGAGGTATACTAAGCACGTCTTCCATGTTAACCCGCTCAGTACATACTCCATTAGTCTCTCAAATGTAGCGGGTGCATTACATAACCCAAAGGGCATGACCGTGAACTGAAACAGCCCTTTACTGGTGGAGAACGCTGTCTTTTCTCTGTCGTTTGCGTGTAGACCAACCTGCCAATATCCACTTTTTAGGTCTAGTGTGGAAAACCAACGGGAGCCTGCTAGTGTGGTCAAAGTGTCATCGATTCGGGGTAGTGGATAGCTGTCTTTCTTCGTGACATCATTCAGCTTTCTGTAATCCACGCAAAATCGGGTGGTTCCATCTTTCTTTTTAACTAGCACGACGGGAGCAGACCATGGACTGATGGATGGCTCAATAACCCCATTTTGTAACATGGACTCGATGTTTTCCTCGACTGCCTGTTGTTGCCCCAATGGTAGTCGTCTAGGTGGTATTCTGATGGGTTGAGCCTTTCCGGTATCTATTCGATGCTGGATGATGTTGGTGCGACCGGTAGTTCCATTTTTACTGTTAAAAATTTGCCAGTGTTTTGTGATAAATTGCTTGGCTTTCTTCTGGTTCTCTGGTGTCAAGTGTGTCAAGTGGTCAGCAAACTGTTGTAGGAACTCTTTGTCGGGCCCTGTCTCCTTCACCGACGTCTGGTACTCTTCTTCGCAATTGATGATGGTCTCTACTGGCTCGAAACAAGCTATCTCTTGACCATTGGTAATTCTGATGTCGTTGTTGGACAAATTCAGGACTCTGATTGGTATTTCTCGTCCGGTTTTAACTATAGCTCGTCCAACCAAGTAGTCATGAGCTGAGTGTACGGGCTCCACCATTCCAACGCAGCTCCCAGGATTGCTGTCTAGCTGCCCATGAATAATCTGTTCCGTTCGACCGGGAATTCTAGCTGAAGACTTTGCCACAATTTTTATGGGCGTGACTGATGTGTTGACGGGCCGTGTCAATACAAATTCCTCATTCAGGAACCGAAGAACATCATATCTCGGGTCGAACATAAATCCATGCTGGCTAATTAGGTCCATTCCCAAAATAAAATCGTCCTCAATATTCGCTACCAGGACCCTATGCCGGATCATGTTGTCCCCTATCTGTAGCACGACATCTGCCTCACCCTGTATTGACATGGACTCGCCGGTAACTGTTCTGAGCTGGATGTTATTGGTAACTGGCCGAATTTCTGATGCTCTCAAAACCCTGGACTTGGCAATGGACACAGCGGCGCCGGTATCGATGGTGATGGTAACTGCTCGCCCGTTGATGGTGCCTCTGATGACTAGGCTGCCGCTATCTCGGCAAAATCCCCGGATGGATAACGTTTTGGGGGCTGGTGGAGGGACAGTCAGCATTCGCCCCCCTATGCTGACTGACTGACGGTCCCTGGACATGTGGCTGTTCTGTTGGTTACCCCTGGTCGGTGATCGTTCAGGTGGCCTCACTCGACAATTACGTTGGAAGTGTCCTGTCCGTCCGCAGCGGTAACATGCCCCTCTGGTGCCAGTTCTTTGTGACCGGTCTAATATTTTGTTCAGACCAGCCAGCAGCGCTTGAAATTGCGACTCTGACTCTTCCTGGTTGAAGGAAACTGCTCGGGCCCTCGGCTTGGACATGTTCATGACGGCCTCTACTTCCAAAGCCCGAAGTAGAGCTTCACTACTTTTCTTGAGGCCACTCAGTCTTAAATTTCTTTGTACTTCCACATCTCTGATGCCGTTTATGAAACTCTGTGTGGCCAACTGGTCTTTCGTTTCCTCTGGCAGGTCTGGGTAGGACAAGTGAACTAACCGTCTAATTTCTGCTTCGAATTCTTGGAGGCTTTCACCGGATTTTTGGGTTTTTCCACTCAGTTGGACTTGGTATACCTGGCTCAAGGATTGATTGTCGTATCTCTTGTCCAGAATGGCGATGATCTTGTCGAAATTGCCTTGTTCATCGACTGGAATGCTTTGGAGGAGTTCTAGGGCCGGACCTCTTAGCGAAATTACCAGAGAAGTAGACTTTTCTTGATTATCGCATCCATTAGCTGTAGCCACGGCCTCAAATTGTCGTTTATACATGGGCCAAGAGGAACTGCCGTCGAATGTGGGTGGTTTACTAAAGGAACCTTTGGTACTCACGGTGTGCTGGTATTTTCCTCTCTGCAAATCTTGTTGCAATTTTTTAATTGCTGTTTCCACTTTATCTTGTACTTCACTGTGTACTGCGTCTTTAATTGAACTGATTTCAGCTTTTACCTGGTTTTGGATAGCACTTATTTCAAATTTCACCTGGTTCTGGGCGGAATCGATGTCATCTACTTTGATTTCAAGAGTCTCCACATTATTTTTTAGGATCTTTATGTCGTCGTTTATTTCTTTTATATCTGACTCAACTATTTGCATTCTTTCATTAACTGTTTCATTAACTTGTCCTACTATTTGCATTAGTTGTTCAAATTGCATTTGTCTTTTTTCTTCAGTTATTTTAAATTCATTTTGTCGTTTTTCTTCTAATAATTTAAATTCATTTTGTCGTTTTAATTCAGTTTGATCTTGTTTTTCTACAAATTTCGAGAATAATCCTTCCATTAAATTTTGTTGTTCGCTTTTCATTGTAGAAACAAGATTTTGTTGTTCGCTTTTCATCGTAGTGACA
Source organism: Octodonta nipae (assembly GCA_034190945.1). Classification (NCBI taxonomy): domain Eukaryota; kingdom Metazoa; phylum Arthropoda; class Insecta; order Coleoptera; family Chrysomelidae; genus Octodonta; species Octodonta nipae. Next base: position 51,938,604 of record CM067219.1, read on the forward strand.
AGATTTTCTAATTCAACTTTAAGTTTATCATCAAAAGATTTCACTAACCTTTGTTGAATTTCTTCTTGATGTTGTTTCTCCTTCTTGTCACGTTTTTCTAGAATCTGTGCAATTTTTTCGTCTATCTTTTCCATACTACGAGTTTCCATAAATCAATTTAGGATGTTAACTGCACTTAATCCTTCACTTCTAACACCAAATTGCAATATACTTCGTGGGTTCAATTGAAAATTATAACAACTAATATGCACTGTCACTTTTCTAGAACTTTATTTACATTCAAAACATCTGATTCAAATACAATAACAAGCCCATATAAGCTAGTCGACGCGGTATCACTCCCTGGCGATCGTGGCGTTCTTCTTTTATATCACCAGCGTAGAATTCTCCAGTAGAAATCAACATCGTTCCTTCCGCTGCCGAGCCTTTTCGAGAATCGTATTTTTTTATCTTGAAGCGTTTGTTGTCGTGCTGAAATGACACAGGGTCGGCTTTGGGTAAATTTCGTAACACTATCCTCAAGTGTAGCCGCTCATAACACTTTATTTGGACGGCTTCATCAACAAAAAGAGAAACAGGTAGCTACAAACCTAGAAAACATGAATGTGGTCGTCACCGGAATATTAGAAGACTGGAATTAGAAGAACCTGTAGTTAATTTAATTCATATGCCGGTATTTACCATTTTAATGGAACAGCTGCTGTTATATTCATATCTTGTACAACGCGTTCAGGCATTGTTACCTCGTGGTTTTCCTAACCGTCTCGTATTTTCGTTTTGGATGCTAGATATGATTAGATTACACCCAGAATTTCTTGAGCATATTTTATTCACGGACGAAGCAAGTTTTTCAAGGAAGCCATTATTAATAACCACCTCAACCACATATGGACGGAAGAAAATCCTCATACTATTATTGAAGCTTACCACTAGGAACGCTTTTCTTTAAACGTGTGGATTGGAACTATTGGAGATCACCTAACTGGCCAGATTTCCTGCCAACTACATTAAATGGAGATACATACACTCAGTTTCTAAGCGAAGAGCTGCCAGTTCTACTTGATCCGATTCCTTTAGATGTCAGAGCGGGAATGTGGTTTATGCACGATGGCGCTCCTGCCCATTTCAGTATGAGAGCACGTCAATATTTGAACGAAACATATCCAGATTGCTGGATAGGTCGAGCTGGACCTCAATTTTTCACCTAATTTAAATCCGGTAGACTTTTCAACTTGGGGACATTTAAAAACGTTGATTTATGGTGGAACTCCTGTTCAAGAGAAAGAAGACTTAAGAGAGTCTGAAGAAAAAAACTGAAAAAATCTGAAGATTTGAACATATTGTATATCGGTAACGACGCGCTTGCGGACATATGTTCATGGGAACTTGTCGTAATAAAATGACTCGAGGAAGCATCTATTTATTTACACCCTGTATACATTTATTACGTCCATCAGAATAAATTTTCGGCGGAAGACATCCAATGGCGACGTTGACATTGTAATTCAAGTCATCACTCAAGGTAATTTCAGAATCTACTCGTTATGTTGGTATCCCTTATTTTTGATTTTCTGAGTAAACAAATTGAGAATTAATGAGACAATTTTCATACAAAATCAGAAGACAAGATTCAAGAAATTAACTGACTATGTAGAATTAGAACACTGGTTGATGATAAGAAAAATAAATTTAACAATACCTAAGAAAAGAAAAAACAAAATCGAAGAACGAATGAATATGGAAGGCCTCGATAAACAAGTTCCTTTAGTAATTTTCATCTCACAAAAAATGGTGGTGTTCTGGCTGAATTTCAGTTCCCTATATTCGGGTTAAAAGGTAGAACTGAAAATATATGGCGACCTTAAACAAAAATTATCCAAACACAATTAAAAAAAGTTAAATTACGAGACTGGGCTCACTTTGATATAATTTTAGACTACCCTCCTGTTGAAAATATTAATCCACAATATTAAATTAAATAAGGGATATTGATTTTATTCCGAAAGGTTTCTATTTATGTTATTCAATACATGATTAATGGTTTGCTTAAAATTCTGGTGAAAACATAAAAAGTTGAGAATAGTAAGGTTATAATTACTTACACAAACTATTGGGAATTTAATCCATGATTACAAACATTTCTGGAAAATTCCTATTAATTTAGAAATTGCTGAAATTTATTACCCATTCTTAAACGAATTCATTCCGTCTGAATAATATTGATTGTAGTATGGAGTTAAGAAAGTATAAAATCGTCTTTTAGACACGATACCATCTTTTCATGACCTTTGAAAGACTTGAAATTATTTTATATACATAGAATATTGTTTCGTAACATATGTACTTTTCACTAGATCAACACAGTTTCCTGAAATATAAGTGCACACTGACAAATCTTGGCTTTTATAGTCGATTTATGTCGGAGTTGTTAGTTAATCAGGGTCAAGGGAATGTAATATACACTGATATTTCGAAGGCGTTCCATACAATAAAATTGATCGCACATTATAAATATATCGACGTTCAAATTTAGTAAAATATTCATTAATTTTGTGACTCATACTAGAAATAGAACTTAATATGTTTCCTATTATTATTACTATATGTGCTAAAATTTTTAAATTCGTTCCAACAATAATCGATCCTAAACATTCAAACCTAAGACTTTCTATTTCTAATATTATTAAGTAATTTAGGCCATTCAAATATGGTGATGTAATACTAGATTTAGGAATTATCCCAGGAATTATTTTCAACCAGTTAAATTTAAATATTTATTTCAGTTTACTACCTAGTTTACATTATAAACAGGTTTTAGCTTGTTGCATTTTTTGGTTCACTTATCTGATTAATTTTTTAATATTTCATTTATCTTCCATATTCGGTACCTTATGTAAATTTTTCCAGATGTATGTATACTGGGTGGGTATACTATATAAGAAATGCATAAGGATTCCTCAAACAACTTTCTATAATATCAAGGGGAACTAAATAATGATGTATTAATTAATCCGTCCCGACACCCCCTCACCCCCAAATCACCACAACCCATGTGATACCTCATTCCCGAAAAATACAAATTTTTCAAAAAAAAAATTACCCTACCTGTCCCTTATGAAATATGTGAATTTTTGCATAAAGATTAAACTCGTTTTTATTTATTTGGGGAGAAGAGTATATACACCAATTTTCAGGCCTGTATCATTTTTGTTTCCAAGATATTAAATAAATAATTTGGTCAAGTGCAAGTTGGACTCGCATACTAAGGGTTCCGTACCACCTTCAAGATTCGGTGTATTTAGTTTTCTAATTTGGCACCCAAAAATTAACATTAGAGTTTTATTTTACTAATAAACTTTCTGGGAAGCCTTTTATAATCTACTGTCAGGCTCTATAGATTGGAAGAGGGCAAAATAGGTCAAGTTTTAAATTATAAATTATTAAATCTGTTATTCAAATTATTTAAAAATACAAATAAAATATATTTTTCGAAATTTAAATAGTGTAGCTTCTAAAATGGGAATTAAGTCGATATTTAATATCTTTGCTAATATCTTTTAAACAAATGATTTAAAAATATTTTTATTTTCCATTTAATTGTATAATTTGCCCCTAAAATTACCATGGATAAATTTCAAGTGAGCCACAGTACCCCTAATTATTTTCAAAATTTTAGGTAGTATGGTTTCGGAAATAAAACGAGAAATGAGAATTTTTTATATATTTATGTTAATATCTTGTAAACAATTAATTTTAGAAATCTGAAAAATATATATTTGTATTCCTAATAATGAGCCCCTTCATTTGATATATTCCATGACACGTTAAAAAATATTTTTTATTTTCCGTTTATTTCTATAATTTGGCCCCCAATATTGATATTAAAGATTTCTTCCTATTTTTCCTGTTAATAAAAAACTAGGTCTTATAGTTTGGGGAATTAAGGGGGGAATGGGTAATTTTTTAAATATTTTTTTAATATATTTTAAAATATCTATTTTAAAAATTTAAAAAAAAACATATTTGTATTAGTCATAATGAGCCCTATGATTTTATATATTACATGATACGTTAGAAACAAGTTTAATTTTTTATTTTCTATTTAATTCTATAATTTGCCCCCCAAAATGAATATTAGAGGTTTTTTTTCAAAATTTTACAGATTATGGTTTCGGAGATAAGGAGGGGGGGGGAATGGGTAAAATTTTTTATATTTTTGTTAATATCTTTTAATTAATTTAATTTAAAAATATGAAAAAATATATTTGTTTTCCTCATAATGAGCCCTCATATATAACATGATGCGTTAAAAACAATTTTAATTTTATATTTTCCATTTAATTCTGTAATTTGCCCCCTAAAATTAAAAGTAGAGATTTCTCCTTATTTTTCCAGTAAACTTGAGCTCAGACTCTATACCTCTATTTTTTTTTTCAAAACTTTACGTTTTATAGTATCGGTGATAAGGGAAGGGAGAATGGGTAAATTTTGGTATATTTTTTTTGTTAATATCTTTTAAATTATTTTTTTTTAATATGAAAAAATATATTTGTGTTCCTCAGAATGAGACCTTTCATTTGATGTGTTACATGATGGGTTTTAAAAACTTTTAATTTTTAAATTTTCATTTAATTCTAATATTTGCCCCCCAAAATTTATATTAACGGTTTCTCCTTATTTTTCCTGTAAATTTCGGGCAACGTTCTATATTTCCTATTTTTTTCAAACTCTTAGGTTCAGTAGTTTCGGAGATCGGGGGGGGGAACGGTCGATTTTTTAGTCCCCCCCCCCCAGAAATACACCTAAAATCAAAATTTCTTCTTTTGCGATATGTATTCCTGATCGAGTCACCAAACTATACCTTCATGCCAAATTTCAACCTCTTCCGTCCAGTAGTTTAGGAGAAAATTGCTGTGTTGTGACAGAGGCAGAAATCCTGAGTGATATTATAAGGGTATCCGTATATTGTATATACGGAACCCTAAAAATAGCCTATGTGAATCGCTTTCTATTACCGAAAGAATTTTTAAAATCAGTTCACTATTTCCAGAATCCAACCCAAAAGCCAAATGTACATTCATCAAGTCGTAGCTAAATATTGAGAAACTGGATTTGTTGGGATAAGAAAAAGGAATCAACCAAAATTACTTGACGAAGTGTTGGGCCAACTTGCAATCAATCCAAACTTGTCGACTCGTCATGCATCAGAAATAATACGTCAATCCAAAAGGGGAGTGCTCTGAGGTTGAATAAGTGTCATCCTTACAAAATGCAACTGTTTCATAAAATTGTCGTGGCGGACTCTGATAGGAGAATGTATTTCGGTGAAATTATGAATGACAGAACCTAGGTCAATAAACTTATTTGCTTTAGTAACAATGGATGAGTTAATAAACAAAAACTCGTAATTAGAGTGATGGAAACCCACACGAATTTAGAGAAGTTCATATCCAGTATCCTCAAAAAATTAATGTTTGGGCTGATATATTGGGAGAATGCTATATAAACAGGAAAATCTAAATGGAGAAATTTAATAGAGTCATGTTAGGTAGGCCTCCAGAGCCTCTAACAGTTCACGAGTTAGAGAACCAAATCGATTTAAACCAAGATTTATTGCATTTCCAGCAAGAGGGCCTTTGCAATATGTAGTTCTGGTTTCGGTTAGGCAATGGTTAGATGATCACTATCAAAATCACTGAATTTGAGGAAGAGGGTAAAATGAATAGCCACATAAATCCCCGAACCTATCGCCACTCAATTTTGTGCTATGGAGGTCACTGAAAACCGTTGTTTTTAAAACGCAATAGACAAACTGCAGGAATGGATAATTCAAGAACGTGGAGCTATTTCCAGAGAAATTTTGCATCAAGTGTTTCAGTATATTATTGTCTCCAAAATAATGGAAAAACTAGTCACTAAATTGTGAATAAGGTGTTAGTGGTAGAAAATTAGTTTCATATGATAATCATTCCTCCTTTAATAGCTAAAATGATTCGTCTGAATTGCTAAATAAATAGTCACTTTAATACTTCTCTCTTACAGAATTTTAAATTTATGTGTTCAAAAGGTAGAACAAAATTATTACCTAGTATGTGAAACCATTGCAATAAGATGTCTAGTTAATATGATAATATTGTTAAAGACTGAAAGTAGTCTTTTCTATTTTATTAGTTTATATTTTGGTTACAGGAGATAATTATTAATTGCTTCTCATTTACATTAACAATATATTTATACAGCTACATTAAGTACTTTTTGACGTTATATTAATAATTATTACAATTGTTATTATATATTATATCTTAAAATGTAGGAATATTTTAAATACTCCCATTTTAAAACAATACACTTTTATTGATAATTAAAAATAGTTTTGCCTACATTTTAACTAGTAGAAGTCTTATGAAAATTAAGACGTAAATCTACGAGAATGTGAAAAATACTTTTTTCTATTCTGATATTGAATGTGAAAGGGAACTTCTGTTTAGAAAAATAATAGTTGTTAATGGATGGATGTACTTATTTCAAGACCATTTTATAATAGACTAGATTTATATAGTACCGAAAACTCAAAAACAGGTAATGTTAAAATAATGAAATATGACAAGAATACATTAATTAGTTGGGTTCATGATTGAGTATGACAGAAGACTTCAACATTCACTTATAATTTTTTTTAAAGATTGGGATCTCATATTGTTGTTAAACGTGCAATTAATATAGTAAAATTATAGTCTTAGACAGAAAAAAAAATGTAACACTCATATACCCGTCAATATATCTAGAATAATGACCTCAATTGTCCCTACAAATGACCTTTAATGTACTTCCGATCTCTAATCTGGTTTATCTCGCACGAGAGAGGAGCAACAAGAGGTATTTGCAAGTTAGAAAAAGTAATATTGTTATTTCTTAAGAGATATAATCAACCAAAACGAGAAAATTGTGTTAAGTCTTAACATATCTATATACCAAAGTTAATAAAGTAGAAATGTCTTAAATTTTACTATAAAATAGTATGTTATACCAAAGCATTTTGTCAAAATAACGTGTAATAGGTCAAATAACGGTCAGGTACTTTGAAGAAAACATTTATGATGGAAATTTTCAAGATGTCCGAAAAGGTCAATACTTACCAAATAGGTAGTGAATCCACATTGGGCTCACAAACAAAAACCGAGTTTATTCTATTCTAAAAACCAAGATTTGAAAAATAAAAAACTGCTTGTTGCAAAATGTTTCACATAATAATATTATAAATACAGCCGGTAGAATTTTCTTGTGCCGTCTTCCTTAAGATTGGAGAACACCACCGTTTTCCACGAAAAGAGCAATGGAATCGAAAAGCAGTAGTGCTCCGCGCACCCCCTTCAAGCTGATATTGATTTTTCCTATTGCCTAGGAATCGCCAAATAACAGTAACAGGCCAGAAAGGGAGTGGGATCGTTCAGAAATGAGACGAGCTAATGTCTTTTATTTCTTGGATTGTGTTTGGGTATCACGAGTATTAAGTAAATTGACCTGATATGCAATAAAACCTATAATTTTTATTTGCATCGAAATTCCATATTTTCTACATTCTGGATTGTTAAAAAATCGCTAAATATATAAAAACGTTTATTGGCGAAAAGACTTTTAAGAAAACAATGCCTGACCCCATAAGCAAATTCCCTAGTATATCAAGTGGTAAGTGGTAGGTATCGAGTGAAGGCTTATTGAAAAGATCCTTTAGTTCCTTTATTTTGACCTTTAATGTTTTAAACTTCGTCTACCAGAATTAAAAATTAAAAACTTACGAAATACCAAAAATACAATAATTAAATGAGCATTTGTTGACACAAAAATATCAATGGTGTTCAAAAGGTTGGCGTTGTTAACCCAACAATGGTAAAATTGTTCAATATGGCGACACGCATTTTCAAAAACATCACTTTTAATGGCAGAGTAGTTGTCAACAATTCTTTGACAAAGCTCTTCTAAATATTGTGGTTCAGTAAAAAACCGGACTTTAAATTGCATTAAGTGTGGCAGTCTAGCTGGCCACAATAGAGATCCTCTTCACACTCTAGATTTATCTGGAAATTCAATGCCTTACCCTTGTCTCACCATTGTGCACCAATACATAAAAGTTGTCTGAAATGTACATGCGACATATGATTTTCGATGTATTTTCGACCGCTGAACACGAATCCGGAATTTTCATAAAAGATCTATCATTAGGGAAAATTTTCATTTTTCAAAAGATTTTTCAGCGCTTTGGTAAAAATTCAAGGGTGATGGAGCAATTCTGACTCAGGATTCGTATTCAGCGGGCGAAAATCCCACCAAAAATATTTGTAAAATGTTGCCAAGTAGAGACCGCACTGTCATGTTATCAGATCTCATGTAGAGCCAATCTTCTAACTCACACGCCCTAACTCTCCAAGCTCTAACTTCACAAACTCTACACCTTGGCCGTTTCGTTTCGTAATATATGAATAAATATTCATCTTACGCCCATGTAACGGTAGCGAACATGCCACAGATTTTGACTAAAGTGTAGAGTTTGTGAAGTTAGCGATTGTAGAGTTAGGGCTTGTAGAGTTAGAAGCTTGGCTGGCTCAACATGAGATCTGATAACTTTTTGACAGTGCGGTCTCGTCTTGAAAACATTTTACATGAATATGTTTTGGTGGGATTTCATTTATTTTTAAAATTTGCTTATGACATTAATTTTTTATTTAATTCATTTTTTCTTTCGTTATTTTTTTGTGTATTTCTTGCACTTCAGGGGTGCCTTTTTCCATAGACTCTGTCTTGGCCTTTTTTCGTCGTTGGTTTACTATTTATAATAAGTGATAGCTCAAGGCGATATCTGACTGTTGTGCTTTAATACTACCAAAGACAATATTTATAAGGTGAACACCTTGCAAATTAGTCACTCTAGAGATTGCTACATAAACCTGCCACAAGAGATCGTGGATAATCAATTCATTACCAATGAGATCATTATTCAGAGTTAGCATTTGAAGTTGACGTTTATGTATGGTGTCCAATATAGATTGGATAATGTTCACGGTGAACTAATACTCTATTGATACTTATAAATTTTGATTTTACAGGTTCTAGTTCATGTCTAAGACCGTTATAAAAATTTATTACAACTCTTCTTTATTTTTCTCATTCCAATTAGAATTTAGATTAGAAATATCCTTTGAACAGTAAAGTTTATTACAAAACATACAGATTAATTTAGGTGTATTTAACTTTTTTAGAAACTAATTTAAATCATCTTTAAACTCTTTGATAATAGAATCTTCCACATTTTCTTGATGTTCGGAGCTTTCAACAGCTACACCCCCACCACGTTTAGAATTTTTAGTGCGTCATCAATTTTTTTTAACGTAACACAATCACTTTGTAACTACTACATTTTTGTGATTAAAGTTCTTACGCGTAGAGAATAAGACTTTACATTGGATACATTCAGGGAATTGTAGCATTAAAGCGCTACAGCGCTTTGCTTCCGCTGAATGAAAATTTTTGTTTCTAGTTATTTTCATTAGTTATGTTTACTTGTTGGCGACAATTTTACGTAATATCAACACAGAATTTGACAGCTGATTTAGTTATAAAGCGGTAAAGCGGAGAATTTATATGCTTTACTGCTTTATTAAAGCGCTGCAGCGCTGTGGGTAAAGCAGACACTCTTTAGTTCACCGCTTTAACAAACAAAGCGCTGCATCGCTACAATTCCCTGAATGTACCCATTGTTAATGTATGAAATATTTGCCTTGAGACGTGTGTTCAAATATAGTGGATACATCTGTGGTGGTGATTTACAAAATACCGCACAATAGAAGTCCAGGCTTGCAACGACACCTGAAAGTCTATATCTTCAGTTATTGAATATGTTAACGGAAAAGGCAGGAACCATCGCCCCGCATATAAACTACATGATGACGGAAGGTTTCAGCTCTACTACGAGTGAAACTATTTTACAATCCATGTTCACTTTTAAATCAGTAGGAAAATTGACAATTACAATTACATGAAAGTAAGTATTTCGAAAATTTTGAATTCAACAAGACAATCGACACGCTCCCTATCAAAGACAATTATTTTCAACTACTGTCCGCAGTCGAGCGGGCAAGGAGGAGTTCGTGAACTACTATTTATGAAATATATGTTGATAATGATCATTATCGATAATAAATTACCACATTAAATAGACAAAAGAAAAAATATTCTACACACAGGTAGGTTCTCGTAAACGTAAGTATATAATAACACCTAGTAATGTGATAAAACGCATTCAAATCGCTTTTTGCGGCGCTTAATTCCATTCCCTAATTTACAGGGTGGGAGTGATTTTTTAAAATGTCTGAAATATGTAGTTTGTTATTATTTATAAAAGTCCCTATATCAATTAGCAGACCTCTAGCATCAAAATTTGCGGAAGTCTCATGCAAACTTCCATCCCCTAGTTTAAGGAGTTGGGGATAAAAGTTTTTTGTTGTTTGTTTACTAATACTAGCTTACATACCAAATTTCAGGTTTCTAGGACTTTAGGAAGTACCCTATGAATTTTGATGATCATCAGTGAGTCAGTGACGAAATCGGTTTTTTAGATATCAATAAAATCTCAAGTGTAAGAGCTATGCAATTGAAACTTTACATGTTTCATGAGTCCCACATTGAGATCATACCCCGATTTTGATTACCTCGCTCGATCCAAAACTAAGTTATTAGGGTATGAGTGTTCAAAAAAACAATGAAGTGCTTCAAAAAAGGCTCGTCCAGATTTGTATATAAATCGCTTAAGTTTATTTTGGCCAACTTTAATTTGCCCATGACGCAAGTAACCTATTGTGAGAATAAATGCTAATTAAAAAAAAATAAAAAAAAACACATTACCTAATAGTAAACCGTACTAAAAAGTAGAAAATAATTTTTATTTATGAAGAGTTTATGTTACAGCAGTATAAAGTCTCACAATCAATTATGAAAAATTATTTAGATAAAAATAAATATTAAATTCTTAACAAAATAATTCAATTAATATAAAACAGCGTAGCTGTTTACACAAATAAGTTTAATATGAAAATATTGTTACGAGAATTCCTCCGACAGCTGGTGCAATCGGCCATCAACCAATCCCGATACTTCTGGGAATCCGAAATGTTTTGTCTCTTAACAGGCCGATCGTTGCCGTTATTGGGAATTCCCTTGAAGCTTCCGAAACACATGAAAGAAGTTTCCCGATGGTTCGTGGACTTACCAGACAATTTCGAGAGAAATATATAAATATGGACAGCTGAGGATAGGATTCATTCAGTTTTCGACGGTCGTATTGTATAGTTAAGATAAATTGTAAATAGTTCTTTGAATATAAATTGTGTTTTTAAATAAATCCAAGAACTGAACAGAACCCGTGTGTGAAAATAAAAACATTACAATATCTTAAATTGCACCCCACGCTTTTTTACTATGAATTGAATTATTTTGTTAATAATTTAATATTTTATTTTAATCGTATTCCAAAATAATTAATCATAATTGATTGTTACACTTTATACTGCCGTAACACAAACTCTTTACATTTAAAAAAATATTTTGTTCTTTTTAGTACGGTTTACTATTAAAGCGTGTTTTTTAAACTAAAATTTATTTTCTTAATTTTTAGTCTCAAAAAGACATCAGTATTTATAATTAAGAGCCCCGATTTTTAGTATATCTTATGTGTGACAATAAATTTATATTACATTTATTTAATTTTCAGGTTAGTTTTGATCCCTCAATGCATTTTTTACAATGTTTTTCGTATTTTATTTTATTGATTCAAAATTATTTTCGGATTTTATAAATTGATATTATTTTTTTTTAATTTTTTTTTCAAATATAACTGAGAAACGATCCATTATAATACGTTTGTGTTAATAATTCAATATTAACCTGCAAACTAATGTAGATATTTTTTTATCCTGATGATCCCAGTAAGGATATTATATTATCCTGATAATCATTTTCAGGATATTATATGTAATAATTTTATTGTCACATGTGCAAATTTTAAAGTTAATCAGACTTCTTAAAGTTGTTGAAAATTACGCTGAAAGTTTCCGTTACATACATATATGCATACATTCATACATACAGGTCAACCTAACAAAAGAAATGGTATATTTATGTGAGAAGAATGACGTCTCGAAGACAGTATTAAAAAAAGGTAACTGTGGCACTATATAAACACGAATAAACGAGATGCTCATTCAGGTTTTTCGGGACACACGGTCTCAGAATGAAAATGGAAGGCTGATATCAGGGACTCGGAAAAGTTCAGTTCACTTGCATTTTGGTGTTTCAGTGATATGGCACCCCTATCTATCGAATCAAAAGAATTGTAGTTAAATTTCGATTTAATATAAGCTGAATAAAATTGATTTATTGATTGATGATTATTGATGAATATGTTCCATACGCTTTTACCGAAATCTGGTGCCTTAGACACAGTTCTGAAGGAAGAATGCGGGCTAATGCAATTCTTAAGTATCTGATATTTCCAGTCTTCAACTAAGTGACATTCAGATTTGAAAGGGAGTTGCAGTAGGTACAATCATATACTTCCAATGAATTATTTAGTGCGCCCGTGACACCAATCATCATTTATGGTCTTCAAAATAAGAGATACTATACTCATTTTTTTAAATACGCCACAACTATTTGGGACGTTTAAACTTATATTAAGGTCCCAAACATTTTTTACTAACACCGTTTTGCAGGAAATAGTAAAATACTAATTAATCAGGATGTTTGATTATCCACAAAATAATCTATAACTAGATTAATTTTTATATTAAAACATTCTAGTTGTTTTCTGGTTTGCATTTTTCTGATATAAGAAGAGAACTTCAACTATCCTATTTTGAGAAACAGAAACCTTTCCCACCTAAGCTATCATTTCAGGATAGGAAACCAATTGTCCACCTAACTGTTTAAATTGTGGGCCATTAGGCCACATTTCAGCAAACTGTCTGTTAAAATATCAAAATAACCCTTAGTCTAACCAAAATAACAAACCAAATTTCGTTAGGCCGAATCAATAACCGAGGCAAAATCTATTTCATAATAATACCAATCATCAAGGTCAGCAATTTCGACCAAGTAACTTTCAAAAATCTGTTTTAAACCGAACCACTTTCGACCGTCTGTAATACAGACAAACCCAAATTATCGTTTCGAAAGAACTCACCACTTTAACAGCCATCAAAACGTCAACTATCACGAATATTCTGCAACTGAGTATGATTATTATACTAATAATAACCAGCAGTATTTATATGATAGCATCCAAAACTACGACAGCCATATGTTAGATGATACTCCTGTCGAACATTTCAGTCCTCACGAGTACCAGGATTTTCTAGCGCTTTCGAGCATTGATCAGCCCCCGATTCGAAAACTACCCTTTCTGAGGTCCAAACTCAAATACAGAATTTGAATTTGGACTATTTCAAGTCCCGTTCTGACAGTACATTTTAAAAACCTATCTTGTATCAACCATGCTTCTCGAAAATTTAAACTCCTAATTGATACCGGAGCTGGTATCTCTATTTTCACAGCAAACACTGTCAAAAACTTCTCACAAAGGTTCACCGAAAGAGTAAGAATTCAATGCATTACTTATCAGAAAATCCCGATCCCACAATCCACCCTCATTGCGTTCGCTCTAGGTAATCCACACAAGGTTTTTATCTACGATCTAGATATTGAGTTTGATGGAATTTTGAGTCTTGATTTATTTGAACACTATGAATATATACAGGTGTGGAAATTCGTTCTCTGGGGTCGGGTAGAATCCCATGCGATTTTGAATCAATCAACGCAATACGCACCAGGAGAATGAAGTCGGTGTGACGCGAGTTCGGACGTATTCGGGCGGTAAATACTTTTTTTCTTATCACCACATTCCGACGATTCCAATCGCTTAAAAATAAAACATACGATATGTTGTAAATAATTATAAGGTTAATGTTTAATTTCTTATTGACAATTTTTTTAACAGTTACTAATTTATTTTATTTTTAAGAGTATCTATTTTATTTCATTTTTAAAACAGAAAAAATGTTAAGTTTTCGTTCTGGCGTAATAGCGGACGGTCGCACTGTGACTATGACGATCGATGCACGATCGATGCTCGTCAAACAGACGTACTTAAAACGACAATCCTCGTCTCATGCATATAGTAGCAGTTCCGTCCTTGTTTAACGTTAGCATTCTCCGACCCCAGTCAAACGTTTTCCATACCTGTAGATGACTTAAAATCAAAGCAGTTAATTACGAACTTTAAAACTATTCCCCTTCATAAAGTGCCCAATCACGATCAGTCTAATAAACAACCAACAGACACATCTACTATTAAAATACAAACTCAAATAATTATCCAGGCTCGAACCGAACAAATTTTCAAACCCAAAAGTAAACTTTTCAAACACTGATGCAATCTTACCGACACAAACAATTATGTATGACTTCCCAACGCGGGTGTTAATTTAAAGGGAGAATTTCTGACTTCAATAATAAACGCGAACGCAATGCCCAAAACTGATAATTTTTCCGATATTCATTTTGAACCCCTTGACCATACACACCCTCTCTTAAATCAGAATACACAGGATAACTTAGACTCACTAAACTTAGTCAGAAATTTAACTATTAGGGAACAAATTCGGACAGAACATCTTAATGGCGAAGATCGAGATTCGTGAATCTGTGCTTAGAAGGCGCCGTTTTCACTTTTACTAACGCCGTCAAACACTCTATCGATATAAATAATGCCAAGCTCGTTTTCACAAATTCTGACAGATATCCTCAAGTACATAAGGAGCAAGTGAAAACCCAAATTGCCAAACTGACCAAGGCATTATCAGGCACTGTTCTTCTACTTGGTCCTCCCCCGTATGGGTCGTCCCCAAGGAATTCGGTGCTTCTGGTAAGCAAAAAAAGTTGCGAGTTGTTATCGATTATAGGAAGTTAAACGAACTAACTGCCCAACATTTCTGGTCTCATTTACCAATTTGGTAAGTGTCAGTCCTTTTCTACATTGGTCCTCGGTTCAGGGCTCCACCAGGTGGAGATCCTTGAGGAAGACATTCCCAAGACCGGTTTTTCTGTTGACAATGGCCATTACGAAATTGCTCGTTTGTCATTTGGTTTTAAAAATGCACCTTCTACTTTCCAGAGGGTCATGGGCAACATTTCTTTCTGGGAGGAAGTTTACTTTATTCTGCGACCACCGTCCGTTTTATTGGCTCTTTTCCATCAAAGATCCTGGCAGTCGTCTAGCCACATTGTTGGAAAGTCTCTATATTTCAAATAGTCCAAACGTTTCAGGGTCTAAATATAAAGAGTCAATGATGTCCTTTTACGGTATTTGGGTGAGTAGAATTAAAATTGAGATATCTGTTAGTGTGAGTCGACTTTCTTTACACGTCTGTATCAAATGATCATTGTGTATATTTTTAGAATATTAATAACCTTGAGATTCAATTGATAACCTGCAAACAACATTGTTTGCTAAAAATGGCTATAACACACAAAAACATCTTAAGACACACAAGTGGCACAAGTCGGTCTCGAAAATTATTTTGACTATTCTCATTTGTGGTTTTTAGTCATCACTTCTTTTCTGTAACAGATAGATATTTGAAGGTTGTAATAGAACAAAGTGCAGTCAGCATAATTTCGGGAAAATGCCCGGATTACTGGCTATCTCTTACAGAAAGTAATCTGAGAGAAAGAAATCTCTACAACATATGTCTGGAATCGTCCAAAACTGTTCTTTTCGTAATGCGTTATTTCTGGGATGTTCGCTGAGAAGTAACAGTAACCGTATTTTAGGCTATACGATTACTTGATACTGAGGACTCTGCCATTTTTCTCGGCTAACAATAAACAACTAATCAAATTTAGCTAATCACGTATTAAGCAGCGCTGTTAGCCATAAAGTTGAATAGGCCAATATTAAAATGTTGTAAGAAGAAAATTTTAAAATTGGGAAACTTAAGGAAGCATGATTAATAATATTGAAACTGGAGCTCCGTCTACAGTGGTGGATCCTACTTGCAAATTGAAAGTTGGGTAATTAATTTGTATACTTTCAATCAATAACCCGAGTGTTGCTTGTGCAGTTATTCAGAAGATTTGGGGTGTCTCTAGAAGTCGATTCGGACCAATAGCAAACTCTGAGTCTGAACTACCAGGTATTAACAAAAATCCTAACCCTCTTCTGCATAAAATGAATGACGAAAGTAAATTCTAGTCCGTCAATTTATATAGAGTTTTCTAATTCCGAAAATTCCGCACACTGGCAATATTGCCAAATCTACAAATGCACCGTCATCGCCTAGTCCGAGGCTCACTATAACACATACGTTTGTTATTCGGATTTTTAATGCCATTTTGATATTTAAGTTATTATACTGGAGTAAACTAAAATTGCATTAAACCTGAAATCATCACTCAAATAGTAAAACTGTATTTGTTTTAAAACGTAGTAAATAGCTCATAAATGAAGTCAGTACTAAGGCAGAAATAATTGGAGAGAAAGTCGATACAAATATATTTTTTCAATCTTTATGGATGCACAGATGATTAAAACTCATCAGAGGATGAAACAACTCCTAGATGTGGAAACCGTTATATTGTCAACACTTACCAATAATAAGTTCTAAATAATTAATCATTTTCTGGTAAGAACATATTAAAGGAAATTGATTTTAGATATTAAATTGTTAAATACGAGAATAAAAAATTTTACTGGGGATCTGTTTTTGAGAAATTGAGAACTTCACTAGTAAACACGTTTTGAAAATATTCTTAATAATCTTATTGAAACCAAACTATTTTTTTTGGTCTAATTTCAAATGGTTCAGGGTTCAAAATATACTTAGTGTCTACTTTCTGACATAGATGCATCCTATTAGTAAAATCTTGTCGTACTCGTTCGAATGTGTTAGCTAAAACTACCCTGTATTCTTCATAATTTCATGTTTTAAAATATTTGGATTTCAAAGACCCCCACAGAAAAAATCTGATGGTGTCAGATCCGGTGACCTAGTCTTACTGCACCATAATAATACGCAGAGGCAGAATTTTGTTGAAATGTTATATCCAAATTGCCGAATTAATCTGGATTAACATGCAGGATTTCAAGAATTAGCAGCTCAATTGCATTTTGTAACATTTCCAGATACACCTCACTGGTTAAGGTTGTATTGAGGAAAACAGGTCCAACTATGTGGTTTCCTAAATTGCATGTCCTAACATTCACTTTTTCTGGAAATTGAGTATGTTTATTTACGAAATATGTGCGGATTTGTGTCACTCCAATACCGTATGTATTGTGTGTTCACATTTCCATTGAAGGAAAAAGAACTTCATCGCTAAAACAATTGGTTTTTGTGTAGTGGTGGTTTGGATTAATTTTACAGAATTCCAATTTTCTACCAGGTTCGTTATGTGTATAACATCCCGGTGATGTTATATAAATTAAATTTTATAATAAATCTTGGATCACATTGAAATAATAATTACTTCCCTTTTTCGTTGAATTGAAAAATGAATTGTAAAAACGCAATTTTTGGCTAAGTGCTAAATAAACAATTTTTGTATTAAAATAGGTATTGTTTAAATTAAAAGGAAGTATGAATATCAAATACAACATATGTAATTTACTACTCCCGATTTGTTTTTGTCGGCTCAGGTGTCAGAGGAAATGGAAACATTGTACGTGCTGAAAAACAAAGATGGCCGGTCATACGTAGTTAAAGAAAAAATTGCTGATTTTGCAATTTAAAAATTTGTTCTATAATCTTAAAATTCGAAGAAAGAGACATAGGTGGTCTTTTGGTCAGTGGCGGAAAATGGTGCCACTCAAACAATGAAAAACTGACAAGGTATGGGGTTTTGTTATTAACTTATTCGCGGATAGGTAGCCCTAATGGGAGGGGACAAGTTTACGAGGCAAAGATCCCGTAAAATAGAAGGTAATGCGCCTCCGGAACTCAACAAAAAAGAACGTCGGCGGCGTGGCGAATTTAGGGATCACAAAGGGTGTGAGAAGGGAATTTCACCTGCCCATGAGGGGTTTTAGGGGCATTGATTAAAGGTTTCTAAAATTATCGCCGAGTGTTCTTTTGATTCTAGTAATAGTGTTAGCTAGCTAGAGAGTTAGTTTGATTGTTTTCTTATTCACAGGTAGGTGACCTTTTAGGATTAAAGAAATAAATCGCTTTGGGTAAGTAGTCTTAAACTGTTCTAATAAGAGTGAGCCAAAAGTTTTTCCTTGTAGAGTCGAAGGTTCAACGATTCATTTCCAAACCCAGCGTAGAGGTTTCTTGGACCAGCGAATGACAGGGACCACTTTGTTGTAGGGAATAATTGGAGTGTGAGTAATAAGATAAGAGATAAGAATTATCCAGATTGGATTTGGAATTATAGGCACCTGAATCGATAAACAAACGGCACGGTAAATTTTTTTTTTTTTAATTATATTTTCTTGTTTGTGTATTTACATTTTTATGCCGTATTTCCTATTGTCCTGCTGGTATTTATGTTGTTTTGTTTGAAACCTTATATTTTGTTTGAATTTGTTTTTCAGCAAACACAATGAACGGTTCCGGGATCTTTAACTTAAAATTAGAGGATTGCAGCTGTATAGTAAAATAATTACAGAGTGGAATAGAAACAGGCGATATTCAGAAGGTAAAAGCTAATACATTTGAAAGTTGGTGCACCATTTTTAATATGTATGGATGAAATTTGTTTTTTACCATCACTCTATGTATTGTGATTTGACTAAAGTAAGGTAACTTTAGCTGTAGAAAAAGCAGGAATTACTACCATTCGTACAATTATGTCAATTTTTTATCATCACAAACTGTTGGTTGACCAGATCATTTGCTATCTTTATCACTACCTGTTGGTTGAAACTTCTGAAAAAGCACCTTCTAGTAAGTTCTCGATATAGTACGATCTAGGCAGCTTTCAATAAATGATTGTTCCGCTTCCTGGAAATTCTTTCTACATTCACCAATTATTAAGACAGCTGCTACTTTATTCCTTTGCAAACGTACCATTTTGCCTATGTAAACTCCTAAACCTCTAATAATAATAACTAAATATTTACAATATAAAGTTTTTTACAAATACTTTGCAATGTAACAATTAGGAACCAGACAATTACAAAACGTCAACTTCTTTAATAACTAACCAGAGGCGGAATGAATACTCTTTATAAACTTAATGTGAAATAATTTAGTATTTATTTAATTTAACCATTCAAATTGGCCTAAACCCAAACAAAATTACGTTTCAAATGAGCTCTCACTTGCTATAAGGTCCCATTTAGAATTAGTGACCTTGTGACATCATCTATTACTGTTACCACCAGTAGAATAGTTTTCAACCATTTATTTTCTCTCCAAATTTCATTAAAATACAGTAGAGTGATTCTCAGATAACTGTGATTTTTACAAAGCAACATATTTTTTAAATCAAAAAGCTTTAAAACTTGTGTTCTGGGTGCTATTGGTCTTTTATTGTGCTCAAAATTAAGCCTGTAACGTAGTTCTACAACTTTAGTAGAAAAGAAACTAGACCAAAAATTAGAAATTTCACGCCCACGATACCACCAAAATGAAATATTCAAAATACTTGCCTAATAAATCTCTTTAAATTCTTAAAATATTTAAAGAAACGATAAATTATAGGATAATCATATAGAGACATTTACGGTATTTTCTTTGTGATTCAGGAGTTATTTGAATCGAAAGATGAAGATTTGACTGAAACCGACTTGGAGGAAATGTTAAATTCAGAACACATTGAAAAAGAGGCTTCAACAAGCACTGGAAACGTGACATTAAATTTTAAAAATCTTACTGAAGGTTTAAGAATCGCAAATGAGCTTTGCGATTTCTTTATGAAAATTGATCCATCAATGGAATGAAATCTTTTTTTAACAGGCAAATTGCTAATGCCACTACTGCATATCACTCTGAATTGAATGAACTTTTAAAAACTGCCAAGCAAGAAAACATTACAAAATTTAAGGGTAAAAACCGGTTCATCTCGATTTCCGGCAAAACTACAAGTCTTATGGAAAAAAGGTAAATAAAGTTCTAGGTAAAAAAATTAACTACAACTTTTGTCTTTACATTTTTTCAAATAACCTCAAAATTTATGTGGAAACATGATTTTTTATTTTTTTCTTTTCCAAAAAATTTTTTATTCACGAAATTTGGTGAAAACTTACCTTTTTTGTCCCAAACACACTGTATTTTCTTTTATTTAAAATATGTATTTTTTCACCTTATTTTGACTTGATATAGAAAGAGGTACCTAATTTTCAATCAAAAATTCTCACGTTAAATACCTGCTTTTTTAAAAAGTCGATCGGTTTTTTTTTTTCGTTGAAATCTCTCCTTCTCGACAGTGTGAAAAAAGATATACATTACTATGGCAAATGTTCTCAGAAAATGCAAAGAAATGTAAGAAACTAGTGATGAGCACAATCGATTCTAAGAATCGAGTAATCGATTCTTATAAGTAAAATTAATCGTAATCGATTAATAAAAATAATCGAGGTTAGAATCGATTTCTTTCAATAATCGACCCACCTGTTCAGATCTTAGATCATTTACCATCTAGATATAGCCTGTCAAGCATAAAATCGTGGCAACGCTAGAAAGAGAGGGCATTAGAGATAGTAAGAGGCTATTTCAGTTAGTGGGTGGAATGAACAACATGCTTTATTGGAAGCAGCTCCCAACCAAGTGAAATAGCCTCTTCCCCCTGTCTCTTAGTCTTACCACGACATTTGTGCACTGCAGGCTAGAAAGTAAATGCTCTAAGGTTCAGATAGATTAAAAAAACAGAAAATATAAATAATTGTTAAACATATGCTCAACAGCTTGTTTATACTTAGAGCATCTAAAAGGTCTTTTAATAAATCCTTAGAAAATATCAGCCTCTAAAATGACAAGTGGCACAGGATAATGTTAAAATATTTGACCTGTGATTGATACAGGGTTTGAAAAATTAAATAGCTGTTTTGTGATCTATGAATTGCACTTTAAATTTAAAATTACGTTAGTAGAACTTGTTAGAACTTATAATACCTTATAATAGAAATTGGGACTAACTGTGAAAATGAGACGGATATTATTATTTTAAATTGTCTTAGGACGTTGAAGCACAATATAATTAAGAGAGTGAAGGTGTCATCCCACGTTTGGAATTATTTCGACTAGAAGCGAAAGCAGAAGACTACGAGAATTATGCGAACCGACCTAAAGAGGGCAGATGTGACTCTGCCGAAACGTCGTCATTTTACCTTCGAACCAGGTAGGGATCAGTTATCAACTACGCGGATGAAATTCCCGGAAACCACCTAACACACAGACACAGATATATATATATATATATATATATATATATATATATATATATATATATGTACGAATTGTTTGAGTAACGGCTGAATTGGCTAACACAATGTAAGAAAGGTTTCGGGAAGCAGCCTTTTTGAGCGATTTTATAAAGAAGTGAAATACACTTTTACTGTGCGAAAGCTTTTGAAATACTTTAATTTCTTCGTCTTTTGACTACAAACAAAATTTATAATTTACTGTAAGTATTTAAGAAATTATCTCACATATTATAATTATAAATTTTGTTTGTAGTCAAAAGACTGCCTCCCGAAACCTTATATATATATATATATATATATATATATATATATATATATATATTAGTTTTAAATTTCTAACTATTCACTCTATGATAATCGATTAATAATCGATTATTACTCGATGCATCGATCTAAACTTAATACATAATCCAGTAATCGATTTGAAAAAATAATCGGTTTTGCCCATCACTATAAGAAACTCGAATCTGAAAATGAAGTAGTAAGGCCCAGACCTTTCTAATCCCTTCCTCAGTTCTCTATGAAATACCTTTTGATGGGCTAAAATTTCTGTAGGTCACTCAGGTATGTAAGTATAATCTTAAAATAGCAATAAATAGGCATCTACGCATATAATTTAAAGAAGATTCTATAACTTTCTCAAAATACTGTAGATGTCTTAGTAAATATTAACTTTATTAACTTAATTTTCTGATAAATATCAACGATTTTTAAAAAAGCAGATACACACACACACACATATATATATATATATATATATATATATATATATATATATGTAGTGATGTGAGAATTTTAGATTAAAAATTAGGGTTCTTTTTCGATATTAAGTCAAAATAAAGTGAAAAAAAATATTTTAAATCAAAAAAATTAGTGTGTTTGGGACACAAAAAGGTAAATTTTCACCAAAGTTCGCAATTTTTGTTTGTAAAAGATAAAAATAAAAAACCAAAAACTTGGTTTTTGTATTTGTCACATAAATTTTGACTATACGTGAAAAAAATTTAAACACAAAAGTTGTAGACATTTTTATTACCTACAACTTTACCATTCAAGTTTTTAAAAGACATGAAAATTTGTATATATACTCTTCCCCAAATACATAAGAATGAGTTTAATCAGTTTGCAAAAATTCAGTTATCTTATGGGGGACAGCTGGGGAAAAATTTTTATTTAAATTTATTACTTTTAGGTTGATTCCTTTTTTAAGTGAAGTAAGAAATGGGAGTCACAGTTTTTTTCGGAGAATTCAATATCTTCGAATTTGAACGTAATACGGGTGTACATCTTGATTCTAGTTACTCGAATACGCGCAGTATTATAAAGTAGCAGTTCGGTGCTTATCGCTTGGTTCTGTGAACGGCTGCGTGTGATTGGCGCTTGGCGCTCGGTGGCCATGCCTCCCGGTTGTTGATTGGTCGTTTGCGGTTGAATTGTTATAGTGCGAGGCCGGGCCGGTACGGTGTTTAAGAGAATTTTCCATGAATTATATAAGTTCTTCTGGATTTCATTGCGTGCGTTTGAATTGTAAGGCCTCTTCGCGATCTCAGTTATCATTCTTACGAGTCTCGATTTCGGGTGTTCTCTAATTGCCGGTACTTTCCTATTCTCAGTAAGTGTTTTGTGTATCTACATAACAGAAAAACACAAAACATCTTAAGGAAAGCGAATTGTGCCCTACTTAGGGAAGCCATACGTGATGTCAGAAGGGATTTGGATGTTCTTAACACTAAACTCGTAGATATCTACCTACATTTAGCAATGCACTTCAACTTATTATATGAGATAGAATCGATGAGCTTAGCGAATTTAGTACCGAAAGGAATGCAGAGTTAACAACAAGACAACAACAGACCAAATTCAACAAATGGAAGCTCTAACAAAATCCCGAAAACAATTTTTTCTCGGAAAAACGGTCACAGTATAACCTCTCCGGAATTGGAAACAAATAAAAACGTGCATAACTTACCTTCGGTTCAATTTAAATACACTATTGCCCCCTCTCACATACCAACAGAAAACATAATATGAGACGTAGTAAAAGCAGTTTTAAAATTAGATGAGAACCATTACTTTTTGTAATATTCATTAATGATCTATGCAGCTTATTGGACTGTCAACGAGTGATGTACGCTGATGAATTAAAATTATATAATATACGGTTCAACTGATTACCAAAAACTTCAGTCAAATGTAAACCAAGTGTCTCAGTGGTGCTCAATAAATAATTTACACTTAAATGCAAAAAAAATGTAATATCATGTATGTTATATGAAACTTTAACACAATACTAATATCATATTACAGACCACACCTGCAGATATCATGTTTTTCTCAGAAATCCAAATCGTCAGCATTGAAACAAAGTATTCTTGGGATAAGACTCTAACAATTGTTTCACTGCTGACGAGGCGTCTGCAGTAATATTATAAATACAGAACACTCATGTTTTCGAAGAACATTATTGTATCAACTTTTCGTATATCTAGTTCAAGTAAATTTTGTAACTCAGTTTTTGAAATAAAGTTTTTTTAAAAAGTAAAAATTTGAGTGAACGATCTAACAAAATTGGTGTCAGAAGTGGGATTCATCCGTCAACGTCGTGTGAACAAGAGTATTCTAACACACAACGGTGGGTCCTAATCCTTAAAAGCGGAAGAACCAAACAAGGGCAGTCCTCACTTGAAGAAGTCAAGAACAAGACTAGTTCCTAATGATCCTTCCCAAACTGTAAGTACGATAATATTGAGTCTGTACAAATTATTTTATTTCATTGTGTTCCAATTCTTATTAGTATTATTAATTTTTGTATCTCGCATAATACCATTTTATTTTTTGATAATATTATCAATACCCCATTTGTTCTAAATATATACACACGTTTATATTTTACCCATCAAACATGCCGAACGAAAGTGACAGAAATTTTGATCGCGCTCAATCAGCCGATCCTACTGAGGATCCGGTAGAACAAATTGAACCATACAAACTTTCCGAAATATTTTCCGTAGTCCCGGAGTACGATGGCAACCCGATTATGCTATCGAACTTCATAAATGGCAACAGGTGAACAAAAAATTTTAGTAACTCTACATTTTAAAAATAAATTGCGAGGACGCGCCGCGGAATTGATTAATTCTAGAAATCCCGTGACATGGGGAGAAATTAGAAATTTGTTAGGGACGCATTTTGGGGACCTTCGAAATTTATCTTCTTTAATTGCTGATCTTCAACGTATACGTCAATTGCCTAACGAATCCCTGTTAACTTTTGTTTCTCGCCTATAAAGTCATAATGCAAAAAATGCATTCCGCTATTAACCAACAGCGTATGACATTTGAACAAAAAACAGCACAGTCCCAACTAATCGAGACCATGACATTGAACTCGCTATTAGCAGGACTAGAACCGAAAATCGGACAGATAATAAGAGCCAATAACCCACCAGATATCTTAACAGCAGTCACTCGAATCAAACGAGAGCTTCAACTGACTTATTTCCAAGACCAAAAATTCTCAAGCCAAAGAAATCCAGTAACCGTCACACGAAAACCAAATCAAGGTGTCATCCCTAAAACTTGTAATTACTGCCGTAAACCAGGACATGTTTTTAACGAATGCCGAGCACGACAATATGCTCAAAATTCTCAAAACTTTCAACCAAGGAATTATCAAAATACAAACGCCCCTGCTCGACAAACACCTCCGACGCAAAGATTCCCTAACAATCAGGCGTCTGTAATCAGACCAAACCCCAACTACCAAAGACCCGAATTTCAGAGACCTCCAAACTTTACAAGAAACTCATCAAATGCTCCGAACACTTCGAACAATAATTTCAATACTGCTAGAACTCAACATTTTAACTAAATGCCTAACAATGACTACTATTGTAACCCTTCTACAAGTGATGTTTTCGTGACCGACGATAGCTCTGACCAAAAATGGCAATTTGAAAATCACTATTCAGATTATCAATGTTACAATCCACCTGAATACGAATTTTATGAAGAAATACTTCAATCGCACCCTGATCAATATCAGGATTTTCTTCAAACCCCATTAGAAGCGTAACCCCCTTTCAACAACCAAGACGACCAAACAATGACGCAACTCGAATCACAAATTCAAGCCCTAAACCTGGACAATTTCGATCCAACAATAAACTTTCCGGAACAAAGGTTCCTATGAAACCTCTCCTATCAGTAAATTCCAAAAATCTCTATTACATTAAAGACGCCACTGGTGTATTTAAAATCTTGATCGACACTGGTACCGGTCTTTCAGTCTTTAAACCATCCACTTGTAAAAACTACAGAAACAGACAACCAGAAAATGTAACTATTCAGGGCATAACGAACGAAAAAATTTTAATTACTGAATCAGTACTAATACCATTTACCGATGAAGATCCACACAAAGTTTATATTCATGACTTAGAAATAGACTTTGATGGGTTACTCGGATCTGACTTCCTAGACCACTATGAATGTGTTATTGATATTAAAAACAAAATGCTTATCACTAACAAAACGATTCCACTTTTTAAAATAACCGACAACAACTTGACTAAAATTAAAAAGCCCATTAAGAAACACGGAAGCAATTCTTCTCGCGTGTGAGACTGAAAAAGTGAAACTACCCAACGCACTAGTCCGTATAGACAAAAACGGCGACTTTTTAACAACCGTTGTAAACGTTAACGCCATACCCAAGACTGTGACTCTCCCTGAACTTTTGTTTGAACCAATAGAAGAATTTACTATTAACAACTTAAACACTTTCAACGAAAACGAAACCTCAAATAAATACGAAGAAATCAAAGAACAGCTACGCCTCGAACATCTGAATGAAGAAGAAAGAGAACTCATTACAAACCTGTGCATGGAATATTCAGATATTTTTTACATCGAGGGAGACAACCTAATGTTTACTAATGAAATCAAGCATCAAATAAACACTAAAGAAAGCAAACCAATTTTCACCAAATCCTACCGATACCCACACATTCATAAAGAAGAGGTGAAAAATCAGATGTCAAAAATGCTCAAGCAAGGAATCATCCAACCATCGACTTCACCCTGGTCATCCCCAGTATGGGTCGTGCCAAAAAAAATGGATGCCTCCGGGAAACCGAAATGGCGAGTGGTTATCGACTACCGTAAACTTAACGAGTTGACAGTGGACGATAAATACCCACTACCAAATATCTCGGACTTATTGGATCAGCTAGGGAAGTGTCAATACTTCACAACTCTAGACTTGGCATCCGGATTTCACCAAATTGAGATAGACCCTCAGGACGTCCAGAAAACAGCATTTACGGTGGAGAATGGGCATTACGAATTTGTGCGTATGCCATTTGGACTGAAGAACGCTCCATCTACCTTCCAACGCGTGATGGATAACATCTTAGTGGGTATTCAGAACGAACGATGCTTGGTATATATGGATGATATAATTGTATTTAGCCCCTCAGTCCATGAACACATCAACCGGTTAACTGAAGTATTCAAAAGATTAAGGAAAGCTCAATTGAAAATCCAACCAGACAAATGTGAGTTCCTTCGAAAGGAAGTCGCATACCTCGGGCATGTAATAACACCTGAAGGCGTGAAGCCCAACCCGTCTAAAATAGAATGTGTCAGAGATTACCCCGAACCAAAAACTGCCAGACATTAAATCGTTCCTAGGCCTCTGCGGTTATTACCGAAGATTTATAGCAAACTTCGCTAAGATCGCAAAACCATTGACCCGATTACTACAAAAGAACGTCAAATTTCATTTCGATAAAGAATGTGAAGAATCTTTCAAAACTCTGAAACAAACTTTCATCACATCACCCGTGCTAATTTACCCTAACTTTGAAGACCCGTTCGTGTTAACCACGGGCGCAAGCGCATTCGCTATAGGAGCAATTCTGTCTCAAGGGCCAGTCGGTAAAGACCTCCCGATCGCTTACGCATCCCGAACTTTGTGTAATGCGGAAGTGAAATATTCGACCATAGAGAGGGAACTTTTAGCCATTGTATGCGCGGTCAAGCACTTTAGACCTTATTTGTACGCCAGAAAGTTCACACTTCTGACGGATAACCGCCCGTTAACATGGCTGTTCTCCATCACAGACCCAGGAAGTCGACTCGCTCGATGGCGCCTGAAATTGGAAGAATATAATTACGAAATTCTGTACAAACCAGGAAAGACCAATAAGAACGCCGACGCACTCTCTAGGATAAAAATAAACCACTTCCAAGAGTATTCAAACTTCCAAACAAGAATTCTTTGCGGTAACGAAGACGATCCCATGGAAGCAGGACCATCTTCGGTGAAAATTGAGGATGAAGAACAAGGAGCGCCAGACAACGACCAAAACGAAGCACAACGAATCCATGAAGAATTTAAAACCTTCGTGAACCTTTACAAAACAAAATCCATCATAGACTATTCAAAAATTGAATTCACTAACGGACAACTACTCGACAAAACTAACAAAAACATTATTACCTTCTTTTGGCAAAATAAACTAGAAGACTTTCACGAATTTATAATGGATGACATTTTCGAGGAAAACATAGACTTTGAACCCGACAAAATCAACAAATTCGCAAGCAAATCCGTTAAAGACAGGAAATATTTTATAATTGCTCTTCCTTACGACCCAGAAGCGGTAGCAGAATATCTTTTCTATGTCATTTTCAAAAATCAACATGAATTAGACCTTAACACAACATACTGTATTGAAAATAATCTCGAACTCCCGATCTTAGAAATTTTCTCTTTCATTTTCTCAGAAAAAGATATTAAACTTAGAGTCTGTCAAAACTTAGTCCAAACACCGACTACTGACCAAATTCCACTAATAATAGAACAGAACCATTGTGGAAAAGCCAATTTACACCGAGGTGTTAATGAAACCCTCAGAAGAATCCGACAAAACTTTAACTGGACTGGGATCATAAAAGATGTCGAAACCTTTATAAAGAATTGCGAAATTTGCCAAAAGGTGAAAATTTGCCGGAAAAATCTCAGTACGCCCCTAGTAATCACAGAAACCCCAAAGACTCCTTTCGAGCGCATTAATATCGATATATTCGAAACACCGACAAGAAACTACGCCTTGACAATACGTGACGAACTAACAAAGTTTACACAAGCTTATGCCCTTAGCGACAAAACTGCGAAATCAGTCGTAGCAACACTTTTGCTATTTTTCCAACATTACGGCACACCGTTACGTATTCATTGCGATTTAGGAAAAGAATTTGAAAATAACTTAATGAAAGACTTGTGTTCAATGTTCGACATCAAACTTACCTTTTCGAGCGTGAGCCACCCGCAATCTAATGGCTCCCTAGAGAGATTTCATGCCACCTTAGCAGAAATGATTCGTGCCCATCTAGCCGAAAACCCGGAGGAACATCCCTTCAACATACTACCGTATGCTATCATCTGCTATAATAAGACCAAAAACAAAACACACGGGTTTACCCCGTATGAACTCCTGTTCGGACATACGGCTTGTCGCGTACCAGAAAAACTGTACAACGAGAAAACTCTCATGACTAAATACGTTAGAGATTTAAACAACAGAATCTCATATTACTACAAAATTGCTAGAGAAAAAACACAAGCACAAAAGGAAAAAGCTAAAACCCGATTTGACCAAAACATACACACCAAACGACCCGAATACAAACCCGGTGACAAAGTATACGTCCGCGAAACACAAATTACTGACAAATTACAAAACAAATTCAACGGACCTTACGAAATCTTAGAAGTTTACGACAATTCGGCTGTGTTAGTAAACTGGAAAACCAGACAAAAAACAAAAGTAAACTTCGACAAGTTAAAACCATACTTTGAGACTTAAACAAAATTTCATTGCAGGCTCCTCTTGGTTGTCGCAACCGCCTGTGCTCAATACTCGGTCCAACCAATCAATAACACCATCGGCATATTTTATCACGAAGAATCTCTTTTAAGAATATCCAATGATAAATGGACACTACTTGTATACAAGGACTTAGAACCAATTAAAATAGCTCTGGATAAAAATGATAAAATACTCTCTAATCTGGTCGATACTTTGAGGCAAAACACACCACGCATGGTAGCTTTTAACACAGAAATCAGAACTCATTACAGTCTCCTAAATCAAATATCGCGAGACTTAAACTTAAAATATCAAGAAATATTTGCAGACACAAAAATTAATAGAATTAAAAGAGGATTATTTAAGGGAGTCGGTACATTTTGGAAAGCAATCACTGGAAATCTGGACTCATCAGACGGTGACTATTTCAATGATTGCATTAATAAAATCTCTCATGACGAAATTGAATTAGAAACACTAATGAAAAATCAAATTTCTGTTACGACGTCTGTCATAAAAAACTTCAATACGACCATGTAAAATCTTCAAATTGATGAAGAAACTTTTAACAAAGATATCCAGGAAATCGAAACCCTAGAAGTTTGTGAATTATTAATGGAAAGTTACCTATTCCTACAGACCAGTTTAAATGATATTTTAAATTCGATTACCTTCGCAAGACTTCACATAATTCATACTTCCATAATAACTCCTAAAGACCTTGTGAACTCCCTTCAGGAAATTTCACATACATTATCTAAAAGCAACCTTCCACTACAAGTTTCACTCAGTACTGTTGCCCAGTACTTAGATATTATGAACCTTGAAGCTTACCAAATAGAATCAGAAATAGTTTTCATTTTGAAAATCCCTTTGATAGATCCCGAGATCTATACCCTGTATCGTCTTTTTCCGATTCCAATACCTAATGCGAGAACGGGACTTCACCACATTCTCTTAACCTCCCAAAAATATATAGCTAAAGATGACGACTCACTATTATACGTCTCCCTTAAAAACCTTGACTCCTGCAAAAATATTGAACCTTCAACCAAAATTTGTACAAACATGCTACCTTTCCCACTGGATAGCAGCGCCATTTGCGAAGCACGCCTTCTTCGCCACTCAGTAGAATTGCCTGAATCTTGCAAATCGTCAATAATCCTAGCAGAGGGTTATAATATCCAGGAAATAGCAACAAACCTTTGGTTAATCTCGACATCAAAATTGGTTCCAGTAACGATCAAATGCGTCAATCAAGACCCAGTGTCTATTATCATAAGAAATAATTCATTATTCAAGTTACAACCGAAGTGCAGCTCTTTTGTCGGAGACATTAGAATTCATTCGAAGTCCATTTTAAGTGACAAAAAGAACATCACATATAGGAATCAACCAATTGACATTCCTTATGAGTGTTGTGAAAATGTTCCAAACAGAAAACATTTACTCGACCTAAAGCCACTGAAGTTAAATAAGCTGGATACAGAAGACCTAAACGTCGCCCAGTACAAGCTCAGCCAGTACTCAGACGAACTTGACCCTTTGTCACGAAACACATTTCTTGGTTCGTTTATGTGACAATTACCATCATCATCCTGCTCGTGGCCCTTTACCTTTTCTGTAAATGCGGAAAAAGAAATCCAACCAGACTTAGCATCGAGACTCGGAACTACCCAGGAGACCCTCCAAATCCACCATACCCAGGCTGCAAAAGATTTTCTATGCAGACCAACCCTCCGACAAGAAGACGAAGAGGAAGATATCGAACTGTAAATATTTTATCGATTATTTCATTTTATTATACCTCATTTTTATATACACTTCAGTTTCACTTTTATTTTTTTATGATCATGACTTTTATATTGTATTTTATTTTGTTTTATTATTTTGATGTATAATTTTAATTTGCAAAAAAAAAGTTGCTGCAAAGCACCAAATTTTTCAATAAGGGGAAAGATTTTATATGAAACTTTAACACAATACTAATATCATATTACAGACCACACCTGCAGATATCATGTTTTTCTCAGAAATCCAAATCGTCAGCATTGAAACAAAGTATTCTTGGGATAAGACTCTAACAATTGTTTCACTGCTGACGAGGCGTCTGCAGTAATATTATAAATACAGGACACTCATGTTTTCGAAGAACATTATTGTATCAACTTTTCGTATATCTAGTTCAAGTAAATTTTGTAACTCAGTTTTTGAAATAAAGTTTTTTTAAAAAGTAAAAATTTGAGTGAACGATCTAACATGTATTTACGCGGAAAAAGACCACTGTTAACTACTGTTATATAATAGATGACTTACCGCTGAGTCGACAGTGTTCTGTTAAGGACTTGAGAGTCAGGTTTGACTCAAAACTAACCACATAAATGGCAAATCAAAGGAAGCTCTGAGATTATTGGGATTCATAATTCGTAATTGTAACGGCTTTAACAACATAGTAGCTTTGAAAACACTATTTTGTGCTTATGTCAGATCTAGGTTAGAATATTGCTCGCTAATATGGACATGTTTTTATAATGTTCATATTTATACATTGGAGAATTGAGAATTGAAAATTTTTTAAATTTCTATTTTTTTCTATTTATAATGCTTATCCTGAAAGAGGTTATGATCAGGCCACTTTATTAAGATTATTTAATGTCGACAGCTTATAACTTAGACATTTTTATCAGTTAAATTCTTATTCAATCTTATTCATAATAAAATAAACTGTCCTGATTTGCTTAGCAAACTTAACTTTCATGTTCCAAGATCTTGTATAAGGACTAATAACTTCACCCTTTTTTATATATCAACTGCCAGAACCAACATCATGATAAAGTCGCCGTTATATAATATTGTGATATTAATGTTAGTGCTCTAAATCACATAACATGCTTGAGAAAATCCAAGCGGAAATGGAAAGAGCTCTTATAGAGTATAGAGGAACAGATCCACTGACTAGACCAGCTCTTCCCAAACTAAGATCATCTAAAAAACTGGGTATCGGCTTGCAGTCTATGAACAAATGTATCTTGCCAAACTATGTTTTAGGTGCTAATACGTTAGAGTCGCTACACACAATCAGCTACTGTGCTGCAACTTCCATCTGCAAAACAATTGGGATCGCAATAAGACCAAAGCAAGACCCTCCCCAATTTAGACAAACACCTCGAATACCACCTTGGCAAAGAAGGCTTGAAGGGAAAATCAATTCTCTTCGGAAAGACGTTGGAAGACTGACCGAGTACCAACCAGGGGTCAGGAACAACATTAGAATAGAACGACTTGTCAAGACTATCATGGACAATAACCGAATACCCTCCCAGTGGGATGGAGAAAACATCACATCTCAGCAGTGTCTGGACACTCTACGACAAAAGCCCTCCGTCTACACAAGTCGATTTAGAAGGTACAAAACCAGTAACCAACGGAAACTAGACAACACACTTTTCCGACAATCAGAAAAAGGGTTTTATAGAAAACTTAACAACATCAATAATAACGAAGTCCCTAGTTACCCCAGTAAAACAGAGACCGAGGATTTTTGGAAAACACAGCTTTCCACAACAATCCTTTAACTCCAGAGCCAGCTGGATTAATGAAGAGGAGGCAGCATTTCAGAACTGTGATGGCATGCAACACCAACCATTTACAACGGAAGACACATCCAACATAATGAAGCACCTCCATAACTGGAAAGCACCAGGACCAGATGATGTGCAAAATTACTGGATAAAGAAACTGTACGCAACCCACGAAACACTAACAGCCCTTATAAATGAGATAATTACCTCCCCACACAAGATGCCTTACGCATGGTGCTACATACCTCTTACCAAACGACAACCTATGACACAGGACCCAGCAAAGCATCGACCAATCACTTGCCTTCCAACCTTATACAAACTCATAACATCGTGCATTAATCATCGCATTTTCAAACATTGTGAGGTGAACAACATAATTACTCAACAACAAAAAAGATGCGCGAAAAATTCGATGGACTGCAAAGAACAACTGATAATAATTGATTCCGTTGTCTGCAATCAAGCCCACGCCAAACGACGAAATCTCTACATGGCATATGTGGACTACAAAGAGGCCTTTGATTCAGTTCCACATGATTGGCTCATTTTTAAAACATGTCATGACTACTTGGCAAACCAAAATCTTTCTGAATGAAGCCGACTGTTCGATACAAACCGACTCTATCCCAATCAGAAGGGGTTTATTCCAGGTAGACTCTATTAGCCCGCTGTGGTTCTGCCTTGCCATGAACCCACTCTCACACAAACTGAACTCGACTAACTTTGGGTTCAGTCTCAAGCACAACAACGTACAAGCATTGAAGATAAACCATTTGTTATACATGGACGACTTAAAGTTGATGGTAGCTACGAAACAACAGCTGCATGATATGCTTAAAATAGTAGAAGGGTTCTCTAGTGACATCCATATGCAATTTGGCCTAGTCAAATGCCGAATTATTAATATAGTTAATGGCAAAATACAGCAGGGGCCCTACGAAATGGGAGACGGCACCTCAATTGAATCCCTGGAGGAAGGCCATACTTACAAATACCTTCGAATAAAGCAGGCTCAACGAATTGATCACACCACCATGAAAAAAGACCTAACAACAGAGTTTTATAGAAGGGTAAGACGACTGCTGAAGACCAAACTTAACAGTAAAAATTTGTTTCAGGCTATTAACACCTACGCGTGTTCCGTGCTTAGTTACTCTTTCGGTATAGTTAACTGGTGCAAGACCGGCATTGAACAATTACAAGTGAAAATTCGAGTACTACTAACAAAAGCTCAAAATTACCATCCAAAGAGCTGTGTCGAACGTACAACATTGCCCCGGTGTGAAGGAGGAAGAGGATTGGCACATATAGGCAAGTTACGTGATCAACACATTTCTAATTTGCGTAATCATTTCCATAAACTCGCAGAATTTTCTGATCTACAGAGAGTCATATTTCAGGTAGATGACTCAACACCTCTGCGAATGACAGAACAAGTTCAAGTATACCACCAGACAACTGATCTGAAGCTGCTCTAATAAAAGGAGAAGCCCCTTCATGGAAGACATGTAAATGACGCCACCGTATTATCCGACTTGACCATACAATGTATGGCATCACACTCCCTCTAAGGCACACATGGTATGCCTTTAGGGGAAAATTCACTAAACCCCAGATATACTACATATCAAAAGGGTTTAGCTCTGTGGGAGCCCTTGCAGGTTATCAGGTCCTTGGTTGGCGTCGTGGCTGCAGTTCCCCATGAATTTTCTAACCGTTCGGGCTGTTCCTAACAGGACGGCTTTTTGCATCAGTTGGTAAAGATGTTTTGGGACTACGCCAGTTGTTGACATAACAATTGCTACTGTTCGAGTGTTGTTCATGTCCCATTGTCTCTGTATTTGAAATTCTAAATCCCTGTATTTGGCTATTTTTTCAGCCTGCTTAATATTTATATTGTTGTTGTTAGGGATTGCTATGTCAATTAAGGTTGTTTTTCTAGAGACTTTATCTACCAAAACTATATCTGGTCTATTGTAACAGTCCGATCGGTCAATATCGTCCGGTCCCAGTACAGTTTGTAGTTGTTATTTTCTAAAATAGATTCAGGTTTGTATATATAGTAGGGTGTTCTTACCGACAGTGATAGCTCGAGTTTCAGCCCTAGTTCCTGGTGCAGTATTTTTGCCACAGCATCGTGTCGTTCTTTGTATTCAGTTGCAGCGAATGCTGGGCAACCTCCTGTGATGTGCTGGATAGATTCAGATGTTTGGCAACCATATCTGCATCGGTCATTGTTGATAGTTCTTAGTTGGAATTACTTGATCTTGGATTGCCAATTGCCGTTTCAGGAAACATATGACCAGAGATCAACCAGTAGTTCAACGCTGAACTGTCGATATAATCTTGGTTGACGTCATTTATATGTCTTCCATGAAGCGACTTCTCTTTTCATTTGAGCAGTTTCTGATCAGTTTTCTGGTGGTATACTTGAACTTGTTGTTCTGTCAGTCGCAGAGGTGTTGAGTCATCAACCTGACATATGACTGTGTAGATCAGAAAATTCTTTGAGTTTCTGGAAATGATTAGAAAAATAGAAATTTGTTGATCACGTAACTTGCCTATATCTGCCAATCCTCTTCCTCCTTCATATCGAACTTTCCGTTGTAGTTGTTCAATGTCAGTCTTGCACCATTTAACTATTCCGAATGAGCAACTGAGTACTGAGCACGCGTACGTGTTAATAGCCTGAAACAGATTTTTACTGTTAAGCTTAGTTTTCAACAGTCGTCTTACCCTTCTGTAGAACTCTGTTGTTAGGTCTTTTTTCATGGTGGTGTGATCAATTCGTTGAGCCTGCTTTATTCCAAGGTATTTGTAAGTATGGCCTTCCTCCATCTCTCATTTCGTAGGGCCCCTGCTGTATTTTGCCTTTTACTGTATTGATAATTCGGCATTTGTCTAGGCCAAATTGCATATGGATGTCACTAGAGAACCCTTCTACTATTTTATGCATACTTTAAGTCGTCCATGTATAACAAATGATTTTATCTTTAGTGCTTGTACGTTATTGTGTTTGAGACTGAATCCAAAGATAGTCGCGTTCAGTTTGTGTGAGAGTGATTGCAGAAAAGAGAGAGAGTTTTTCGCGCATCCCTTTTGTTCGGTAATTATGTTGTTTAGCTCACAATGTCTGAAAAGGCGATAATTAATGCACGACGTTTTAAGTTTATATAAGGTTGGGAGGCAAGTGATTGGTCGGTACTATGCTGGGTCCTGTGTACATAGCTTATCCTTTGGTAAGGGGTATGTAGCACCATGCGTAAGGTAACTAGGCATCTTGTGTGGATGGATAATTATGTCATGAATGAGTACTGTTAATTTCGCGTGGGTGGCGTAGTTTCTTTATCCAGTAATTCTGCACACCATCTGGCCCTGGTGCTTTCCAGTTATGGAGGTGTTTCATTATGTTGGACGTGTCTTCCGTGGTAAATGGTTGGTGTTGCATCGTATCACAATTCTGAAATGCAGCCTCCTCCTCATTAATCCAGCTCGCTCTGGAGTTATGGGAAACTGTTGTGGAAAGCTGTGTTTTCCAGAATTGCTCGATCGCCGTTTCACTGGGATAACTAGAGGTTTCATTATTATTCATGTTGTTGAGTTTTCTATAAAACCCTTTTTCTGATTTTTGGAATAGTGCGTTGTCTAGTTTCCTTTGGTTACTGGTTTTGTACCTTCTCAATCGACTTGTGTATACGGAAAGCTTTTGTCGTAGACTATCCAGACACTGCTGAGATGTGATGTTTTCCCCATCCCACTGGGAGTGTATTCGGTTCTTGTCCATGATAGTCTTGAAAGTCTTTCTATTCTGTTGTTCTTGACCCCTCGTTGGTACTCGGTCAGTCTTCCAATGTCTTTCCGAAGAGAATTAATTTTCCCTTCTAGCCTTCTTTGCCAAGGTGGTATTCGAGGTGTTTGTCTAAATTGGTGAGGGTCTTGATTTGGTCTTATTTCGACCCCAATTGTTCTGCAGATGGAAATTGCAGCACAGTAGATGATTGTGTGTAGCGACTCTAACGTATTAGCACCTAAAACATAGTGTGGCAAGATAAATTTGTTCATAGCCTGCAAGACGATACCCAGTTTCTTAGAAGATCTTAGTTTGGGAAGAGTTGGTCTAATCAATGGATCTGTTCCACTATACTCTATAAGAGATCTTTCCATTTCTGCTTGGATTTTCTCAAGCAGGTCAGCGTTGGCGGCTGTTCTTGTTGAAGTTCTTGAATCTCGTCCGCTCTCTGCGCCAAAGGTGTTTCAGGCTCTGGATCTGTTGTATTTCGACCAAATAATTCGCGCTCAACTTCGCTCTTTATTTCGTCCAGTTGATCAGGCCAGATAAGGCTATTTCTCAAGATGACACGATATTGATCTGCGACTCTCTGTTCGGTAACTTGAAGCTCTGGGTACTCACGACAGAACTCTTGATGCAGTATTTGGCGATATCCAGTCTTGTCCTGGCCAAGGTTAGTCACTCTGTAAAATGTGGGTATTATAAATTTATTCATGGCGCTAGTCCATTTCACGCGCTGTCTTATCAGTCCCGCTTGAGTGAGCGCTGGCTGATTATTATTATTATTAGAATACCACAGAAATAATTCAAAGAAAGTCCAAACCACCCAAGAGGAATCAATCTATAGAAGAAAATGAGGCCTTGAAACAAATTCGGCTCAACAAGGACATTGTGCTTCTACCTGCGGATAAATGAAATGCTACTGGAATTTTAGAAACAGCGGATTACTCAAACAAAATACAAACATTGCTACAAGATACAGCATATAAACAAATTATTACGGGTTCAACAACTTATCTGGAGAAGACAACTAAGGTCAAAATCCATCCAAGTAGAATCGAGAAAAATGTCCCACAACAACTCATTCTACCTGAAAAATCATTTTATGACAATTTAAATATTATACGGGGGTTACTATTTTTTATGGAGAATTCAATATCGCAAGTAATACGGGTGCAAATCTTGATATATATTCTCTTCTAAAATAAATAGAAGCGTTTTATCACTTTGCGAAAATTCAGTTTACCCCACTTAGGGGTAAGTGGGGTATTTTTTAAGGAAAAATAACTACTTCTTGGGAATCGAAAATAATACAGATTTTTTTTTTAGCAGGACTGTACTAAAATTTTTTACTCTGATGATTATTTTTTCTCCCAAAACGTTGAATAAAACATAACATATGATTCACCAATGCATTGGTCTTTCAATGCTTTATTATAATTGTAACAAAAAAGGACTGGTTAGTATTTACATAAAATAGTTGATGATGGCCCAGAAAAAACTAAACGTACCAGTGAAAATTTGATGACACCCCATGTGTCAAAAAACCTTTCCCTTTACCATTTTTGATATTCATTAAATAAAAGTAGTAGAAGCAAAAATACAAAAAGTGACATTTTTGGTTTTCCTTGTATAACCTGAGAATGGCAAAGAAAAAAAAATTGTAGTAGTCTGTTTGTTTGTTTGTTACCTCATCACGTAATAACTACTGAACTGTTTTTGCTGAATCTTTTTTTGTTGCAAAGCTTATAGTTTGACTTAAAATCTGGTATACATTTTATCTCCCTAAATTGACAGAAACGGTAGATATAACCAAAAAACTAATACCATGTTCGGCAATAGACAATTAGTCAATTGGTTCCAGCGCATGCACCAAATATTAGATACTTGAGTCAGTTTAGATTTTATTCATAATTCGAAATATGCCAGTGTAACATGTTTGGCTTTAAATAACAAAATGTTATATTGTTAGGGTCATAAGTAGTTGCATATAAAATGTGGGTGAAATAAGGATAAAATACAATTATATTTATAAAGAGTGGATAAAAAAATGAGTTGGAAAAAATGTTAGAAGCAGTAGTTTATTCTGGTTGGTTCAAATATAAGATGGAATGGAATTATAGTTTATAGGGTAGTTAAAAAATTGTTTTACATCCAGAAGTTTTCAAGTAGCATATTATATAATGGTTGAAATATGTAGTAAAGTATGAACAGCTATACAGGAAGGTTTAAAAAATATTATAAAGGAATATGATCCACAAGCTGTTTCATATACCAGATAGATGAAATATAGGGTGGACTAGAATTCTAAGTATACGGAGTGGTGAAAAAATGTTATATTGGGTGGCCCATAATAGTTACATATACGACGTTGTTGAAATATAGCATGGAGTATAATAATAATTATACAGTGTGGGTAAAAAAGTTGGAAGAATTTTGTTATATAGGGTAGAGCATGAGTTGTTGCATTTATGGAGTACCTGAAATATAGGGCGAAGTCAAGTTATCGTTACACAGTGTGATTCAAACAAGGTTAGAAACAGTTGCAAATGAAGGATGGATTAAATGAAGAGAAATTATATTTCATACTGTGCTTAAAAAAATATGAGGAAAAAATGTGAAATAGCGTAGCTCATAATCAGTTGCACACATATGACATTTGAAATATAGGGAGGAGTAGAGTTAAGTAGTTTAATGTCTAAAAATGTTACATAGGTTGCTCCATAAGCAGTTGCAATTTTGGTGAAATAAA
The DNA here is from genome assembly GCA_034190945.1 of Octodonta nipae. Lineage (NCBI taxonomy): Eukaryota > Metazoa > Arthropoda > Insecta > Coleoptera > Chrysomelidae > Octodonta > Octodonta nipae. The sequence goes on from CM067219.1 coordinate 51,978,078, forward strand.
TTGGGAATTGGTGGATTTATATTTACACAGGGTGGTACAAAAAATGTCATACTGGGTAGCCGATAAGTAGTTGCCCATACAAGGTGGTTGAAATAGAGGATGGAGTTGAATTATAGTTAAATAGTGTGGATAAAAAATTGTGCCAATTTTTTTTAAGATAGAACATGAGCTGTTACATATATGCAATATCTGAAACATGGGGCGAAGTAAAATTATAGTTATACAGTGTCATTAAAACATGTTGGAAATATAAGATGGAGACAAATTATATTTTCTAGGATGGTAAAAAATATCTCAAAAATGGTTATTTAGCGTAGTTATACAGGATGGTTCAAAAACCGATAGACCAGTAAGTGGGTGACTAATTGGCAGCAGTATATACAAGATATTTTAAATATAGATGGAATTTATAGCTATAGAAGGCAGTACTTAAAAATATTGAATAAAATTGTTATATAGGGTGGCCATCAATAGTTGCGGTTTGGGTGAAATGGGTTGGGGTTGGTGAATTTAGTTATACAGAGTGGTACAAAAAATGTTATATTGGGTGGCCCAATAGGTAGTTGTAAATATATGGTGGTTAAGATCGGAGCTTACTAGAATTATAGTTTTACATGATTAAAAAATATTTAAAAAAAAAGTAGACCAGGCACAATTGCATTTTGCTATATTAAATACCTGAAATATGGTGCGAAGCAAAATTTTATTTATATATTGTGTTTAACACAATGTTAAAAAAAGTTGCATATGAAGGCCGGTTAAAGTTATAATTTAAGAAGTGGCTGAAAAATTATCAGAAATAATTGTTATATAGTGTATAGGGTGGACTAGAACTATAATTAGATAATAAAAAAATGTTATTTTGGGTGACAAATAAACAATAGCATATACAAGACGGTTGCACTATAGAGTGAAGCAGAGTTACAACTATACAAGGTGGTTCCAAAAAAATGTTAAATAAAATTGTTATATATTGTGGCCCATAAGCACTTGCAGTTTGGGTGAAATGTATTCGGGATTGGTATATTTATAGTTATGTTAAGTGGTTCAACAAAGTTAGAAGAAATTGTTATATTGGATAGCCCATATGTTTCATAAGCTATTTCTTTTTGCAAACAATTCTATTTTCCATACGCCGGTGAAACCGCGGGTAACGGCTAATATATATATATATATATATATATATTGTTACGAAATTTACCCAAAGCCGACCCTGTGTCATTTCAGCACGACAACAAACGCTTTAAGATAAAAAAATACGATTCTCGAAAAGACTCGACAGCGGAAGGAGCGATGATGATTTCTACTGGAGAATTCTACGCTGGTGATATAAAAGAAGAACGCCACGATCGCCAGGCAGTGATACCGCGACGACTAGCTTATATGGGATTGTTATTGTATTTTTGAATCAGCTGTTTAAATGTAAATAAAGTTCTAGAATAGTGAAAGTGGATATTAGTTTTATAATTCTAAAATTGAACCCACGAAGTATATTGCAATTTGGTGTTAGAAGTGAAGGATTAAGTGCAGTTAAAAGCGTAATTTGATTTATGGAAACTCGAAGTATGGAAAAAACCGACGAAACTACCAGAAAAATTATCAAACAGGTTACGGAGGGACTAGACAAAAAAAATAGCACAGATTCTAGAAAAACGTGACAAGAAGGAGAAACAACATCAAGAAGAAATTCAACAAAGGTTAGTAAAATCTTTTGATGAAAAACGTAAAATAGAATTAGAAAATCTTGTCACTACAATGGAAGAAAAACAACAAAATCTTGTTTCCACGATGGAAGAAAAACAACAAAATTTAATGGAAGGATTATTCTCGAAATTTGTAGAAAAACAAGATCAAACTGAAGAAAAAAGACAAATGCAATTTGAACAACTAATGCAAATAGTGTCGCAGGTTAATGAAACAGTTAATGAAAGAATGCAAATAGTTGAATCAGACATAAAAGAAATAAACGACGACATAAAGACCCTAAAAAGTAATGTGGAGACTCTTGAAATCAAAGTAGATGACATCGATTCCATCCAAAGCCAGGTGAAATTTGAAATCAGTTCCATTAAAAACACGGTACAAAGTGAAGTAAGTGAAGTACAAGATAAAATCAGTGCCATCCAAAACAAGGTAGAAACAGAAATCAAAAAAATGCAACAGGACTTACAGCGAGGAAAATACCAGCACACCGTGGGTACCAAAGGTTCCTTTAGTAAACCACCCACATTCGACGGCAGTTCATCTTGGCCCATGTATAAACGACAATTTGAGGCCGTGGCTACAGCTAATGGATGGGATAATCAAGAAAAGTCTACTTCTCTGGTAATTTCGCTAAGAGGTCCGGCCCTAGAACTCCTCCAAAGCATTCCAGTCGATGAACAAGGCAATTTCGACAAGATCATCGCCATCCTAGCCAAACGCTACGACAATCAATCCTTGAGCCAGGTATACCAAGTCCAACTCAGTGGAAAAACGCAAAAATCAGGTGAAAGCCTTCAAGAATTCGAAGCAGAGATTAGACGGTTAGTACACTTGTCCTACCCAGACCTGCCAGAGGAAACGAAAGACCAGTTGGCCACGCAGAGTTTCATAAACGGCATCAGAGATGTGGAAGTACAAAGAAATCTAAGACTAAATGGCGTCAAGAAAAGTAATGAAGCTCTACTTAGGGCTTTGGAAGTAGAGGCCGTCATGAACATGTCCAAGCCGGGGGTCCGAGCAGTTTCCTTCAACCAGGAAGAGTCAAAGTCACCATTTCAAGCGCTGCTTGCTGGCCTGAACAAAATATTAGAACGGTCACAAAGAACTGGCACCAGAGGGGCATGCTACCGCTGCGGACGGACAGGACACTTCCAACGTGACTGCCGAGTAAGGCTACCGGAACGATCACCAACCAGGGATAGCCAACAAACCGGCCTTACCAACCAGGGAAACTCCAACCAGTCAGCATAAGGGGGCGAATGCTGACTCACCTTCCACCAGCCCCCAGGACAGTATCCATCAGGGGATTTTGCAGAGATAGCGGCAGCCTAGTCATCAGAGGCACCATCAACGGGCGAGCAGTTACCATCACCATCGATACCGGCGCCGCTGTGTCCATTGCCAAGTCCAGGGTTTTGAGAGCATCAGAAATTCGGCCAGTTACCAATAACATGCAGCTCAGAACAGTCACCGGCGAGTCCATGTCAATACAGGGTGAGGCAGATGTCGTGCTACAGATAGGGGACAACATGATCAGGCATAGGGTCCAGGTAGCGAATATTGAGGACGATTTTATACTGGGAATGGACCTAATTAGCCAGCATGGATTTATGTTCGACCCGAGATATGATGTTCTTCGGTTCCTGAATGAGGAATTTGTATTGACACGGCCCGTCAACACATCAGTTACGCCCATAAAAATTGTGGCAAAGTCTTCAGCTAGAATTCCCGGTCGAACGGAACAGCTTATTCATGGGCAGCTAGACAGCAATCCTGGGAGCTGTGTTGGAATGGTGGAGCCCGTACACTCAGCTCATGACTACTTGGTTGGACGGGCTATAGTTAAAACCGGACGAGATATACCAATCAGAGTCCTGAATCTGTCCAACAACGACATCCGAATTACCAATGGTCAAGAGATAGCTTGTTTCGAGCCAATAGAGACCATCATCAATTGCGAAGAAGAGTACCAGACGTCGGTGAAGGAGCCAGGGCCCGATAAAGAGTTCCTACAACAGTTTGCTGACCATTTGACACACTTAACACCAGAGAACCAGAAGAAAGCCAAGCAATTTATCACAAAATACTGGCAAATTTTTAACAGTAAAAATGGAACCACCGGTCGCACCATCATCCAGCATCGAATAGATACCGGAAAGGCTCAACCCATCAGAATACCACCTAGACGACTACCATTGGAGCAACAACAGGCAGTCGAGGAAAACATCGAGTCCATGTTACGAAATGGAGTTATTGAGCCATCCATCAGTCCATGGTCTGCTCCCGTCGTGCTAGTTAAAAAGAAAGATGGAACCACCCGATTTTGCGTGGATTACAGAAAGCTGAATGATGTCACGAAGAAAGACAGCTATCCACTACCCCGAATCGATGACACTTTGACCACACTAGCAGGCTCCCGTTGGTTCTCCACACTAGACCTAAAAAGTGGATACTAGCAGGTTCGTCTGCACGCAAACGACAGAGAGAAGACAGCGTTCTCCACCAGTAAAGGGCTGTTTCAGTTCACGGTCATGCCCTTTGGGTTATGTAATGCACCCGCTACATTTGAGAGGCTAATGGAGTATGTACTGAGCGGGTTAACATGGAGGACGTGCTTAGTGTACCTCGACGACATTCTAGTCATGGGCCAGACATTCGACGACCATCTGAAGAACCTGGGTGAAGTATTCTCCAGAATTAATAACGCCAACCTGAGACTCAATCCGAAGAAGTGTTCCTTGTTTCAAAAAGAAGTAGAGTTTTTGGGCCACGTAGTGTCCGAGTCAGGAATCCGCACCAACGAAGACAAGATAGAAGCCATCCGTGATTGGCCAGTTCCAAGAGAAAAACATGAACTCCGAAGCTTCTTGGGCCTCTGTTCATACTACCGGCGTTTTGTTGAGGGATTTGCCACCATCGCCGCCCCTCTACATCGGCAGACCACTGATAAAGAGACCTTCCATTGGAATCAGGATTGCGAAACATCATTCAGGCGACTGAAGGCAGCACTATGTTCCAGCCCAATCCTAGCCTTTCCTACACAGTCCGGCAAGTTCATCTTAGACACCGACGCCAGCAACACAGGTTTGGGGGCCGTCCTATCCCAGGTGCAAGATGGTGAAGAGAGGGTGATCGAGTACTACAGCCGTGGATTCTCGAAGCCAGAAAGAAATTATTGCGTTACCAGAAAAGAACTTCTTGCAATAATAAGGGCTGTGGACCATTTCCACAAATACCTGTATGGTCGCCATTTCTTAATCCGAACAGATCATGCCGCACTCAAATGGCTGCTGGACATGAAGACACCGGAAGGACAACTGGCCAGATGGATGGAGAAATTACAGCAATACGACTTCAAGGTGGAACACCGTGCCGGCCGGTTGCACAATAATGCCGATGCCCTATCCAGAAGACCCTGTAGAGCGGAATGCAAGCATTGTCTGAAGACGGAACAGCGAGAGGGAATCTCCATCAGGCAGATCCGAGTGCAGGCCAATGAAGACTGGACAACGGAACAGTGCATCCAGGACCAAATGGCTGATCCAGACATCGAACCAATCTTGTCACTCAAAATGAGAGGGGCACCCAGGCCACGATGGGACGAGGTAGCTAGATACTCCGGCGTGCTGAAATCGTTATGGGCTCACTGGGACTCTCTAAGAGTAGACAATGGAATGCTCAAGCGAGTTTGGGAAAGCGCTGATGGACGAGAAACCAAGTCCCAACTGGTAGTTCCGAAGAAAAAGGTACCAGCCATCCTGACAGAAGTACATGATGGAATTACCGGAGGCCACCTGGGCATGAATAAAACCCTAGACAAAGTTCGCCAGCGGTACTACTGGGTGAATTACTTCGAAGACGTCAGAGCTTGGTGCCGCAAATGTGCCACATGTGCCGCCAGTAAGGGCCCGAAGACCCGAACCAAGGGTAGAATGCAGCAGTACAATGTGGGCGTCCCATTTGAGAGAATTGCCATCGATGTCGCCGGTCCGTTTCCCGAGTCTGAGAGGGGGAACAAAAACATTCTGGTCGCAATGGATTACTTCAGCAAATGGCCTGAGGCATATGCGATACCCAACCAAGAGGCAACCACGGTAGCGACGGTGCTAGTAGAACAACTATTTAGCAGGTTTGGCGTCCCGATGGAATTACATTCAGACCAGGGGCGTAACTTCGAATCGAATGTATTCCAGAAGGTCTGCACGATGTTGGGGATCAGGAAAACGAGAACAACACCATTACACCCACAGTCAGACGGAATGGTGGAAAGATTCAATAGGACCTTGGAACAACACCTATCCAAGGTCGTCAGCAATAACCAGCGTGAGTGGGATGAGCATATTCCCTTATTCCTGTTGTCATATCGCTCTGCTGTACATAATAGTACAGGCCTGACCCCAGCCAGGGTCTTATTCGGAAAGGAGCTGCGACTACCATGCGACTTGGCATTTGGCTCCCCCGAAGAACCTCCCCAAGACATCGACGATTATGCCGACCAGCTCCGACATAACATGCTGGCAATACACGACTTAGCCCGAACACAGATGTTGGCCACCAGTGACCGGATGAAGACGCGATACGACCTCAAGGCCAATTCAGTCGGGTTCCAGGAGAGGGACAAAGTCTGGCTGTACAACCCCCAACGGAGCAAGGGTAGATCCCCAAAGCTTACACCCGCCTGGGATGGTCCATACGAGGTGGTCAAGAGGCTTAATGACGTCGTCTACCGAATCCGTCGAAACCCCAAGGCTAAACTGAAGGTGGTTCATTTAGATCGACTCGCTCCCTACCATGGAGGGGATGTTTCTGATCGGGACGATCAGAATTAAAGGGGGGGCAGTGTTACGAAATTTACCCAAAGCCGACCCTGTGTCATTTCAGCACGACAACAAACGCTTTAAGATAAAAAAATACGATTCTCGAAAAGACTCGACAGCGGAAGGAGCGATGATGATTTCTACTGGAGAATTCTACGCTGGTGATATAAAAGAAGAACGCCCTGATCGCCAGGCAGTGATAGCGCGACGACTAGCTTATATGGGATTGTTATTGTATTTTTGAATCAGCTGTTTAAATGTAAATGAAGTTCTAGAATAGTGAAAGTGGATATTAGTTTTATAATTCTAAAATTGAACCCACGAAGTATATTGCAATATATATATATGTTTTTAAGTTTTCGCGAGCACTAAATGTTTTAGTTGGTTTCCGGGAATTCATCCGCGTAGTTGATAACTGATCCCTGCCGGGATCGATGGTAAAATGACGACGTTTCGGCAGAGTCACATCTGCCCTATTCAGGTCGGTTCGCATAATTCTCGTAGCCTTCTGCATTCGCTTCTAGTTACTCGAATACTAAGATTTTCAGAAGCGCTCGCCCCGTTATAAGTCGCGGCTCGGCGCCTGTTGGTTGGCAGCGTGAACGGCTCCGTGTGATTGGCCCTGGGCGCTCAGTGGGCACGCCTCCCGCCTGCTGATTTGTTATTTCCGGTTGAGTTGTTATTGGACGGGTCCGGGGCGGTACGGTGTTTAATAGAATTTTCCAACAATTCGATAAGTTCTGAATTTCATTGCGTGCGTTTAGACTGTGAGGTCTCTTCGCTATTTCAATTGCCTCTCTTACGAGTCTTGATTTCGGGTGTTCTATATTTGCCAGTACTCTGGTGTTCTCAAAGTCTATTCGGTTTGACCTCGTGGTGGCGTTTTCCGCAATGGATGTTGTTTTTTCCTGCTTTCCTACAGCGTTCTGGTGTTCATCGCGTCTAGCTTGAATTATTCTATTAGTTTGTCCCACATAGGTTTTATGACAGTCTGCACAAAATGTAGATCGCACAAAAGTTTGCTTCTGATGAACACCTATTTTGTTTACGAGAACCAACGATACAAACAAGTGGAAGGAGCTCCAATGGGATCGCCACTCTCACCAGTTATAGCGAACCTTTTTATGGAGAACTTTGAGGAGTTGGCACTAAGAACAACAACTCTTAAACCCAGTTTATGGTTGCGATATGTGGATGATACATTTGTGATTTGGCCTCATGGGAGGGAACACCTCAATACTTTTTTAGACCACCTCAATGGCATCCATCACAAAATAAAATTTACCATGGAGGTTGAAGCCAACAATCAACTGCCGTTCCTTGACGTTCTCATAAATAGGAAGGAAGATGGAACCCTTGGCCATACAGTATATAGGAAAGCAACTCACACCAACTGATACCTTCATGCTAATTCTCATCACCACCCAGCCCAACTTCAAGCCGTCGTCAAGACTTTAGTAACTAGATCACAAAGACTAGCTGACCAGGATAACATCAAACAGGAAATGGACAGTTTAAAAACAGCTCTGAGACAAAACGGATTTACAGACCGAAATATACACAGAGCCCTAAAGTCAAAACCGAGACAAACAGACGAGGAGCATGAGACATCAATAACCAAGGCTTATTTACCGTATGTCAAGGGGACCACGGACAGAATTGCAAGAATTCTACGGAGACACAATATCGATACTATTTTCAATACAGACAGAAAAATAAGCACGGTGTTGAGGACTCCGAAGACGAGGATCTCTTTAGAACAACAGGGAGTGTACGAGATTCCATGTGCAGACTGTCATAAAACCTATGTGGGGCAAACTAATAGAAGAATTCAAGTTAGACGTGGTGAACACCAGAACGCTGTAAGAAAGCAGGAAAAAACAACATCCATTGCGGAACACGCCACCACGATGTCACACCGAATAGACTTTGAGAACACCAGAGTACTGGCAAATATAGAACACCCGAAATCAAGACTCGTAAGAGAGGCAATTGAAATAGCGAAGAGGCCTCACAGTCTAAACGCACGCAATGAAATTCAGAACTTATCGAATTGTTGGAAAATTCTATTAAACACCGTACCGCCCCTACCCGTCCAATAACAACTCAACCGGAAATAACAAATCAGCAGGCGGGAGGCGTGCCCACTGAGCGCCCAGGGCCAATCACACGCAGCCGTTCACGGTGCCAACCAATAGGCGCTGAGTCGCGAATATATAACGGGGCGAGCGCGTCGGAAGATCTTAGTATTCGAGTAACTAGAAGCGAAAGTAGAAGGCTACAAAAATTATGCGAACCAACCTGAAGAGGGCAGATGTGACTCTGCCGAAACGTCGTCATTTTACCATCCAGGGATCAGTTATAAACTACGCGGATGAATTCCCGAAAACCAACTAAAACTATATATATATATATATATATATATATATATATATATATATATATATATATATATATAGTCTAAAATAAATAGAAGCGGGTTTATCATTTTGCGAAAATTCAGTTTTCCGATAGGGGTAAGTGAGATAGTTTTTAAGGAAAAATAACTACTTTTCGGGAACCGAAAATAATACAGATATGAGCATTCAGATATTAATTATTTAAATTAAATTATTTAATAGGGGGATGGGTTTCCGTAACTTTTAGGGAACAAAAAATGATGCAGGTATACTCAATATTCATTGGATGAGAATTGATAAACAGACTTTTTTCTTGATATGAATGGAGACATTATTTGTCATTTTGCCAATACTGAATTTATGGAGGGGATGGGAACTGAAAAGTGTTGAATTTCTAATTAATGGCAGGTGAACCTGAAAAAAATACATAGAAAAATTTTAAGTGCAAAAAGCTTATATACTGAAAATAAATTCCAAAAATAGCAAAAATATTATGAACCTAAAAATATGTAAAAAATGTCAAAGTGTATAAAAATGTCTAAAAAGTCAACAATATCAAAAATGTCAAAAATATTTGTAACAAAAAAATGGAAAACGGGAAAACCACAATATTGAATATGAAAAATCTTAAACACATCAAATATGTGTAACTCTTCATATTAAATCCAAAAATAATTTATTTTTAGAAGCCGTTGTAGCCATATAATGGGTGGGATGTGATGATTACCAAATGAAAAAAATGTCAAGATAAATACGTCAAATACCCCGGGACAGGTCAGCTAGTTATATATAAACAGGTTGGTAAAAACACTTTAAAATTTAAATAATCATTCAGCATATGATTATTAATTAACTAAGCTGGTACCAAGTCATTTTAAATGACAGAATAGAATTATTTTGTAAGAATATCATTAGAAAATTGTATCTACAAGACCTTTCAGATTTAAACATTGAATGTGTAAAAACATTATTTATATCTGTTGCACTTTCAAAAAATCAAAAAAAAGTGGCCAACTTAAAGAATTTAGAGGGTGGAACAAGTCAGAATGGCTCAGTCTTAATCAATAAAAATCCTCAATTATTGTACCTTCTATAGAAAATCATTAATTTCCAATTTTAGGTAATTAAAAATATTAGTTAATTAGTCTTATGAGAAAGATAGGGCAACAACTGATTTAATTTAAGTGAAAATAACAAGAATGTTATTATTTATTACGGCAGTATAAACAAATAATTGTTTTATTGTTAATCAAGACTTTTCCAAGTGTTAAGTAACTCTGCAAATAAACATTTTTGTAAACATAGACTACTTTCTAACTGTTCTAGATATTTAAAATATATTCCTGTACATCTAAAGAGATACTATTCCTTACCTTTGGCCATTGGAATAATTTCACTACACTTCAATTTATTTTAATAAAATAAAGAAAATCCAATCATCAACTTATTGGCTACCATCCTTTACAAAAAAAATCCAAATTAAGAAACATTTTGACAATTTGGTTTGACATGAAAATCATAGAAACATTCAATAATCCCGTAACATGTTTGCATCTTTCTCTTGGTTTTTAAGTTTAATAACGTCAGTTAGGTGCTATCTTTGTCTTTCATCAGTACTTGTTTTGTGTTTTTTTGAAGTTTCTTCTCATAGAGCTTTTCTCTCTCTCTCTATCGTAGAGTATGTACTTCCGGAGGGAGCCTGCTGAAGTCTTAGAGCATTTACTTTCTAGAGATATACCCTGTTTTCCAATTAGCGCACAATTGAGTGTTCCAATTACAGCACTAGCTCGCACAAATGAGCACAAGAAATAACTGTGCCTTTGGGATGTTTTGTGTAGGTTTACCAAGTAAACATAAATTTTATCATAAAACATGAAGTATGTTCCAATTAACGCCCGAAAATTACGGTACAGGGCGACAGAAAAACACTTTGTGCTCTAGTAATTGGAAAACAACCATTATTGAATTATTCTGTAAATAATTTGCGTACACATAAACGTCAATCGATAACTTATGAGTATGAATACACTTTTAACCTTATGGTGATCAGTGTACTCTACCGGTTGGTTTTAAAACAACCATGTTCCAAATAACGTCCTAAAAATTGCCGCACTGTGCAGCACAAAATCACTTGTGATCCGCTAACTGGAAAACAGCCAGCCTGTAGTGCACAAATGTCGTGGTAAGACTAAGGAGAGAGTGGGCAATAGAGAGGGCAAGAGGCTATTTCACTCGGTTGGGAGCTGCTTCTAATGAAATATGTTTAGCATGTTGTTCATTGGCTGCTTCTTCCCACTAAGTGAAATAGCCTCTTACTGTCTCTATTGCCCTCTCTTTCTAGCGTTGCCTCGGTTGTATGCTTGACAGCCTATACCTAGATGGTAAATGATCTAAGGCTAAAGTAAAAAATCATGCCGAGAATAGGCCTTTTCATTTTCAGTGCGCATGCGTTCGCATCAGCCATTTTTTTCGTACTGTTATTTGTAAACAAACGTGTTAAAGTGCCCACGTACTAAAACTTAAAATTAATAAATACTATTATAAATGTGTTTATGATTTAAAAAAGTAATAAAAGTAAAGTAGTAAGTGTCAGGATTCAATACAGCAATTTTGCTGTAAACTATAATTATGTTGTCTGTACGAAAAGGTACAACAAGGCGGTGTTGTTATGGAGTATGCAAAAGTGATACACGGTATAAATCTTTTAAAACAAATACCTATTATTTTATAAACTTTCCAAAGCCTTGCCTGGAATATCGCAAGAAAGTAATTAAGTCATCCAAAAAAATACATATTAAAACATGTCAAAAATGTTCTAAATGTGATTCGTGGGTGAAAAAATGTGGCCGAAGTGACAGAGGATTTAAATCTATTGATGATGTTACTAAGGACACTTATATTTGTTCATTGCATTTTTCTGGAGAAAGTGGTCCAAGTGAACAAAATCCTGATCCTTTATCAACATTTGGATGGACAGGTATATTATTTCTTATACCAATTTTTACCCTGAAAATAATATTTAATATTTTATATTCAACATACTTATTTTTTATTGAATACATCTTCGATTTAATTAATTATAAGATATAACTAATGACAATTATTGAATTTAGCTTGCATATATGAACATTATTTTAGTCTTAGAATTTTCAACTCCTTTTTAAATGTCATGTTGATTTTATAAATATTTTATTATGACATTAGTTATATTTGTTAATTTTTATATTAATTAAGGTGCTTTTACATGCAAATTCGAATGAAATCATGATTTTTATTTATTTTTTCTGATTTTTTACAAGAGTAAATACAAGTATTGATACCTAACCTCTCAACCAGCACACTTTTTTTTCCTTGCTGTGAACGTCCGTGACATTTTAACCATCTTTTTAATTGCTCACAGCTATGTGCTTCCACAGAGTTATAAATAAGTGAAGCACCATCAATTAATTCTTCAAGTAATTTATTATTTGGCAGAGATATTATTGCATTCCCAGCCATTGTTAACTAAAACAGGACGAAACTTTTAAATTACGGCTATTTCAAAATGGCTGCAGCGCTTGCGCAATCACCTGATGAAAAGGCCTATAAAGAGAGGGCAATAGAGAGAGAGCATGAGGTTATTTCACTGGTTAGTAGTTCCCGTAGAGCATGTACCTTCTGGAGATAGCCTGTAACGTAGAAATTCGTATGAAGGCTCTCTATTTCCCTCTCTTTCTCGCTCTCTCTTTAGCCTTACCATAGCCGATTTGCAGCGTACTACCGGTTATAACTTTGGTTCTACCCACGGTGTAATAAAAGTTTTACCTTTGTTTGTCAGTGGTGGTACTTTGACATTTCTCTTTTCATCAGTAAAGTACATAGAGCTATTATATACGTAGAGTGAATTAGGTATGGGCGTTATTGTAAGTGGCAGTGTAATAACAGTAGAAAGAGAAAGGCAATATCAGGGAGCGCTTGCTATGTCTCTACCCTACCAATAGTAGGCGTCACCACTGACACTGACCAATCAGGAACGACACGCGTATTCTCTCTCTCTTTCTATTGATATTACATGAATTCTGCTACTTCACGTGCTCTACAGTATTAACCTCTTTGGTCAAGTACAACCAGACGGATTCGCTAGAATTAGTATAGGGAACTTTATATCTTTTAAAGCAATTTTTGTAAAAAAATTCCACAGGTGTTTGACTGGTTTTTCTTGAAAGAGGTACACCACATAACACAAAAAAAGTTTTGTTAACAAATTTTTACTTCTTAGTTAATTATACTAGGTGTTTAAATTAGCAAAAACCTTGATTTGGAAGTTTTTGTGACTTCTCAGTAACAGAATAAAAATTTAAAGTCCAAAGGGAACTGTGTTCTATCCGCAATATTAGAACCTACTAAATGAGACGTTGATTCTTACGGTACAACTCGTCATATGTTAATATTCTTTTGGTTTTGTTCTATTGTATGTAAATTTAATTTGAAATTCAGCATTTTGGTATTCGGCAACGCACAAATATTAGTAGCGGGAGATCATGTTTTCCCCTCACCGTATAATACGAATAGCATGTCATCGAATTGACATGACGTTTAAAATGCTTTTCCCAAGCAAATTACATTATGTACGAGTGTAAATCTAATATAAACGGTAATTTTGATATTCTGCATACTTCTGCAGTTTTGAGCTAGATTATGTTGTTTGGACTAGAGGTTTATGGGCAGTGGCGAAACGAGCCGGGTACGCGCGTATACTATGCGTATTTTATCATGTGTGGTCAGTACAGAGTACAGCTATGTCTAACTAGAGATACATTCGTCGGTTGTGCAACAGATTATCATAAAGTTTTTAACCAGGAAAAGCGTTAATAGAAATTTTAACTCATTTGAAGGCACAATTCGGCGATAGTACACTGTCTCAGAATCTTGAGAAAATTTAACCATGATCTACGCACAAGGACAAGCCTTACAGCTTACAAAGCCAATAGTGTTCGACAGCTTATTGAACGTGACCGCTGTTTAACCGTGGGAGAATTTCCTCAGAATTGGGTGTCAGCTATAGAAGTGTTCAATCAATTATACTTGATCAATTTGGTTTCAGACAAAATAGTGCTTGATGGTTTCCGAGGTTTTTGACTGTAAACCAAAAGAATGTGAGATAGGAGATCGTTGAAAGACTTCTGAATAGATTTCAGCGAGAAGGAAAGGCCTTTTTTAAGCTCATCGTCTAAAGTGGCGAAAGAAGAATAAAGGCCAAAACTCCTCTCTTCACTGGAAAAGTCCTTGCCACGATTTTTTGACTAAGGAAATTTACTGATCGATTTTCTACATGCCCAACGTACAATGAATGCGGATTACTACTGACAGTTGTTACACACAAGTCGCGTATTCGAAACAAAAAACAAGGAATACTCGCCCTCAAACATTCTATGGAAAGAGAATACTGAAACTCCCAAATCGGTAGGAAAAGTGAGTAGATCACGCAGGAGAGTATATTGAAAAATGATAAATCAATGATTTCTGTATGATGTTATTCAATAAATGTATGAAAAAAATTCTGTTGATATATGATTTACCCTCGTAATTGTTTTGCTGACTTTAATTGTCCGAGTTTTGAAATCAAAGCGATTTGAAATGAATGTCAGTTCGAACCACGGTCCGTAAACTCTATACGGTTGCCTACTCCGAATTAGAAGAATTCAAAATATTGCGAAGTGAAAATCATATGATGCAGCAACTTTAGGTACGTTAAAATTTTCACATCTCTGGCGTTATTCTTTCACCGTTTACCATATACAGATGTTATTTAAGTAAATCGAAAGAGACAATTCAAGTCTAAACCCAAAATCTTATTTTATATTTCAACGAAGAGTATGATGACATTGTCAACATAAGTACCATAAGCCAAAAACCTTGCATCTTAATTAGAATTAGTTCGAAAACATTCAAAGTCAACATTTGAAAATAAGTTACAGATATCGAAAAATTAACTAAGGTCCTTTGTTTAATAATTCAATACATAATTTAAATAATTTCATGTTGCTGTTAAATAACTATAAAATTAAAAAAAAAACTGTTCCCTTTTTGCAAACAGCAACACTACAGTTTGTTTCAGTCATATGACAAAACTTTTTGGCATTCAATAATAAAAACTAATAATACATTTCGAACTTCTGAGTATTTGTTCAATAAAGGCAATATACCGTATTCACTTTAAAATTGAAATATTAAAATAATAAATACTTTACAAATAATTATTATGAAATACAAAATAGAGCTGAAACGATCAAAAAAATGTGAGAAAAGATATCACAATGTTTATTTACACTAAGAATAATGTAATGTAGACAACCATTAATACACAAAGAAATTTAAGACACTTGTGACGTCAGCTAGTACAACGGAGTAAGCAACCGTACAAAGTTTAAGGACCCTGAGTTCGAACCAGTGATATGGCAACCAGGACATTAGCATCGACTTTTAATGGAGAAAAGTGGGACCGGTAGGTGTGGCTTATGCTAGCACCAATATGGCGCCGAAATCAGGGCCGGATTTGGAAAAAATATATTTGTAGTCGACAAATTTGTAAAATCGTGACAAAAATTAAACCTTGAGTAGGGCACAAAAAAATTAGTTTTATTTTGTACAATGAATTAAATGCTAATCCAAATGACAACATACAAAATGATTCGTAGAGAGCCGGCCAAACCATTTTCACCGAAAAAAGTCGATTTTTTTTTGCATAATTGCACTATATTCAATTTATAATATTATATTAGAAAAGTCTGCTTTAGCGTAATGTCTTTACATGCCGCTATCTCCCGGAGGAGGAGTCAGTCTTACGTAATATCATAGAGTGAATCATATTTCTGAGCTAAGCGTTGGGAGCCAGATAAACTCTTACGTAAAAAGGGGGAGTCCGAAAATCTTATGTGCTGTTACACAGGGGGTTGGAAATGGCCAAAATCGTCCTTACGTAATTAATAAATGGCCCCTAATATAGTACTTCTAATTGCAAAATAGTGCTTTATATTGTTTAGATTGCAATTATGCATAATTTATTATTTTTTCAAAAAATCAATTACCTGAGATGTGAATTTTCAAGTTTTTTTTGATTTAACTGCTAACTTACTAATATGAAAAGAAACTATATTCTCTTCACTATACAAAGATTGTTTATTGGATAATTTTAGTGAGGATGGGTGTCAATTATGGGGAAACATCAATTATGGCAATTATTTACTTCATCAACAGATGTCAATATTTTTAGAGAAAATAATAAGAAAACGTTTAATTTTTTTTAATACAAACAATTTGGTATGTGTTCATTATTTGATACGAAATAAAAAATAATAACATAAAACGAAGTAATGAAACATTTATTGACCACTAAACAGAAGAATTTTGTTACTAAAGAGCCTTAAAAAATTTCGAATAAAACCAGCCATAGTATGACGTGTCAACATTGGTTGGGCCCGCACTCGAGTTGTTGCGGCGGTTTGTCTGCTAACAGTTGAGTTTTTCTGGTTTTGTTTCATCTGTTTAATGTGACTAGCTTTCGCCCAGTGGTCGAAATTCGACCAATTGTGTCAATATCTCTGGCAGGTTAAGTAACATGAAAATTTTATCGTGACATTCTATCCTAGGACTTTAGGGAGAACAGCAATTACACAGAACGGATCCAGATTCGGAACATCTGCGTGATAGTTTCCCCGAAATCCTAGATGTCGGTCTTACATCTCGCTTCTACAAATAAGTAACGGAATTCAAGTTTCTTTCAGATATAATTCATAGAACTTTATTTGTGTTCAAATTCGTAATTCTTAATTTAATATGACAACAATTCAACCGCTAATGGGCTACCCTACATATTTATTTTTTCTAACCCCCCTGTATAGCTATAATTGCACTCAATTCTCTAACATTTATTAAAATCATCATTATAATAATTCCATCTCATTATATATTTCCACGACCCTGTATATGCAACTGCTCATGGACCACGCATAATATTTTTTAACATTTTTGAACCACCGGGTAAACCATTCTGTATATGCCACCGCCTATGACCCACCATATTTACTCTTTTTGTTTATGAAATTTTTTATTATCTTCTGTAACTATAATTCTACTCTGACCTATATTTCAATCATTATATATATGGAACTCTTCGTGGTCTACTCTATAAATCATTTCCTTTTCTAACATTTTTTATCACCATCCTGTATATCTATAATTCCTCTCACCCTATATTTCATCTTAACTATATATACAACTGCTTATGGGTTACATTTCCATTTCCGCCACCCTGTATATGCATCTATGTATAACATTTTTTGCAGCACCCTGTATAATTGTAATTCTACTGCACCTTCTATTCCAAGAACCCTGTAAATTCAACCGCTAATGGGCTTCCCTATATAATTATTTTATTAGTTATAATTGCACTCTTCTCTATATTTTAAACACTCTATATATGGCAACTGCTTATGTGCCACCCACGAAAAAAATGATTTCTAACATATCTGGAATCGCCCTGTATAATTATAATATACAACGATTACTTTAAGTATATTACAGCATTGGTCTGTCTATATATAATTACTCAATGTTTTGAGTCTGGCGGCGGCGGCACATTCAGTTGTTTGGCATTGACATTATTGACGTAAATAATGAATTTTTATTATATTTTATTTAATGAATGAACCAATATTATAAATTAAGATTAGCATTCTGCACTGAAGGTCGTCAGTAGCTACTAAACAAAACAAAAATGAAGAAAATCGGTTGAGAAACAGAGGAGAAAATGGTACCTAATCGTTTTGTCTTTGCCTATTTATATATAGATACTGTTACGAAATTTACCAAAGCCGAGCACGTTTCATTTCAGTACGACAACGATCGCTGGGATATAAAAAAAAAGCTAGAAGGTTCGGACGGGAGAAAAACTTATCTCGATCATAACTCGACAACTGTAAAATTGACACTGGATTATACTAGAGAATTAGACGCTGATTTTACAAGGATAACCCATCCTCGCAGCAGTTAGTTAGAAAGGACGACGAGCGTATTCGTAATGTTATTGTGAATCAGCTGTTCTGTATAATTTGATGTAAATATTGCAATATACTTCGTGGGTTCAATTTAACATTATAAAACTAATATTCACTTTCACTTTATTTACATTAAAACAGCTGATTCAAATACAATAACAATCCCATATACGCTAGTCGTCGCGGTATAACAGCCTGGCGATCGTGGCGTGCTTCTTTTATAACACCAGCGTCGAATTCTCCAATAAAAATCATCATCACTCCTTCCGCTGCCGAGTCTTTTCGAGAATCGTATTTTTTATCTTAAAGCGTTTGTTGTCGTACTGAAATGACACAGGGTCGGCTTTGGGTAAATTTCGTAACACTGCCCCCCCCCCTTAATTCTGATCGTCCCGATCAGAAACATCCCCTCCATGGTAGGGAGCGAGTCGATCTAAATGAACCACCTTCAATTTAGCCTTGGGGTTTCGACGGATCCGGTAGACGACGTCATTAAGCCTCTTGACCACCTCGTATGGACCATCCCAGGCGGGTGTAAGCTCATTATAATAAGGCAAAAGTGAATAACAAAATTGAAAAATTATATTACTAACTAAAGTTTAGACAAAACATGCTGATTTTATCATAAGCCCAACAAATGAACAATTTTCCATTTAAGAATTAGCATTAAGTTCCAATGAACCGAATGTATGAAAAATGTTACAAAAGTGTTACTATATAAACTTTATGGAATAAAATGATCATTATAAGCTCCAATAGATTCCAAAATTATTTTTACATTCAATTGTTAATCAAAATACTAAAAAGTACATACAAGAAATGAAACGGAGTTCAAAAACATGGGCGATGGATCATTTTGGTAAAAACGATAAAAATGAAATTTGAGTTTGTTCAAGTTGTCATATCCTGTCATTTTTTACATTTTCATGAGATTCTGAAGCATATTAATTTATTTTCTTGGTAATGAGAACTTATTTGAGTTTTTTTATATAAAAAAACATGTTTGCAGCATAACGATACGTTTCTGTATGTGCACAAAAACACTACTTAAAATTTTTCAATTTACATCGAAAAATAACAATGCTCGAGAATGAACAGTGTCATTATAGAAATTAGCACTTGCAACAGTGAACCAAAAAAAGTAGGAAAAAATATTCACACTGAAGCAGAAACGGAAAAATTATTATGGTTATCGTATATCCAAATCTGAAGATAAGTGTATCAATCTTTTGAATAAAGCACATGAATACATTTATTTAGATTCTTTTGTTATTCTATTTACAGTTAGTCATATTTGTCATGTTAATAAATACCCTTGCTCCGTTGGGGGTTGTACAACCAGACTTTGTCCCTCTCCTGGAACCCGACTGAATTGGCCTTGAGGTCGTATCGCGTCTTCATCCGGTCACTGGTGGCCAACATCTGCGTTCGGGCTAATTCGTGTATTGCCAGCATGTTATGTCGGAGCTGGTCGGCATAATCGTCGATGTCTTGGGGAGGTTCTTCGGGGGAGCCAAATGCCAAGTCGCATGGTAATCGCAGCTCATTTCCGAATAGGACCCTGGCTGGGGTCAGGCCTGTACTATTATGTACAGCAGAGCGATATGACAACAGGAATAGGGGAATATGCTCATCCCAATCACGCTGGTAATTGCTGACGACCTTGGATAGGTGTTGTTCCAAGGTCCTGTTGAATCTTTCCACCATTCCGTCTGACTGTGGGTGTAATGGTGTTGTTCTCGTTTTCCTGATCCCCAACATCGTGCAGACCTTCTGGAATACATTCGATTCGAAGTTACGCCCCTTGTCTGAATGTAATTCAATCGGGACGCCAAACCTGCTGAATAGTTGTTCTACTAGCACCGTCGCTACCTTGGTTGCCTCTTGGTTGGGTATCTCATATGCCTCAGGCCATTTGCTGAAGTAATCCATTGCGACCAGAATGTATTTGTTCCCCCTCTCAGACTCGGGAAACGGACCGGCGACATCGATGGCAATTCTCTCAAATGGGACGCCCACATTGTACTGCTACATTCTGCCCTTGGTCCGGGTCTTCGGGCCCTTACTGGCGGCACATGTAGCACATTTGCGGTACCAAGCTCTGACGTCTTCGAAGTAATTCACCCAGTAGTACCGCTGGCGAACTTTGTCTAGGGTTTTATTCATGCCCAGGTGGCCTCCGATAATTCCATCATGTACTTCGGTCAGGATGGCTGGTACCTTTTTCTTCGGAACTACCAGTTGGGACTTGGTTTCTCGTCCATCAGCGCTTTCCCAAACTCGCTTGAGCATTCCATTGTCTACTCTTAGAGAGTCCCAGTGAGCCCATAACGATTTCAGCACGCCGGAGTATCTAGCTACCTCGTCCCATCGTGGCCTGGGTGCCCCTCTCATTTTGAGTGACAAGATTGGTTCGATGTCTGGATCAGCCATTTGGTCCTGGATGCACTGTTCCGTTGTCCAGTCTTCATTGGCCTGCACTCGGATCTGCCTGATGGGGATACCCTCTCGCTGTTCCGTCCTCAGACAATGTCCGCATTCCGCTCTACAGGGTCTTCTGGATAGGACATCGGCGTTATTGTGCAAACAACCGGCACGGTGTTCCACCTTGAAGTCGTATTGCTGTAATTTCTCCATCCACCTGGCCAGTTGTCCTTCCGCTGTCCTCATGTCCAGCAGCCATTTGAGTGCGGCATGATCTGTTCGGATTAAGATATGGCAACCATAGAGGTATTTGTGGAAATGGTCTACAGCCCTTATTATTGCAAGAAGTTCTTTTCTGGTGACGCAATAATTTCTTTCTGGTTTCGAGAATCCACGGCTGTAGTACTCGATCACTCTCTCTTCACCATCTTGCACCTGGGATAGGACGGCCCTCAAACCGGTGTTGCTGGCGTCGGTGTCTAAGATGAACTTGCCGGACTGTGTAGGAAAGGCTAGGATTGGGCTGGAACATAGTGCTGCCTGAATGATGTTTCGCAATCCTGATTCCAACGGAAGGTCTCCTTCTCTGTGATCTGCCGATGTAGAGGGGCGGCAATGGTGGCAAATCCCTCAACAAAACGCCGGTAGTATGAACAGAGGCCCAAGAAGCTTCGGAGTTCATGTTTATCTCTTGGAACTGGCCAATCACGGATGGCTTCTATCTTGTCTTCGTTGGTGCGGATTCCTGACTCGGACACTACGTGGTCCAAAAACTCTACTTCTTTTTGAAACAAGGAACTCTTCTTCGGATTGAGTCTCAGGTTGGCGTTATTAATTCTGGAGAATACTTCGCCCAGGTTCTTCAGATGGTCGTCGAATGTATGGCCCATGACTAGAATGTCGTCGAGGTATACTAAGAACGTCCTCCATGTTAACCCGCTCAGTACATACTCCATTAGCCTCTCAAATGTAGCGGGTGCATTACATAACCCAAAGGGCATGACCGTGAACTGAAACAGCTCTTTACTGGTGGAGAACGCTGTCTTCCCTCTGTCGTTTGCGTGTAGACCAACCTGCCAATATCCACTTTTTAGGTCTAGTGTGGAGAACCAACGGGAGCATGCTAGTGTGGTCAAAGTGTCATCGATTCGGGGTAGTGGATAGCTGTCTTTCTTCGTGACATCATTCAGCTTTCTGTAATCCACGCAAAATCGGGTGGTTCCATCCTTCTTTTTAACTAACACGACGGGAGCAGACCATGGGCTGATGGAGGGCTCAATAACTCCATTTTGTAACATGGACTCGATGTTTTCCTCGACTGTCTGTTGTTGCCCCAATGGTAGTCGTCTAGGTGACATTCTGATGGGTTGAGCCTTTCCGGTATGTATTCGATGCTGGATGATGTTGGTGCGACCAGTGGTTCCATCTGGGCTGTTAAAAATTTGCCAGTGCTTTGTGATAAATCGCTTTGCTTTCTTCTGTTCCTCTGGTGTCAGGTGTGTCAAATGGTCAGCAAACTGTTGTAGGAACTCTTTATCGGGCCCTGGCTCCTTCACCGACGTCGGGTACTCTTCTTCGCAATTGATGATGGTCTCTACTGGCTCGAAACAAGCTATCTCTTGACCATTGGTAATTCTGATGTCGTTGTTGGACAGATTCAGGACTCTGATTGGTATATCTCGTCCGGTTTTAACTATAGCCTGCCCAACTAAGTAGTCATGAGCTGAGTGTACGGGCTCCACCATTCCAACGCAGCTCCCAAGATTGCTGTCTAACTTCCCATGAATAATCTGTTCCGTTCGACCGGGAATTCTAGCTGACGACTTTGCCACAATTTTTATGGGGGTGACTGATGTGTTGACGGGCCGTGTCAATACAAATTCCTCATTTAGGAACCGAAGAACATCAATCTCGGGTCGAACATAAATCCATGCTGGCTAATTAGGTCCATTCCCAGTATAAAATCGTCCTCAATATTCTCTACCAGGACCCTATGCCGAATCATGTTGTCCCCTATCTGTAGCATGACATTTGCCTCACCCTGTATTGACATGGACTCGCCGGTGACTGTTCTGAGCTGGATGTTATTGCTAACTGGCCGAATTTCTGATGCTCTCAAGACACTGGACTTGGTAATGGACACAGCGGCGCCGGTATCTGATGACTAGGCTGCCGCTATCTCTGCAAAATCACCGGATGGATAACGTTTTGGGGGCCGGTGGAGGGACAGTCAGCATTCGCCCCCCTATGCTGACTGGCTGACGGTCCCTGGACATGTGGCTGTTCTGTTGGTTACCCCTGGTCGGTGATCGTTCAGGTGGCCTCACGCGACAATCACGTAGGAAGTGTCCTGTCCGTCCGCAGCGGTAACATGCCCCCTGGTGCCAGTTCTTTGTGACTGTTCTAATATTTTGTTCAGACCAGCTAGCAGCGCTTGAAATGGTGACTCTGACTCTTCCTGGTTAAAGGAAACTGCTCGGACCCTCGGCTTGGACATGTTTATGGCGGCCTCTACTTCCAAAGAACGAAGTAGAGCTTCATTACTTTTCTTGACGCCACTTAGTCTTAGATTTCGTTGTACTTCCACATCTCTGATGCCGTTTATGAAACTCTGTGTGTCCAACTGGTCTTTCGTTTCCTCTGGCAGGTCTGGATAGGACAAGTGAACTAACCGTCTAATCTCTGCTTCGAATTCTTGAAGACTTTCAACGGATTTTTGCGTTTTTCCACTCAGTTGGACTTGGTATACCTGGCTCAAGGATTGATTGTCTAGGATGGCGATGATCTTGTCGAAATTGCCTTGTTCACCGACTGGAATGCTTTGGAGGAGTTCTAGGGCCGGACCTCTTAACGAAATTACCAGAGAAGTAGATTTTTCTTGATTATTTCATCCATTAGCTGTAGCCACGGCCTCAAATTGCTGTTTATACATGGGCCAAGATGAACTGCCGTCGAATGTGGGTGGTTTACTAAAGGAACCTTTGGTACTCACGGTGTTCTGGTATTTTCCTCGCTGTAAATCCTGTTGCATTTTTTGATTTCTGTTTCTACCTTGTTTTGAATAGCACTGATTTCAAATTTCACCTGGCTCTGTATGGAATCGATGTCATCTACCTTGGTTTCAAGGGCCTCCACATTATTTTTTAGGATCTTTATGTCGTCGTTTATCTCTTTTATATCTGATTCTACTATTTGCATTCTTTCATTAACTGTTTCGTTAACTTAACTATTTGCATTAGTTGTTCAAATTGCATTTGTCTTTTTTCTTCAGTTATTTTAAATTCATTTTGTCGTTTTAATTCAGTTTGATCTTGTTTTTGTTCAAATATTTTAAAATCATTTTCTCGTTTTTCTTCAGAGATTTTAAAATCAATTTGCCTCTGTTCATTCAATTTCGAGAATAATCCCTCAATTAAATTATGTTGCTCACTTTTCATCGTGGAAACAAGATTTTCTAATTCTATTTTACGTTTTTCATCGATATTAGTGACAAGATTTCCTAATTCAACTTTAAGTTTATCATCAAAAGATTTCACTAACCTTTGTTGCATTTCTTCTTGATGTTGTTTCTCCTTCTTGTCACGTTTTTCTAGAATTTGTGCTATTTTTTCGTCTAGTCTCTCCGTAACCTGTTTGATAATTTTTCTGGTAGTTTCGTTGGTTTTTTCCATACTTCGAGTTTCCATAAATCAAATTACGCTTTTAACTGCACTTAATCCTTCACTTCTAACACCAAATTGCAATATACTTCGTGGGTTCAATTTAAAATTATAAAACTAATATTCACTTTCACTTTGCTAGAACTTTATTTACATTAAAACAGCTGATTCAAATACAATAACAATCCCATATACGCTAGTCGTCGCGGTATAACTGCCTGGCGATCGTGGCGTGCTTCTTTTATAACACCAGCGTCGAATTCTCCAGTAAAAATCATCATCACTCCTTCCGCTGCCGAGTCTTTTCGAGAATCGTATTTTTTATCTTAAAGAGTTTGTTGTCGTACTGAAATGATACAGGGTCGGCTTTGGGTAAATATTAGTTTTATGATTTTAAATTAAGCCCACGGACTATATTGCAATACTTATAAATACAACGACCAAAATACCAAAATTAAACCAAACTCAAGCCCACAGTGTCACAGCGTACTCGAATGACAGACTGCACTGATCAATATGGCGGACTAAGGATGCTCGATATGTATCGATCCCTGTTTTCCAATTACCAGAGCACAAAGTGATTTTGTGCCGCACAGTGCGCCAATTTTAGGACGTTAATTGGAACATGGTTGTTTTAAAACCAACCGGTAGAGTACACTGATCACCATAAGGTTAAAAGTGTATTACTCATAAGTTATCAATTGACGTTTATGTATACGTAAATTATTTACAGAATAATTTAATAATGGTTGTTTTCCAATTACTAGAGCTCAAAGTGTTTTTGTGTCGCCATGTACCGTAATTTTCGGGCGTTATTTGGAACATACTTCATGTTTTATGATAAAGTTTTATGTTTACTTGGCAAACCTACATAAAACATCCCAAAGGCACAGTTATTTCTTGTGCTCATTTGTGCGAGCTAGTGCTGTAATTGGAACACTCAGTGGTCAGTCAATTGTGCGCTAATTGGAAAACAGCGGATATATCATAATATATCGATATATGCTGTCGATATTTCGAATCAATCCGATATCGATATCGAATCAAATGATATCGATATATAATATCGATATATTTTATCCGATATATGAATATCGTACAAAATTAAAAGCATTTCACAATGACAATTTTCAATTATTCTCTATTTAGTACTTCATATAGACCGTTACAAACTTTGTAACGCGCGTGCGCGTTCTCTATGTTGACAAGGCGGTAATTGGAATGTTTCGGACTTTTTTTCAAATTTGAATACTGAACAGACTTCATTGCCCTTATTAAGTATGAAATTGAGTGAAAAATTAATTGACAAAACATATTAGATTTAAAATAATCCTTCAAAATAAATCAATATATTGATAATTACAAAAAATACAAATTATTTGTAGCCAACCTTTAAAAAAAAGTCAATTTCAAAATTTGGAAAATTTTTATTTACATGTCAGTGATGAGAAAACCGTCCGAAAAAAATGACAGAAGTTGACGTACGCGCACAAATAATTTTCGAATATGAAAAGGCCTCTTATATGAGACCAGCACTTGTAGGACATACCCAGAGTGCGTATAAGAAGAATATTGCCAAGGTACAGGCTAAATGCTGATTGGTTCTGCCATATTTTGCACTAATGTCCGGTTTAATACAGCAACGGGAGAACAGATGTTTAGTATTTGTGTTGCTGTGTGCTGTATTGCCAGATCTAATGATTTAAAGTCAATCTCACGATATTTGTATAATTTTATCATTTTGGTATTCTTAGTTAAATTTTATTAAATTTAAGCCGTAAAAATAAAAACCACCTAAAGTATAAAATGTTGACAACAGTATTCAATAGTTATCAGAGGATTGCAACATCAACCCGCTTTTAGTAGACAAATTGGATATTACAAAGTATTAAGAGTTGCTGTTTGCGTACTTAGATAGTCGTGGAATCTAAAAATAAAACTCACTGGCCCCATAAAAGTATTCCGAAAATTTTTAATAACTCTATTATCAATATTTTATTTTTAAGATTAAATTGGTTGGTTCATGAACTTGTTTATTAGCTATCATTTTACTTTGTAGGTAATTAATTTTAATATCAATTTTTTATATCAATGGCTGATCTCTTTAATGATATTTTTCGATATATCGAATGCGTAAAAGTTATTGATTTTTTAGGAATTTTCTCTTCAATCAATCTGGCAACCCTGCATGATTTTTAAAAATTAGTGGGATATGTAAATAAACTGCAACTCTTCTTTTTCTTTATTACATACTAGTTAAATACAAATTACATACGATATATCGAATATATCGATATATTTCATCGATATATCAGAAAATATCGATACAACATTCCGATATAATTATATCGAAAAAATATCGATATTTTTGGCTCATGAACATCCCTATGGCGGACTCGATCCCACTTTCACACCTCTTATGTTTTATCCCTAGGTTGCCATATCACTGGTTCGATCGCAGGAGTAAAATGAGGGGAAGGTGTTTCCCGCACCAGTACATTCTACCTAATTCCGAATACCAAAATGTAGGCTTTCAAACTGATTTTCTTATAAGAACAGAACAGAAAAGAATGGTAATGGAAGGCTAGAATGCAATGCAAAGTATATCACTCGTCACATACCTACCGATCCGGAACGGCAAGAACGCCCGGTCAGAAAGCAACCGGCCAGTCTCCCCGGTAAGAACGTTCTCACCGGTAAGAAAGAGGCATGGATTACATGAAAACTTCATATATCGGCACACACAGCCCGGTTGCAACCAGCGCCGGCGATTTTACCACGGTTGTCTTCTATTACGAAATATGATATATTCGATGTGTCTACGACAAGCGCTAGATAACGACTGAGGGCAAATCAAGAAAGCCCATCGACCGGTAAGTGTGTGGCGATGATCCGGATTCTCTTCTGTTCTTATAAGAACAGAACAGAAACGGTAGGTCTGTGCCCGGCCTAAAACATAACCGACAACAGAAGAGTCAATTGGGGGCATTTTCGAACATGCGCATAATAACCGAAGTACAGTAAAACGTTATAAACATATATACGTCTGGACTGTAATGTTTGCGCCTTCCTCTAGACTGTGCTAGCAGTATATTAGTATTAAGTATATGGTAAAAAATTAAATACCTAACCTCAAATGCCATTTAAGAAAGAGACAGACACTCAAAAATAACTTCTGCTTTGGGTTATTACCGGTTGAAGATATTTCAAACAATGACGTAACAAAGGGCTGATTTGTGACGTCATTGGTATTAACCAAAACCGCTAGAATGTGTTTGGTTCAAACCGCTTAGGAACAATTATAACCGGTAGATCGCTGCAAATAGGCTCATGACATTTGTTCACTGCAGGCTTAGAGCTTGTACCTTCTGGAGATAGCCTACAGTGCACAAATGTCATGGTCATTGTGCAATGTATCCTCAACGTGTAGCTCCTCATCACACTTTGTTTGCATGGCTTCATCAACGATTAAGAGAAACAGGTTGCTTCAAACCTAGAAAACATGATTAAGGTCGCCACCGGGATATTAGACCACTAGAATTAGAAGAATTACAGCTACATGTTGATCATATGGCGGTATTTGCCATATAAAAAAAATAGCTGTTATATCCATATCACGTACAAAGCGTCCAGGTACTATTACCTCGTGATTTTGGATACTAGATATGATTAGACAACACCCAGAATTTCTTGAGCGTATTTTATTCACGGACGAAGCAAGTTTTTCAAGGGAAGCCATTATTAATAACCACCTCAACCACATATGGGCGGAAGAAAATCCTCATGCTATCGTTGAACCATACCACCAGGAACGATTTTCTTTAAACGTGTAGGTTGGAACTATTGGAGATAACCTAATTGGCCCATTTTTCCTTCCACCTACATTAAATGGGGATACACCAGTGAGTAATTTACTCACTGGGATACACATACTCAGTTTCTAAGCAGCCAGTTCTACTTGATCCGATTTCTTTATATGTCAGAGCGGGAATATGTTTTATGTACCATGGCGCTCCTGCCCATTTTAGTATGAGAGCACGTCAATATTTGAACGAAACATATTCAGATCGCTGTAGAGGTTGAGGTGCACCTCAATTTTGGCAAGCGCGTTCACCTGATTTATACCGACTTTTCAACTTGCGGACATTTAAAAACGTTGGTTTATAGTGGACATATACATAGAAAGACTTAAGTCAAGGTTCTCCTGGGATTTTCAATCGAATACGAATATGTGTTGACGTCTAGACTCCTGTGTATTGGCGCAGGTGGCCATTTTGAGCACTTAACTTGATCTCTTCGTTTTCAAAGTGGCAGTTGTGAGTGGCAGATCCGACAAAAAATGCAATAAATAAAAAAGTTTGCAGATTCAAGAGATTCATTTACAATTTTTGTCAATTGCAAGGGCGTACTGAAAAAAAGTTGTAGGGGCACGTGATCCCAGAAAAAGTATCACCCTGTAGATTTTCATGACCGTTTCTGTGATCTTATTATGAAGACTACATAGGAGGCATTTAATGCTCTAAAATTGAATTAAATACCTCGAAAACTTTAGTAGTCAGAAGAAAAAATCTGAAGATTTCAACACCTTGTTCATCAGTAACGAAGCGTAGCGGACGTATGTTCATAGGGACTTTTCGGCATAAAATGACTGGAGTGGAGGAAGCACATCTTGAATTCTTTCGCACTTATTCAATTAGGTAAATGGAAAATAAAAAATAAGTTGTTTAAACCCATCATGTAATGTCAAATGGAAAAAGGGTCGTTGTGAGGAATACAAATATATTTCTGTCATATATTTAACATAAATTTTTTAAGAGATATTAACAAAAATATTTATAAAAATACTCATTCCTCCTTTATATCCGAAATTATAAGACCTAAAATTTTGAGAAAAACTGAAGGTATAGGGTATCACTTGAAATTTACAGGAAAAAAATAAGGAGAAAATCTTCATACTAACTTGGGGGAGGGGGACATTATGGAAGTAAACGGAAAATAAAAAATTAAACTTTTTTCAAACACATCATGTAATATATCAAAAAAGAGCTGATTATTAGGAGCACAAACCTATTTTTTCATATTTTTAAAATAAATTGATTGAAAGTAAAGTTATTAACAAAAATATAAAAATTGTATCTATTCCCACCTTTATTGCAGAAAAATGCTATGGAATTAAAGGGAAATAAAAAATAAGTTATTTAAGCCCATCATCTACTTAATATATCAATTTAAAGGGCTCATTATGAGGAATACAAATCCATTTTTGCATATTTTTAAAATAGATTGTTTAGGAGATATCAACAAAAATGTAACTAAATACCCATTTCCCATTTATATCCGAAATTATATGAACAAAAATATTGAAAAAAAGAGGAAAACTAATGAGAAAACCCTAATATTAATTTTGTGGACAAATTATAGAATTAAACGGAAAATAAAAAATTTAACTTTTTTCAAACGCAACGTAATATTTATATCAAATAAAAGTGCTCATTATGAGGAATAATTTTTTTTTCAAACTCTATTTTTAAAAGTGCAGTTGTAATGTATGAAATGAAAGGAATCGTCATAAAAATACAAATATATTTTATTTGTATTTTTAAAACAATATGTTTAAAAGATTCAGTAATTTATTATTTCAAATTTCTCTTTATCTCCAAACCACTGAGCCTAAAATTCAGGTAAAATATTATATAGGGCTTCACTGAAATCCCAATCATAACTTTGGTGGCCCACTATGAGAATCAAATAAATATTTTTGTAAAATCAAGCACATGATGTAGCAGATCAAATAAAAAGGCTGTCTGTGAAAACGCCTATTATAAAAGATATTGGCCATAAAACATTAAAAAAATATATATAACCGACTTCTAGCTATAACTAAAAAGCTAAAAATAATTATAACAAAATGCAACTCTAGCAAATAAATAACACATTAAAACGTTCTTAGGTACCTACCCAGGAAGTAAAAAATGTAAACATTAAAAGGTGCTCATTCTGTACAAATAAATTACCTACCAATCTATTATATTTTGAAGCCGGCGCAAAGCAAATCTAAAATCCTTCATTGCGTACTTATCTACTAATTCATCAAACTTGATTGTTGCTTGGCACCGACTTCAAAAATATACTAGATTGGTAGGTAATTAATTTGTACAGAATGAGCACCTTTTAATGTTTACTTTTTTACTTCCTGGGTAGGTACCTAACAACATTGAATGTGTTATTTATTTGCTAGAGTTGTATTTTGTTATAATTACTTTTTGCTTTTTAGTTATAGGTAGAAGTCGGTTATATATTTTTTTAAAAATGTTTTATTTTCAACTTTTTAGTTTTTTTTGAACTCAGGTAGTTTTCATTCTTTATTTTTTATTTTGTATGTATAACCTTAATAGACAGAACCAGGTAACATTGAAAGCCTCAACAACATTACACAATGATACTTTCTGATTTAAATTGATAGGTAAATCTTTACGAACAAAATGTACTAGTACCCCACACAGCATGAAATATTTCTAAAATATTTATGCAATATTTCTGGTTTGATTTGAAACATTTCAAAATATTTCTTGAAATATTTCAGCAATATTGCTATGTCCGCGGCAAAACCCCATTTGAAATAATTCATGAAATATTCCTGTAATATTTTATGAAATCTTTGTGTCATATTTCATGATATATTTCAAAAGATCTTCTGTTCTATATAAAAAAATAGTTTAAATATATTTTAGTGAACTATTTAAAAATATTTATATATTATTTCATATTTGTTTTGAAGTATTATAAAATATTTCAGAAATCTTCGTATTTTCGCTACAAAAACCTTTTGAAATATTTCATGAAATATATTGTAATATTTCATGATATATTTCGAAAGATTTGTTTGTCGTGAGCATACGAATATTTCAGAAATATTAGAGTCTAGTATTTTAAAATAGTGCTAAAATATTTGACGTCTAAAGTATCTTTTGAAAATTTTTCCAAAATATTACTATATTCACGACTAAAATTCTCCTGAAACATTTCATGAAATATTGGTGTAATATTTCACGAAATGTTTCTCTACGATTTCATGAAATATTTCAGTAGATGTTTTGTCGTGGACATAGGAATATTGCAGAAATATTTCAGTGAAATATTTCTTCAGATATTTCATGCTGTGTGGGACGCGTTGACCCAAAATGTATTTATGCCTTATGGACTACGCCATGTAACTTTTTTGACAACCCTGTATAACTACAGATAATTCCACTCCAACCTATATGTACCAACCATCCTGTACATACGACAAGCATAAATTTGTTAGCTGCCTTCTGTAAAGTATAGGACGAAGTAGAATCCATCCTATATTAAAGGAGTCAAATCCGTCCTATATTTCAACGAGACTCCTTGTGGGCTACCCCATAAATTATTTCATTTTAACATTTTTATTATTGCCCTATGTAACATTAATTCCTTTCCACACTTTATGCAACTTCTTATGAGCTATAAAAGAAATAATTTTTTAATCACACTGTATAAATATAATTCCACTCCAGCATATATTTCAACCATCCTGTATATGATTTGCTTATGGCCACATCATATAACAGTTTTTTAATCACCCTATATAATTTTAATTTCACATTTTTTCCAACATTTTTATACCACCAAACGTCCAGTCCACCCTATATTCCAACCATCCTATATATACGGCTGCCTACGGACCACTATCATTCTAGTCCGTCCTATATTTCAATCTTCATATAAATGCAACTCCTTCTACCACTTGACTTTGTGATTTTGTTTGCTATAACTAAACACCCTGTCTATAAACCCACCAAATAGCAGTTTAAAGTTTGACATGTGTTGTCACTGAATTTTCTATTAGACCGGGAGTCTTTATTGTATAATCTGTGGCCGGCAGAATGTGACAACTAAAAGCACCGTCTTCGCAAAATGGAAAAATTTGCATTTAAATAGGTATTTGCCTGGTATACAAACAACACGAGCTTGGTACTCATTGATTTAAGGAGCCGAAAATACTATGCTTTACAACCTATATGCTTGAGATGTACATAGAAAATTTTCAAATTCGCAATTAAAACTTCCAGTGTCTAAAATTACCGCGCTATTACGTTGGAATTAAAATATTTATGAGGAAATGTCCGTTATGTCATTTCGATAAAATTTTTGATAAGAATTTTGGAATTTTCGGCGATTTTCTGCAAAACTGCAAGTTGCACGTCGCAGAAAAGTATATGAGATCACCTAAGGATCTTCCTTAATAGATTAAACGTTAAAAAACTATACACATCCATAAGAAGTTATCGAAAAATCGACTAAAATATTAGGGATATTGGTCGATTTCCATGCACGCATGTGTTCATTCACAAATTTTATCACTTTACCAATAGAATTCTTTTCCAAAATTTGAATTTTCACCAATCCGGATATATACTCTATTAAACAAGACCATATTAATTCAAAACGGTGCACCCAGGAGAAGAAATCGGGTAACATACATACAAAAAAAAAGCGAAAAAATACGCGACGAATTGATAACCTCCTCCTTTTTGGAAGTCGGTTAAAAATATAAGAAAATCCATTCATTCCTTGCTTGTCTAAAACTGGATAATTAGAAAAAAAAGATTTACCAACATTTTAACAAATCTCTAAAGTGGTACAAAACCCTTAGTATGGGGGGGAACTGCGACTTGATCAAATTATTTACATTAGATATTTAAATGAAAAAATGTATAGGGTAAAAGCCAGTAAAAGGTATAACAAATGACCCATTCCACCTTTCTCAAACTACTAACCCAGAAATATTGAAAAATAGGGAACATATGACTTATTCATAGAAAAAGTTTAGTAAAATTAGTAGAACTTTTTCATTGTGATTTTTTGAACTTATTCCAAATTGAAAATTTTAATTACTTAGTTGTGTTTTCTAGAAATAGATTTTTTTTGTCATAAACTATCCATTAAAAGAAAATATGGAATTCAAATCAATAAAATTACAACTTTCATTCAAATTCTTTAATAAAATTTTATATGGAAAAGTTTCTATTTTTGAAACTGTAACAATAAATTGGTAGTTTATACTAAAGCTACACTTTTTGTACACCATAAATAATGCAACTTTCTTTGAAATTTTAGTTTTATAGCTAGAAAATACCAGATTCTGGAAAATATATATTTTTTGTATATACATATATAATAATAATTGACTTGAATAATGTTTTCTATAACAAACATTATTAAATAGAGTATAAAATACCTGGCACAATTGGAATGTTACATTCTGTCTGAAATAGGATAATTTTTTAGAAGAAAATTAAAACAATTTACTAATTTCAAACTCCATAATTAAACTAAAATCACATTTTTACTTAAAATTATTGAACATATAATGAGCACAATGTTGATTTCTCTTCCTTGTGAACTTTCACATTGTAAATCATCTCTTGGATAGGCAGTTGCTGGGGGTGACTCATCCCCTATTTTGCACATTTCACCCCTGGAACGAAATTCTCTAGAACATATTTCTCTACAGGGTGGACAGATTACAGCTCCTTTATGCAGCCATCCATTATTAACTATCCTTATTGTAATTTCTTGATTTGCATGAAAACATTCATATGAATAATTTCCAACCAAAATATGCAAACGACCATTTTCACAACGATATCCATAACAACCTGACCCCCAATGCTGCCATTGTCTTGTTTGCTTACATGATTTTTCTTCCCACATTTTATCAGTGTGATCAAAACAACGAGATTTATCACCATATTTTTCTAAAGCAAAATTCTTTCCAGAGCTTGGGCTGTTCTCAGGATACTCACAATGTGAACCTCTAACAATAATATCTTTGGAACGCCATGTAAACTCATTAATATAAGGACAATAATCTGCTAATGAAACAGAGCCACCATAAAAGCCTTCTCTTCCACTAGTAACATACTGTATACTATCAAAAATTTGATAAATCACTGGAAGTTCTTCTTTATGTTCTACAAGATTACAAACTGCCACTGATGAGCGGTCTTCTGTACATTCAGTTCTTAAAGGATCTTGTTTAACCCTATTACAGTATGGATGAATTGAATAGCCATTTGCTGATTTTTGTGTAATCCACTCTTTACAGCTTTTCATAACAAAATCACAACCCAAATTTTTCCCCCAAGTCATTTTTTCAGCCATAGAGTAATTTGCTATATACCATCCAGTATCCTCCATAAGTGCTAATGTTATTCTAGAGATAATAGGGTTCTGAGTGTGAGTACCAGTCATAGCTTCGTTTTCAAAAACCCTCTTTTCCCAGTGTGTAAGAGCTGTACCTTCCTCTCCTTGATCTTCTAATTCTGCACCTTCAAGAAGTGAACAATTGAAATGCTCCCTTACTTCCTTAACAACTCGAGGTGTTACAATCATTTGCACATCTCTTTGGATAGTTCCCTTTCTTACTAACCAATTTGGCCTTGAGATTGTCTTAATAACTTTATCACTCCACTGATAGGTTTGAAGTGTTTCATTCAATACTGGCTTGCCTGTATCTAGATTTCTGGGTGTTAATGGTTCACCATTTTTATCTCTGTAAAAAGCATATAAACTCAATGAAAATCCAAGGGCATGAAGAATTTCATGTTTAACTGTTGATAACAAAATTTCTAGTTCTTGCTTCTTAGTACTGATACTGTTAGGACACAAATTAGCATGTCCAGCTATAGGCCTATCTAAACCTGATTCTTGTTGACAATGTGCTGCATAGGCAACAGTCAATGACTTATTGCACTTTTCACTCTGTACTGCAGATACATAAACTACAAAATCAAAATCTACAATTCCACTTCCTTGAGTGGAACCTTTAAGAATGCCACAATTCTGGCCACTTGAATTACATGTTCGACAATAATGAAGATGTTCTTCTGGCACTTCAACTTCCCCACAAGTAGTTTTCTCTTGGCATGTGTCAATGCAATGTGTCCATCCATTTTTTACAAAAATCTGAGTATCATTGCATTTTCGTGACAAACGAATAACATTTTCAGTTCTTCTCACAAGTAAAGCATTTTTCCAAAATGAAACAGCTTGTGGCAGAATTGTGTCATTTATTAGGCCAAATTTTTCATAATCAAGTCTGAAAACACTGTGGTCATAATGTAACAAAATCCTCAGTGACTGATGTGCACTTCGTTTTTTCAATATATGAGGAGGGTCTATTTTAGTATGTAAAATTTCATGATGTTTAGGATGAATATGAGTGCAAACTCTTTGTCCTAAAGCACTGTTTACTAAAAAAATGTTCAACACAATTACACAATATACAGACACACTAAAGTCCCACTTGACATTAAGAGGATTATGGTAGTTAATACGAATGTTATATTCTTTTGTGGCCCATTTAAGCTTCATCAACATACTTGGCATACTTTCCCAATGCAAAACTGTAGAACCCAATTAAACATTCGTAATATGTGAGGTTAAAAAACACAGCTACATAAACAAATATCGATTTATACACTCTTGGGAAACAACTGATCATAAAAACATTACATTAACATAAATGTAAACTGTGGTATGTCTTATTAGTTCAATTTAAAACAATACATTATATTAATTCATGTACATAAATATCTACAAAAATACAAATTGAGTTTTCATCATTTCAATAATTCCATAATTGATAATACGAATTTCGTATCCCTTCCTCAAAATTTTAAACGATACATTTAAAATTTGTAACAAGTTAAATGCGTCACGTGGAAAGTGATACGTGATATGATAGGATGAGGTTTTAAATAATTCTTTTTTAATTGGGGAATGATGAATTAAGTTGTTATTCATAATAAGCATAGTTTTAATTAATAATTCAAAATCGGAATCGTTTAATTTACTTACGCATACGTTACATGCACATTTTATTTATAAAAATAAGTTTTCAACAGCTTATTTTTGAAAAATGTAAAAACAAAACGATATAAAAAATTGTGGTTTATAACAGACTTCAAAAAGGAGGTTCTCAATCAGTCTGTATCTATTTTTTTAATGTTTGTTCAGCGATCACTCGCAAACGGCTGAAGGAATTTCGACCGTTTATATTGGATCCTGTTCTGGGTATCCCGAAGTGGTTCCGTATTTTTTTCAATAACATAGCTTGTACCAGGGTCTTACACCGTGGCTTGTACCGTTTTTTAGAAAATCGGGGAACACTTTTTTACCGACTTTCTTATACAGTAAGCTTTGTTGGAGTCGCTGGTATTAAAAATATGGAAATGTATCAGTTCGGAACTTGGGGTATAGTAAATTGAAAAGAAATTGGATCAGTTCCGGGGGAACCATATTTTTTTCAATAACATATAGCTTGTACCGTTTTTTAGAAAGTCATAATAGCAAAGGAGTCATGATCAAAGGTTCAGTCATTTGATTACGCTCCAACCATCAACAATTTCTCGCTGTTTTCTCTGTTGTAAGCGCTGCATTTGGGCAGTATGCTCCTACATCTCATGTTTATTGGTAAATCAGTAGCACAGATCATACAAAGAATCAGTAGTAGAGTATAGACTATTGGTCGCTCTAGGTAGGTTGTCCTTATTTTTCTTCTCTTAAGGCGCGTCGAGATCTATAAAAATTTGTGTCGAATGCATTCACCGCAAATATTTTCGGCGAAAATTGGGAATTATTTTCACGCTGGTATGATATCAGAGATAAGTTATACCATTTGCTTGTAATGCTGCTGTATGTGTACGATCAACCATTTTCAGCTGTTTTTAGTACTTGGAGAAAAATAACATTCATAATTTTTCTATGTACAATTTGCCAATGAAGAAGTAGATCTGTAAATATTAAAAAAGGAATATTTTGTGAAGACCTCATCCTCTCCAAAGAAAATAAAAAAGTAAAACAAGTGAAACACACTAGAAGATCCTAATTAAAAATTAAGAGTTTAATAAATACTATATAAATTTATTATAAACACAACTACTAAAATAAAAATTCGTTTCAACAAAAGTTTATGATTGAAATTAAAAAGTGTTTACTCTCCTTTATGGAATCTTTTAGTGCCTCAGATATTTTACAGAGATATTGTAGACTGCTGTATCATTCCCCAGTTGCCAGAAATCGTAACGTCAGGGCTAGTTTTTCGTTTACAGATATACGCGAAATTCAGAATATTGCTTTTAATTGGCAACCCGTGTATTTGACACCGGACTCGGGAAGAGCGCCAAATTTTAAGTCCCTAGTGATAAACATACAATTTTTGTGACCTTTAGGAAGTCATTCCACGGTCAAAAGCTGTAAAAACTAGAAACAGCTATTTTTCACATTCTTTCAACTAGATAACAATGACAAAGGCACCTGTCTGATAAATATCGCATCCAGTATGCAGATCTTCTTGAAAAGAGTGATTTGAGAATTATTTTCAAGATCCTTTGAAGGACAAAGGACATTTTTCGGGGAAATTCTCGTTTAGTTTAACTCATGCACCCGAATCATTTCGTTCCTAAACATAGTATGAAAAAAATTCATACAAAACTTGTTCAAGGCGAAGGGCCACCTTCTCGTGCAAGTAATTCTGACCTTGAACTTTATTTTCAAGATCCTTTGAAAAACAAAGTATAATTTTAAACCCGTGTTTTTGACACCGGGTTCGGGAAGAGCGCAAAATTTTAAGTACGATATAATACACATAAAATTTTTTGAGACCTTCAGGAGGTCATTTCAAGGTCAAAAGCTGTAAAAAAGAGAAACAGGTATTTTTCACATTTTTTGACTAGATGACATTGAGAAAGGCACCGGATCGACAAATATCGCATCCAGTATGCAGAAGTTCTTGAAAAGAGTGACCTTGAGAATGTTTTTCACGGTCATTTGAAGAACAAAGTGGATTTTTCGGGGAAATTCTCATTTACGACACTCGGCCTACAAAAAAACGGCAAATTTATAGTTGGAGTTGATATTTCTGGGAAACGCGTAACGTCTCGCTGCAGCACGATAATTATTTTTACACTACCTAAAATCATCATAAATGTCATTGGGCGGGTAGTCAGCCATTTTTTTGGTAAATAAAGTAGACAAACTACAGTAATGAAAGTTAAATAGTAAAGTCAACAGCGATAAAGAAATCAACTAAGCCGAATATAACCTTGATGCAAGAAATACGTTAAACTATATTTTTTTACATTTTACGAATATTTTCGATACAGAGTTTGTTTTCTTCTTTTATGCCATGGTAAATACCTTATTAACGCAAGCTTTAAACAAAATAAACGAAATGGGTAATAATTATTACATATCGTTAGAACGTCTTAAATGAGTTTACTAAAAAACAAGAAAGTTTATTTAAAAATATATATTACTGGGGTGCGATAATTATCACTCAGGTGCCTGTGTCATTGTTATTTAGTCGAAAACATATGAAAAATATCTGTTTCAACTTTTTAAAGCTATTGGTCTTGAAATGACCTTCCTTCTGAAGGTCACAAAAATAAATTAATATCACTTCAGACATAAAATTTTCCACTTTTCCAGAATACGGTGTCAAAAACAGGAGTTCCTATTAAAAAAATCACTTTGACCTTCGCATGACCTTGAAAATGAAGCTCAAGGTCAAAATTAATTGCACCAATAGGTGATCCCCTACGCCATGAACAAGTTTTATATGAAGTTTTTTTATACACCATGCTTAGGAACGAAGCAATTCGGGTACATAGATTGAAATGGTCCACTTAGTATATCTACGCATACGTATTTGTTCTAATTTTCGAACGAATTTGCTTCCACTGAAACCACGGCGGTTACAGTCGTACGACTGTTCTGACTGAACAAAATATTTTGTTTTTGGTCACTTTTCGTACGAAATTGAGCGTGGATGTTGATACATTAATTACACTTGTCCAAGAAAGGTATTTTTGGGATCAAAAATGTAACTGTAGGTATTTAAGAAGTTTCCTTTCTATATCTATTAATACGTAATGACGTAGATTAATATTAATCTAATACATCCAAAACCATTTTCATCATTCGTTCAAAGTTCTTGATATGATCTTCCAATTTCCTCGTTTTCAATTCTAGATAAAAAGAGCGGCAGTCATTAAGACTGAAGGAAGTGGGAGCTTCTTTCAAAATATACTTCCCATCACTCGTATCTCCGTACCTCTGCTTCTCTCCCTTTGTGGCATTCTTACAAATGGACATGTATTAAGGAAAATTAAATTAATTGTCACTTTTTTGTCGTGCGAAAAAATTTCTTACAAAAACGTGCGAATATATTTTCGTAGGAATTTTTATTCACTGTGACAAAAGGTTAAGGTGGTTTATGACACACGATTTTCTCTCACTTCATATGTATTGTTACGAGAATTCATCCGATAGCTGGTGCAATCGACCATCATCTAATTCGTGGAAGGGACATTCTTCCGATAGGCAGGGAATTCGAAATGTTTTGTCTCTCAACAAGCCGACCGCTGCCGTTACTGGGAATTCCTTTGAAGCTCCCAGAACACATGAAAGAAGTTTCCCGATGGTTCGTTGACTTGCCAGAATAATTCCGAGAGAAATATATAAATACGGACAGCTGGCGATGGATTCATTCAGTTTTTGACGGTCATAGTGTATAGTTAAGATAAATTGTAAATAGTTCTGTGAATATAAATTGTGTTAAAGTAGTGGAAATAAATTAGAGTGAGTTGGACTGTGTTTTTAAATAAATCCAAGAACAGAACTGAACCCGAGTGTGAAAATGGAAACATTACAGTATAGAGAAACAAATACAAATGTGCGATATCTCTGGCTGCTCAGGTCTGTCGCTATGATGGAAATCATCATGGAAAAGGTTATCGGAGTTCTTTCTCCAGGTTTGTAAAATTTCATCCAAGTCTTAGTGAAAATTGGGATTTTATTTACTTTACAAATTTGGTGTTGTTATGTTCAGTATGTTGTAGCAATTTTGATTTTGCCTACTGCGAGATTAAGCCGCAATTTCTGAGTATATATCGTTCACTAATTATTTCAATTGTCTCATCCTTTGAATAAAAATTTGTATGTAAGTGTATATGTCATCCGACATCTAGTGTTGACTCTTATCGGGCGAGTGATTTATCGCCGTCTATCTCACAGTAATGGTTATGATACCTGTAATATTTTTAATTACTCTTCGGGTTCTTGGATTTATTTAAAAACACAGTCGAACTAACTCTAATAATTTATTTCCAGTAATTTTATGTACACACAACTACATATTTAGAATTTATTTTGAACACCTGATCTTTACTAGACTGCGAGTACATACTCAATGAATCCTTCCGTCAGCTTTATGTATTTATATATTTCTTCTCGAAATTCTCCAGAAGGTAAAGTGCCGCTGAGAAATTTCCTTCATGGGCTCTCGAATTCTTCCAGAACTTTAATAATGCCAGCCGCTGGCCTCGGATCACCAGACCAACATTTTGGATTCTACGAAATATCGGATGAATGCCGATTTCAAGAAATATCGGATGAATGCCGATTTCAAGAAATATCGGATGAATTCCCGTCACATTGCCCTCTCATTAAGACTATTTCGTCCCGGAATGTCCCAGAATTCTTCATGGTATGGCGATATTTGCAGGACTGTTCTTGACAACGGGACGTTCGGTGGAAGTAACAGTCAACGGTCTTCGAATCTGCGCTGCGAATATTGAGGCAGCATGCAAGCAAGTCGATGCCACTGAATCGAAAGATCAATCATACTTCTCACCACCCTCCAATTCAGTCCATCCAATCCGCAGGCTATATTTGGGACCGTCAATTTTATCAGGTTCTTCTCCATTATCACAGCCCTCAATTCTACCAGAGTTTTCCAAAGATCGCTATGTGTTAGCTTGACCTGCAAGAATGTTTTCGTTACTAAATAGAAGATGTATCTGGTACCCACTAGTTGTTTCTGGAACTGGCCGTACTTCTTTGCAAATATCTTTGCTATTCCTCTGGACAGAGATCTCATATACACAATGAGCCAGGAATATTCTATAGACACCTCAAACAGGTCTCGGGGTTCCTCTCTGGTCACATCGTGATGCATTTTCTGCGAGTATAGTGCCATAAACTGTTCGAAAGTCATCTCATCATCGGATGGTTGGATGCTGCGGACTGGGCTTGATCAACTTCGCCGTCATGACTTCCGGCATAAGGAGCTAACCTGTTGAAATGTACCACCTTTGGTTTTCCTCGAGGTAGCTTCCTTATTCTGTAGACGACATCGATGATCCTCTTTACTATTTGGTAAGGCCCTTCCCAAGATCTCTGTAGCTTGGAGGAATACCCACTTCGACGTTGCGGGTTATGCAACCGTACAAGTTCATCAACTTGGAATTCCCCGCCTTCGGCTTTAATGTCATGTGCTTCCTTCATACGAGCACTGGCATTCTCGATATTTAACCGGCTGATATCTAACTGATATCTGATATCTAACTTGAACCTGCGACAGCACTTCGCCAAATCAGATATTGCTTGCATCTGTATCCAAGATGAAGTTCCCATCTGGTAACGGATAACTTAAAAGAGGGGCACTGGACTCTTTTTTTTTCATTGTCTCGAATGATCGGTGGCATTCCTCATCCCACTGGTACCGCACCTTCCTCTCTGTGAACCTAGCGAGTGGCACTTCTTCGGGCTTAACTTTAGTCCGGAACTTAGAAGTCGCCGAAATAGCCCTTCTAGGTTCTTCGCGTGGTGATCAAACGTTTTTCTCACCACGATAATGTCGGCAAGATTCACGAGGCATGTTTTCCATGAATCCCTTTTAACGCTGTTTCCATCAATCTTTCAAACGACGCTGGGGCATTACACAACCTGAAAGGAATCACCGTGAATTGGTAAACTCCTGACTCGTTGGTAAAAGCAGTCTTTTTTCCGTCTTCCTTAACTAATTCCACCTGCAAATAACCGCTCTTCAAGTTCAGGGTAGAAAATATCTTCGATCCAGGCAACGTATTTGGGGTACAGTCTATTCTTGGGAGAGGGTAGCTGTCTTTATTAGTAGCGTAATTTCCGATAGTCCACGCAAAATCGGCTCGAACCATCTTCCTTTTTAACCAAGATAACTGGGGATGCCCAAGGGCTATTGGATGGTTCAGTAACACCTTCTTCCTCCATTTCGTGGACTATCTTGTAAGCTTCTTCTCTTTAGCTAGAGTTAGTCTTCTCGCCGACTACCGAATAGGCTGAGCGTTAATTTTTCATCAGATCAGTCCGACCTCTTTTTCCTTTCCTTATCGAAGATATCCTGATAGTTTCTAACGATGTCTCTCAACTTTGCTTCCTGGATTAGGATTAAATTCCTGGAAGAATCTGTTATGAGTTTCTCCTGTTCTTCCGATAGTTTACCTGGTGGGATTGCTGTATGCTTCTGACTACAGAGAAAACTGTTGAACATTGGCCCAAAGCTGTTCCTGTCTTTAACGCAACCAAGTAAGCATTCAGGTTCATTACTCTTAGTGGCACAATTTCCTTGTGACAAAGTCTTTCCCAGTGCGATACCTCTGCCTACATTTCCGTCGTAAAGTTTGGGATCGAACATCATTATTGTTCCAGCTTTAGTTTTTCAATCTACGCATCTACGTAATTTCAGCTCTTTCCGGAATATTAACATCCTCAGTTAAGATTGCTCGAAGCATTGCCATCTTTCCCATGAAGCACCACTTCTTCATCCTTCACTTGCAGAACTCCACCTATAAACTTTAAATTGAATGTTGTATTTCTCAAGACCATTTCAACCACTGTTTCACCATGGACCTTAGCTGACTCTCCTGTCGCTGTTCGCAGATGCCATTTTATTTGTTTTATCATCGTCTGGACTAAAACAATGTTGGGCCTAATAACAGTTTTCGTCGCACCCGTATCCAGTAGCATTGCACATTCCTTCTTGTTGATAAGGCCATCTACAAATACACTCTTTGTTGGTCGATTATAGAATTAAATGAAATATAAAAAAATGCATACGCGACATTTACTATATTAAGTGAACGGTCTCATAATGAGAATACAAGTATATATATTTTTTCTATTATTAAAATAATTTTTTTTAAAGATAT
The DNA here is from genome assembly GCA_034190945.1 of Octodonta nipae. Taxonomy (NCBI): domain Eukaryota; kingdom Metazoa; phylum Arthropoda; class Insecta; order Coleoptera; family Chrysomelidae; genus Octodonta; species Octodonta nipae. Next base: position 52,021,174 of record CM067219.1, read on the forward strand.
TAAAAAAATATCTTATGTTTGAGTATTGTGAAGGAATTCATCGGATAATTTGTTGAATCAGCATTCAACCGATATTTCGTGGAATCCGGAATGTTGTTCGCCTGCCTCATCAAGGTCGGCTGGCTTTGATGAAGTTCTCGAAGAATTCTAGAGTTCATGAAGAAAATCTCTCGGCTGCTCTTTGACCTTCTGGAGAATTCCGAGAATAGAAATATATTAGTACGGATAGCTGACGGATGGATTCATTCGGTATTCAGAGGCTGTATTGTATAAACATTCAGTATTTAGCGGCTGTATTGTAAACACCAGGTTTTCAAGATAAATAAATAATTGTGTGAATATAAATTATTATAAAGTAGTGGAAATACAATATAGTGAGTTAGACTGTGTTGTTAAATAAATCCAAGAACTGAACCGAACTCGATTGCGAAAATAAAAACGCTACAGTATATAGGACCTCACTAAAAATTATCAAGAAAAGTAAAGTGTAAAAAGTAATGATCTGTTCATAGAAAAATTGTAGATAATCAGAAAATTCTCAAAATGAATGTTTATAAATTTTGCAGCATTTTTCATAAATAAAAGCTGGAAAAACCGATGTAAAGTGAGTGATTTAAAACAATTCATAAGTTGGTTGTAATAACAGCTGGAATCTTAATCTGCCTCCTAGTGATAGCTTATAACGTTGAGATAAATAACGCTGAAGATCCATATTGTACGTTAAGTAGATCTTGCAGAATTGCAATTTAAGTGATTTGTAGAAATATTTTACAGGACGTATCGTATTAACCACAATAGTTCAATAGTGATATGCAAAATATTTTTTGAAAGCTTATAAAATGCACTTCACTTCGTATATCTTGGATTTTTGTCATAGTGCTTTTGAAATTTGGCTTAAACGATGGACTCTCCGATGTTTTGACACTGGCGTATCCAGTCTGTGGAATTTAACTAATACCAGTAAACTGTATATAGGTAACCATTAACTTAATAAACCAATGAAAAAATATACCAATATGAGCAGGCAATAGTTATATAAATAAAAACTTAATAAACTGCTGAGAAAAAAACATATAATAATATAATTTACCATGATTTTCATCTCGTGCCCCCGCCTTAAGAAAATTATAGATCAGTGCACCGCTGGCTTGCTGTCGCATATTCGTACATTTAATGCAATGTTTACTATTATTTTAAACCAACTTCTCGGCATTATAGCGAAAAACTAAGATAGACAATACGGTAAATCCGGGATGTATGCCCAAGCGGGATAGAGGCCTCAATATAATTTTATGAAATGTAAGGCAGGTGAAAAAAGTAATATCTTAAAATTTCAACGCACTGCGCCCTTACTTCAGTCTGCCACAAAGTGTTGGTGCGTGAAGTTGTTTGTAGAAGCGGTAGAAACGGTCACTTGTCAAACAGTAGTTATTTTACTTTACGAATGATTTTTGGCGCTCCATGACTTTGGGATTAATAAGTAAGTTTACCAAATTTTTACTTCAGATTAAGGTGTCGGGTAAGTAGATTAGTATTAATAAATTTTTTTGGAAAAAATGTATACATTTATTTTTTTTTTCTCCGAAGGCATCTATCCCTATGAAAACGGATATATGTAGTGGTATATTTTGGGATAGTCGCCAGTAAAGGCATCTAACCCTTATCGTCCATTAATGAATATTATAATGATTCAGGTTAAAAATGCCCAGTAAGTACAAGCGTAAAGGTGGCGTCCAACCGCATATCATTACTTGGACGAGTATACATTGATAGCAGCTCTAGCAGAAATGCTGAACGTCAATAATATAGGAAAAAGACACGGTATACCATCGAGGACGTTATGCCGCCAGTTTGCTACACAAAATAAGAAAATTATACCATTAGGTCGGTACTTTGAATTCAATTTCACATTTGTAATAATATTGTAATACCTACATGTTTTTAGGAAAACATCCAATTCTTAGATTCGAAAATAACGCCGACTGGTCGCTCATATTCAGAAGCTAGAACATCCTGGATTTCCTCCTGAGAGAAAAACTGTTCGTGCCTTACCTTACCAATTTACGGAAAAGTTGAAAGTAAAACATGATTTAGATGAAGAAAATTGTCAGGAAATGATTAGCTTCAAAGCTTTTTAGACAGGAATCCTATTTTTATCCATTTGACAAGCTAAAGGTCTCTCAGTCTTATGGGGCATATATACCGCATGCGAGGCATTTATCCCGTTATGCAGTTTTGTTTTCAAATCAAAATATATGGTTTCTTCTTTGACTAACCTACCAAAAACAATACAAGGTGATTAACTCAAACACCAAAGTTAGTGTTCATATAAAGATCTTGTGCGGTTTACGGCAGGGTTAGGAAGAGTATGAGTAAATGTAAAAAAGATCCCGGTGGGACTAGTCTCTGTAATGCGGTGAAATATGCAAAATATCTCTCTAAATTATTTAAATTCGAATTGTTCAAAAACTACGTATTCAATAGTATCCATCGTGAGCCTATATAAACTGAATATCATAATACTCCAGTATTAGTTACCAGAGAGTATATATATATATATATATATATATATATATATATTTAAATCCACTTTTGACCAGTTTTTCTGAGTTTACTCGGTAAAAAATGATCCAATCAGGATGTATAAACACTCATTAAGAATGATTTCTTATTTTCTACAACTTCCTATTTTTGCGGGTTTTTAGTTTTAAATCGTTTACTTCTTCGAGTTGCTGTTAAAATCCTAGCGATAATTATCTATAAACTGTTACTGACATGATGGTATAAGCAAATTGCTGTTGAATTTTATTTCCGAAATGTCTGATGAATTCCCGTCACAGTCATATAGCAAGGTGGATTCAGAAGTGATTCCATACATCTTCCCATAAACGTATTTTTCAGCAAATAGGAAAAATAAAGGCAAAAACAACATTAATTTACAAATTTAAATATCAGAAAATAATTATTGGATGCACAGGGAGTTTAAACTTTTTTCATTTTGATTCAGTTGAAGTCGTTTTTTTTAATGTAAATTATTTTTACTATATGCTGGCGCGGTATTGTTTTTGTTATCCTGATTGATGACCTCCAGCGCGTCTGCATTAAAATATAATCTATTTGGTTATGTATTTCCCGTTCGGGGATGTCCAGGTGTATAGATGTCTGATATGTTAGTGGACAATTGTTTTGGATATTGTACGATTGTTGTCAATGCAAGAAATGAAGCACTTGTTCACTCATGTTATTTCTTTGGTCGTGCCGTGCCATACCTTCCAATCATATTTCTAATGTGAATGACATATTTCGCGGTGCCTATTTTGTATATAATTAAAGTTGCCTAAGATGATCATTATTTCTCTTTTGACTGTGCAGAATTCTCCATGTTGACATTTTCCTAATTCACTAGCACGAGTAGACTAGCGCTAGTCGAGTCCCAGTCGTTAATCTGTTTACATATTGGTACCAATAGGGAATAGTTAGTGATAATGTGAAATGAGGGTTTCCAAAGGTATTACAATAATAGAGATGAAATAAAATATTCTTTGAAACGTCTAAAAAATGGGGATGTGCAAAAATGTATTGAAAAGTTCACAAGAGCTTATGCTACTTGTAACTACCTTAATTGGAAAGTCGTAAATTGTTGTAAGGAAGCATTCTCTTCTAAAATAAAACTTAAAATCACATTAAGATATTTGGCTACAGGAAACTCCTTCAGTAGTCTTGAGTATCAAGTATCGAGTATCAAAAAGTACAATTTCTAAATTTCTGGTACCACTTTTAAAAGCCATATACAAAGTTCTATCTCTGTACAATTCTACAAATTTTACTGTCATTTTCCGTCCACCTGTTAGTTGCCCCAATTTTTAATTACACTACTGGTAATCAAAAGTTCAAATGTTTCGAACTTTACTAGCGCTAGTAAAATACCCACGGTATCAGCGGTAGTCACTGTATACATTATGCTTTTAGTAAGCTAGTTGATTGGTGCTAGTCTACTCGCACTAGTGAATTGGCATAATGCCAACGCGCCTTAAGGGAGCTCAAGCTCAAGTTAAAACATTTTTATTAACTGAAAGGGTAGATTTTCTCATACCTAATTTACGTTCTAAAAATAAATATTGAACCCTGGTAGTTTTTGCATAATTTCAGTAAAATATATGGAAAACCTTCTTTTAGGGCCATATTACCTTCCTGATGACCCTATAACTAGAAATAAAGCAGCTTTGGAAAGTAGAAGAGTTGATCTAAAGACCCGTCACCTCAGTTTTCCAAAATTTAAAGTATAAATACATATAGGTACTGAAAATATTTGGCCATTTTGAATGGATCCAGATGCACGAGTCCATTTGGGAAATTGCTAAGGTGATACACCTGAATCTTGACCCTTATAATAAATAATCATATTGCAAATTTTATCTAGTAGACACATATTTATATTTGTAGCCTAATATGGATTTACGTAATAAATTTGGCATAGTGAAATAACTACCAAAGATCCATGTAGACACTGATGATAATGGAGCAATCATTTTTAATATGCAAAAGGCGTAAACTGTTATTAAAGATTTTTCCATTTGTAATAGATTCAATAAAATATTAAAACATATATGCGTAAAAAATTTTGGCTTCTCATTAATTAATATTTATTAATGGACAATTTCTTATCAGAAGTGTGAATTGAATAATATAAAAATTACATTGTTAACTAATGGAAAATTAACATCATTTTTTTTTCTATTATTAGCTATTAACAAGTTGTATCAGCGCTTCATTTTTATATAATAATAAAATACATTCCATTTCCTTAACCTCATTAAATTACAAAAGTGATTAAAACTAAAATTTTATTAAAAGATTTAGAAATGGAAAAATCTTTTACAGCAGCCGCAAAAATCATCATTATCACCACTGTTTACATAGAGTTTTGCTATTCCATTTGCTAGATTTATTACATAAATCCATATTATGCTAGAAATATAAACATGTGTCAGCATAAAATTAAAATTTGCAATAAGATTATTTATAAGGATAAAGTTTCAATACTTTTTCCTATTACGACAAGGAAAATGAAACTGACAATGGATTTTAATTCATTTTATTATAACAGATGTTTGAAATGGTGTCCATACAAGTAAGTCTAATACTTATCTCCATTTAAAATGCCATTTGTGAAAACAAAGAGTCCAATGATATGATCACCTAGGATTCCTGCCTGATTTAGCTTTAACGGTCAGTGAGTATGAGTCTCTCTAAATATCTGTGGATTAATGTCACTCCACTATCGGCAGTTATGACGATTTACCTCACCATTTAAGTAAAAGGAGGCTTCGTCAGAGATCAAGTATTGTATAAAAAATTGGGATTGTTGTTTATGTGACCGGACAATGTTTCACAGAATTCTATTCTTCTGTCAAAGTCGTCTTCATTTAATTCTGTTTTTGTAGGGATGGAATTTATTATGTTTCAGAATTTTGTGAACACTTCTTCGTGAAATACCTAATCTTAACGCCTTTGTCCTAAAGATTTTTCGGTTGCATTACAACATGTCCTAATACTGCTACAAGCTACAAGCACATATACTAAGTATATGGCTATAACGTCATCGATTCTTCTTGGCACGATTTTCTTGTTAACCACGGATCCCGTTTTGTTAAATTTGCTTCACAGTTCAGTAATGTATTTATTGAAGCCTTACGAGTCTTTTTGGTGCATCTCAGTGAAATTACGAGCAGTTTCTCTAGTACAATTATCACTCTGAACATAAAGAACAATAACTTCAATTTTTTCGCTAATGTGTATGTAAAGCATTTTGTCGAGTAAGAAAAATGACGACTTAACTACACTGAAGCGACTATGGAAAGAAACTAAACATTTACTAGCAAAAAATATATTTATTTTTAACGAAAGAAGTTATTAATTTTTTGTTATATGAGAAGTGATACATAGTGGCGCATCTCAAAATTACACGTCGAAATAGTACTCTTTGTCAAACAGGCTATAACATCTGTTATTATAAATTTGTCAGTTTCATTGCCCTTGTCGTAATAGCAAAAAACCTTAAAAATTATAAGTTTTTTGCTATTACGATGCTATTATATCTATTTTAATAATTATTCGTCAATAACATCGGAGATCAGAAAAATATTCAGGAATCACGTTTTAATTCCTTAAATTTTGATGGAATAACAAAAAACGACACACCGTTGAATGACTTTTTAAACAGGCTTTGAAACGAAGTGTCACTTACGGTAGGGTTTCATTAAAAAAAGACTAGCTAGCGCTGGGCTGAAGAAGGTACAATTTAATTAACAGTTAGTATAACCAAATATGCCCCCTTCGTAAATCTTTTGACGTGTATTCGTTGGGACACTCTGTATAGTATATACATGTTATCTAAAAGTGTTATATGTCAATATAAATCAAAATTATTAATTAATAATTTGGCTATATAGCACGGGCTAGACAAATGGGCGTATCTGATGTACCTATCTATCTTGAACATATTTTTTCATCTAGTAATTTTCACATGTCCTACATTTTCAGATTTTTTTTGTAAAAACTGTTTTGATATTGGGTTTTCCATTTTGGTTTCTTTTGCATTACTTTTCATTGGCATGTTTGACATTATTAACATTTTTTTTATTTTTGACATTTTAGGCATTTTTTGCATTTTTAACGTTCTTTGATTCTGACATTTTATAAATTTTTGACATCAATGACATTTTTGACGTTTTTAACATTTTTGGCATTTTTACATTCTTGAAATTTTTGACTTTTGACATTTTTGAAATTTTGACCTATTTATCATTTTTGACACTTTTTGCATTTTTGACATATTAAACATCATTGACCTTTTTGACATTATTGACATTTTAGTATTTTTGACATTATTGATGTTATTGACATTTTTGACGTTTTTGGGATTTTTGGCATTTTTAACCTTTTTGACTTGACACTTGAAATTTTACATATTTGGCATTTTTGACATCTTTCAAATTTTTAACATTCTTCTCATTTTTATTTCTGACATTGTTTACATTTTTTGAATTTTTTCACATTTTTGACAGTATTGACAATTTTGATATTAAAGGCGTTTTTATTTTTGGCATTTTAAATATTCTTGCATATACTTAATACTAATATACTGCTAGCGGAGTCTGGAGAAAGGCGCATGTTCAAAAATGCGTGGGTTTATGTTTTCTCTCTGCCTGATCTGTGGTTAGTGGTCATTTCCGTTCCCTCAACGCAACGCTTGCGCACAACGAGTCAAGTACTGTAAAACGATATACTCTGCTGTATCTCTTAGTTGACCCTTCTACTTATAGTGCCATATCAGTATATTAGTATTAATAAGAATATACATTTTTGACAATTTCGACTTCTGACATTTTTTTAATTTTGAGGTATTTGACACCTGCATCCTTTTTTTGTACCCCAAAAATTACTAAAACCCAATTCTCTATTCATTTAAATAATTTATATCATAATTTTCAAATCTGTATTAATACCGAGAAATAATAATTTTTCTAAAGAAATACTCCTCTTACCCCTGTAGGAAAACTGCATTTTCGCAAAATGATAAAACCCCTTTCTATTTATTTTAGAAGATTATATATATTAAGATTTATACCCATATTATTTTCAATTTCGAATTAATTCTCCGTAAAACAATAACGACCCCCATTTCCACCAATTATTGTATCAATTTTGGAAAAATTATAAAACTGGCTCCTATTTAGTTTAGAAGACTGTGTATATCAAGATATACACCCGTATTACTTTCTATTTCGAAGATAGTGAATTAATTCCTCGTAACATAATAGTGACCCCCATTTCCCTCGTTCGAAAATTGACGAATCACGTACTACTTCACTAAGAAACGAATCAACCTGTTATTTCTTAAGGCTCTATTAGTCTATGTTCCCGAAAAATAATGTTTTTTTTTTTCAAAAAACATTTCCTCAGCTGTTCCCCTGGTATAAGTAGTTGAATTTTTGCAAAATGATAAAACTCGTTTTTATTTGAGATGAAGAATAAGTACACCAATTTTCACGACAGCTACACTTTTTGTTTCCAAGATTAAAAATTTATGTAAATTAGACAACCCACTACCTCCCCATCGCGTAATAAATATTTTACCAAAATAAAATTTAGCCTATGTTACTCGCAGATATTGTAGCTTTCTATTAGTCAGAATTTCTAAAATCACATGTAAACAGGGTGTTTTGTAGAAGGTTCGCCAAAAATGGGGGGCAGATAGGTGGGCTCATGTGCTATATTTTTTTGTTTTTGTTTTCTTTTTTAATTTAATTTATTTTTTCTTAATTCTCAGATTTTTACTTTTAAACTATTGTAACTTTTTTTATTTTTCACAGTATCTTCACCGAACAAACTTAAATCGAATCTATGATGTGTGTTTGCTTATCTGCATTCCATATTTGACACAAAATGATTGGTTGAGAAAATTATCCACAAATGATAAGAGCAAGAATAAATGTTGCTTTTGAAATAATATGGGATGAGATGCGTCTAGAGATTAACACTGTAGGAGTCAAAACAGGGTGTCGCGCTTTTTTCCGTAGCGGTAGAAGCCGGTTTGAACAAAATGTATAACAAATTATTGCAATTTGGTGTACCTACTCGTATGTTATATTTTTTGTAGTTCTCACCTTGCAAGTTACAATCTCAGATTTTATTATTATATTGATTGCTTTCTAATACGTGTAAGCATTTCTCGTTGTGCTTCTTATTATTATTTTTTTGTAACGTGATAAAGTGTTTAACTTAATTACTTTTTATGGAACCTCGCCATTTGTGCACTGACTTAATTTTTTCAACCAATCATTTGTGTCAAATATCGAATGCAGATGAGCAACCCAACATCATAGATTCGATTTAAGTTTATTCGGTGAAGATTATGTGAAAAATAAAAAGGTTACAATAGTTTAAAGGTAAAAATCTGAGAATTAAGAAAAAAGTTAAATTAAAAAAAAAACAAAATCCGTAAGCTATATAGATATTATATATGATACATAATATAGCACATGACCCCACCTATCTGCCCTCCATGTTTGGCGAACTTTCTACAAAACACCCTGTATATAATATACGGTGAGGACGCGTGGGTTGGAACCATTTCCAATAAACCTAAACAATGAAAGGCTTGGTATTTAAAAAAAAACATACTTTTACTCTCAAATGAAGTAATTGTTGTGCAAAAATAAACTAGAAAATTCCATAATTATTTATTAGATTGTATAAAAGTCATATAAATTAACTAAGAATAAATACCGATATGCTCATTCTCCGTTAATTCTTGCATAAACACACAAACTTATGTTCTCAATCAATGCCATTTTCAATTGCATGAAGTACAGCAAATAGTAATTATACATGTTGATCCAAAAGGCCTGGTACGGCACCATATCCCATGTGTGCATAGGAAAAATAAATATACATTAAGAAAATGAAAAATATAGTGTTATAAAATTTACCTACGCCATTCCTGACTAAAATAACGTAAAACATTTAAGCCGACTGAAGTATAAAAAAAGTATCCACACAAGGTCGATCGTACTGGAAACTTTGATAAGATTTTGAAAGGAATGGCTGGACAATTCACAGCTTAGATAGTGTTATTATTTTGATGTAAATTGTTTGCGAAATCAGCTGTTGTAAATATTTGATTTTATTTCGATGTGTAAATAAAGAATAGAAAGTGAAGTGAATATTAGTTGTTAAAATTTAATTTGAACCCACGAAGTTTATTACAATTTGGTGCCAGAAGTTGGATAACCAAGAAAAATGTACCTCTCTGGTAATTTCTTTAAGAGATTCGGCATTAGAGCTCCTCCAAAACCTTCCAATCGATGAACAAGGTAATTTCGAGCTAAGTATATCAGGTGCAACTAAGTGGATAAACTCAAAAATCCGGTGAGAGCCTTCAAGAATTCGAAGCAGTTTAGTAAACTTGTCCTAACCAGACCTCCCAGACGAAAGTAAAGACCAAGCCACACAGAGTTTCATAAACGGCATCAGAGATGTGGAAGCATAAAGAAATCTAAGACTCAGTGGCGTCAAGAAAAATAATGAAGCTCTACTTCGGGCTTTGGAAGTAGAGGCAGTCATGAACATGTCCAAACCGAGGGTGCGAGCAGTTTCCTTCAGCCAGGAAGAACCAGAACCATCCCTCCAGGCAGTGTTGTCCGGAATACATAAACGACTAGATCAATCACAAAGAACTGACCACAGTGGAGGATGTTACTGGTGTGGACGGACAGGACACTTAAAACGCGATTGCAGATCACCGACTAGGGTTCACCAACAAAACAGCCACATATCAAGGGACTGTTAACCATCTAGCATAAGTGGGCGACTACTGACTAACCCTCCACCAGCCTCCAAAAAACTATATCCATTCGGGGATATTGCCGAGATAGCACCATTAATGGCCGAGCAATCACCATTACCTTTGATGCAGGCGCCGCTGTGTCTTTGCCAAGTCCAGAGTTTTGAAGTAATCGGAAATCCGGCCTAGCAACAACATCCAGCTCAGAAGAGTCACCGGCGAGTCGATGTCAATACAGGGTGAGCTTATACTGGGCATGGACCTAATCAGCCAGCATGGATTTATGTTCCACCCGAGATATGATGTTCTTCGGTTCCTAAATGAGGAATTTGTCACGGTCTGTCAACAACTCAGCGACCTCCATAAAAAATGTAGCAAAATCTTCAGCCAGAATTCCCGGTCGAACGGAACAGATTATACATGGACAGCTATAAAGCAATCCTGGGAGCTGCGTTGGAATGGTGGAGCCCGTACATTCAGCTCATGACTACTTAGTTGGACGGGCTATAGTTAAAATCGAACGAGATATACCAATTAGAGTCCTGAATTTGTCCAACAACGACATCAGAATTGCTAATGGTCAAGAGATAGCTTGTTTCGAGCTAGTAGAGATGATCATCAATTGCGAAGAAGTGTACCAGACATCGGTGAAGTAGACAAGGCCAGAAAAGAGTTACACCTTACACCAGAGGAACAGAAGAAAGCCAAGCAATTTATCGCAAGTCACAGTCAAGATGGAACCACCGGTAGTACAAACATATCATCCAGCACCGAATAGATACCGGGAAGGCTCAACCAGCAGAATACCACCTAGGCGACTACCATTGGGACAACAACAGGCAGTCGAGGAAATCATAGAGTCCATGTTACAAAATGGAGTTATTGAGCGAGCCATCCATTAGCCTATGGTCTGCTTCCGATGTGTTAGTTAAAAAAATGCATTGAACCATTCGATTTTGCGTGGATTACAGAAAGCTGAATGACGTTACGAAGAAAGACAGCTATTCACTATCCCAAATCGATGACACTCTGACCACACCAGCAGACTTCCGTTGGCTATCCACATTAGACCTAAAGAGTGGATAATGGCAGGTTGGTCTAGACTAAAACGACAGAGAGAGGACAGTATTCTCCATCAGTAAAGGGCTGTTACAGTTTAGTGTCATGCCCTTTGGGTTATGTAATGCTCCCGCTACATTTGAGAACCTAATGGACCTCGACGACATTTTGGTCATGGGTTATACATTCGACGACCATCTGAAGAACCTGGGCAACGTGTTTTTCCAGAATTAGGAATGCCAACCTGAAACTCAACCCGAAAATGTGTACCATGATTTAAAAAAAAAAGTAGAATTTTGGGTCACGTCGTTTCCACGTCAGGAATTCGCACCAACAAAGACAAGATAGCAGCCATCTATGGTTGGTCTGTCCCGAGAGACAAGCATGAATTACGTAGCTTTTTGGGGCTCTGTTCCTACTGCAGACGATTCTTTGAGGGATTTGCCACCGTTCCTGCGCCTCTACATCGGCAGACCACTGAGACGTAGACGGCACTATGTTCCAGCCCAATCCTAGCATTTCCTACACAGTTTGGCAAGTTCATCTTGAGAGGCTTATGGAGTATGTACTGAGGGGTTAACATGGAGGACGTGCTTAGTATACTTCGACGACATTCTAGTCATGGGTCAAACATTCGACGACCATCTGAAGAACCTGGGCGGAGTATTCTCCAGAATTAATAATGTCAACCTGAGACTCAACCCGAAGAAGTGTTCCTTGTTCCAAAACGAAGTAGAGTTTTTGGGCCATTACGTTTCCGAGTCAGGAATCCGCACCAACGAGGACAAGACAGAAGCGATCCGTGATTGGCCAATCCCGAGAGACTGCGAAGCTTCTTGGGCCTCTGTTCCTACTACAGGCGATTTGTTGAGGGATTTGCCACCATTGCCGCGCCTCTACATCGGCAGACCACTGAGAAAGAAACCTTCCTTTGGAATCAGGATTGCGAAACATCTTTCAGACGACTGAAGGCAGCACTATGTTCCAGCCCAATCCTAGCCTTTCCTACACAGTCCGGCAAGTTCATCTTAGACACCGACGCCAGCAACACAGGTTTGGGGGCCGTCCTATCCCAGGTGCAAGATGGTGATCGAGTACTATAGCCGTGGAAACCGGAAAGAAATTATTGTGTCACCAGAAAAGAACTGCTTGCAATAATAAGGGCTGTAGACACAAATACCTCTGTGGTCGTCATTTCATAATCCGAACAGATCATGCTGCCCTCAAATGGCTGTTGGATATGAAGACACCTGAAGGACAACTGGCCAGGTGGATGGAGAAATTACAGGAATATGATTTCAATGTTGAACACATGGCCGGTCGTTTGCATAATAATGCCGATGCCCTCTCAACTAAACCCTGTAGGGTAAAATGCGGACATTGTCTGAAGACAGCGAGAGGGTATCTTCGTCCGACAGATCCGAGTACAGGCCAATGAAGACTGGACAACGGAACAGTGCATGCATAACCAAATGGCTGATCCAGACATTGAACCAATCATGTCACTTAAAAAGAGAGGGGCACCCAGGCCACGATGGGACGAGGTAGCTAGGTAATCGGGCGTCCTGAAATACTTATGGGCCCAATGGGACTCTCTAAGGATAAAGAATGGAAGTCCCAACTGGTAGTCCCAAAGAAAAAGGTACCAGCTATCCTGACCGAAGTATATGATGGGATTACTGGAGGTCATGGGCATGAATAAAATTAGCCAACAATATTACTGGGTGAATTACTTCGAAGATGTCAGAGCTTGGTGCCGGAAATGTGACACCTATGCAGTCAGTAAGAACCCGAAGACCCGGACCAGAATGCAATAGTACAATGTGGGCGTCCATTCGACAGAATTGCCATCGATGTCGCTGGTCCATTTCCCGAGTCTGAAAGGGGGAACAAATACATTTTGTTTATTAATTAATTATTATTAATAGTTTTTTAATCCTTTGTCAGGGAATTTTATTCAGAAACAAAACATGAGAAATAACACCAGACTTATGAGCAAATAAATCGAAACATTTCAAGGTAATAATCTGATGTATTGTCTATGCTGTCAATGGTAGGTATTATAAACTGAATTAATACATATAAATTGATGTTTCACTTTTGTTCATAAGTGTGGTGTATTATTTCCCTAAATACCATAAAATCAAACTAGAACAACTTGAAAAACAAGACTTGAGAATGCTGTTCCGTTTTCTAAAGCACTCCTTTATCAAGCTTCACGTGTTAGTCGCCGTTTTGTAGCTAACGCCATAATTATACCACGTTTGTGTGGTAATCAATTTATTGTCTACGTCTTGCTTTCATATAGTCCACCAACTATTCTGAATGTAATGACAATAAAATGTTGTTGTAGGGTTTAAGAGTAAAATAATCTGGAATGAAGGAATTATGCAAGTAATGCCATTACTGGTAATATTAATG